>JARFJB010001773.1:475000-625000 GCA_036346205.1 Vesta saturnalis
TATTCAAAGTCTATGCTTACAATTTTCAAGGTCACATGAGAGAACAAAGACGATCTATTGTTTTGGGTGAGTTATAAAAAATATATTGTTATCTAAATACACTTCGATTCTGAGAAATCAAGAATAAGGTAATCCATTGTCAACGCTTCAAAGTCTATGCTTTCAAGGCCACATGAGAGAATAAAGACGATCTATTGTTTTGGCTGAGTCATAGCTTCTGAAATTCTAGGAAATCAAGAACAAAGACGATGCATTGTCGACGGTTCAAAGTCTATGCTTACAATTTTCAAGGTCACACCTCTGAGAAATCAAGAACAATGGGGGCCCATTGTTCTGGTTGATTTATAAAAATAGATTGTTATCTAAATACATCTCTTTCAAGAATAAAGGTGATCCATTGTCAACGATTTAAAGTTTATGCTTACAATTTTCAAGGTAAAAGAACAAAGACGATTCATTGTTGAGTCGTAGCTTCTGAAAAGGTGATCCGAACATATCCGACCTTACCCGATCCTATCTCTATATAAGTAGATAAAGAACAGTCCCACGTCAGTCGATACATTACAATCGTCACAACAACAAATTACCTAAAGTAAAAAGCAACTATTATTACTCACCAGTGTGTGCATAATATTTTTACAATCGTGACTAGAAGTTTTATTGTAAACCAGAGAGCAATTTGTTAAACGTAAAGAGTAACTATTATTGCTCACCAGTCTGTGCATCATATTTTTACAATCGTGACTAGAACCGTTGTGAAGAGAAATTTGTTAAAAGTTCATTGTTACGTGTGTGCTTCATATTGCTAGCTATGAGTATGCCAAGTAGTAGTGAGATGGTTAATTTAACAAAGCGCATTGTTCCCTTATTGAAGACAAAAAAGGAATTTGCCAGGCACATCCGTATGGTTAACACCAATATCAAGCTATTGCAAGATATAATTAAACATAAAATTTATTGTGAGACCAATGAAAGCTTGCTTAAGCTTGAGAGCAATTTAGCATTGCTCAAGTGCTATCTGGTTAGATTGAGACGGTTAAAGAACGCTTCAGAGAAGGTTGGTAGTGGAATTGTCAATAAAAAGGTATGCATAAATTACGTTGGTACCCCTAGACTCATGTTTTAATGGTAGGCTGCTTACAGGAATTATAATCAATATGTCAAACATTAAGGACCCTTTGATATTTTTACTAAACGCATATAATAGTTTTGCACGTAAGGTGAAATTAATGTTAAGGCAATCTATGCTAAAGGTAAATGTGGTCTTAGGCTGTAATTTCATGCAACCCCAAAATCATAATATTGAGTTGAAGACTTTTGCCACAAAAAATTGCGTTATTGATATTTCAACCAATATGCGTGTCTGGTACAATGAAAACGTGTATAATAAGTTACGGATAAAATTAGAGGAGTTTTCTGAAAGGGATTCCGGTTGGGCAGTACATGAAATCTTACATTTAAAAGTAAATATTAATAGCTATGTCCCATTCAGAGGTGGTTGTTCAACTTATGTTAAAGTTCCTCGCTTCATAGCAGTAAAGCATGCTGTTGTTAATGTTAAAAATAACGATGAGTTTTGCTTCCTGTGGGCCGTTGTTTCGGCATTATATCCTGCTTCACAAAACTCAAACCGAACTTCTAGCTATCCTCATTTTCTAGACGTTTTGAATTTTGATTCAATTCACTTCCCCATTCAACTGGATGATGTAAAAAAATTTGAGAAACTAAACAACCTCGCAATTAATTTGTACTGTATAAATGGTAAAAAAGTTGTACCCTTTGTATTGAGTAATCAGCAAAGCGATAAAGAACCCATAAATCTTTTAATACTTTCGGCCGGGGATGACACTGTACACCATTTCACATGGATTAAAAATATGTCAGCTTTATTTTCAAAACAAATATCAAAGGATGGCCATAAGAAAGTAATTTGTAACCGATGTTTGAATCATTTTTGGTCTGATGTAGCTTTAGAAAAGCATTTAACATATTGCAGTCAACTTAATCAATGCTCTACTAGGCTGCCTACCGAAGCGGAAATGAATTTACATTTCAAAAATTTCGCATTTCAAGAAAAGGTGCCATTTGTCATTTATGCCGATTTAGAAAGTATTTTAGAGAAGTGTGCAAATGGTATGGAAGGTAATACTCTTTTTCACTCCAAACACACACCTTTCAGCATTGCTTACTATTTGAAGTGTTCATATGATGATTCTTTATCTCGATTTAGGCTTTATAGAGGAAAGGATTGCATTCAATGGTTTGTTAACGAGCTTCAAAGTATTGCACATTGGGCTACCGAAATAATCAATCAAATTATTCCAATGGGTACTTTAAGTCTCAGTCAGGTTGAGCAATTTGAAAGCGTCACGTTTTGTCACATTTGTCGAAAACCATTTACTAACTCTGATGTAAAAGTTAGAGACCATAATCATCTTACGGGGGCATTTCGGGGGGCAGCGCACCAGGCGTGTAACCTAAACTATACAGATTCCCACATTCTGCCAGTTGTGTTCCATAATTTATCGGGTTATGATTCCCATTTCATCATTAGAGAATTGGCTAGTGTTCCCGGTTTGATTTCACTGCTACCCATAAACAAAGAAAGATATATCTCTTTCACGAAGGTAATGGAAGGCACCAAAATTAAGTTTAGATTTATTGACTCTTTCAGATTTATGAGTAGTAGTATTGAAAAGTTGTCAGACTATTTGGATGATAGTAAAAAAATTATTTCCCGCGCTAGTTGCAACACTGAGGAGGAATTTTCTCTAGTAGTTCGCAAAGGTGTGTTTCCTTATGAGTATATTGATACGTGGGAGAAATTAAACGAGACCACGCTCCTCCTAAAGAAGCATTTTTAGTCATCTTAATAAGGAGGAATCAGTGATGAGAGTTTTGCGCATGCGGTTAACGTTTGGAACAAATTTAGCATTAAATCGTTAGGGAGTACTCGATTTGTATCTAAAACAGACGTTCTACTTTTAGCAGATATTTTCGAAAACTTTAGGCAAACTTGTTTAAGTACTTACGACCTTGATCCTCTACACTATTATACAGCTCCCGGTTTAGCATTCGATGCTATGCTTAAAATTACACAAGTAAAGTTAGAATTATTTACAGACATTGATATGCTAATGTTTATTGAGAGAGGGATTAGAGGTGGTGTAGCTCAATGTTCAAATCGGTATGCTAAAGCTAACAATAAGTACATGGGGAAAAATTTGATCCCACCTCCGAAAGTGTGTATTTAATGTACTACGACGTGAATAATTTATATGGAGCCGCCATGTCAGAATTTCTACCATTTGGCGATTTTTCTTTTGTTGATGAAGCTAATTTTGAAAGTTTAGATTTAATAAACCATCCTGATGATTCGGAAATTGGTTATATAGTCGAGTGTGATTTAGACTATCCTATAGAATTACATGAGAGTCACAGTGATCTACCGCTGGCACCTGAACATATGGTTCCACCCACGCCTGATTCCAAAATGAAAAATTACTGCTTACCCTGTATCCAAAACGTAATTATGTAATTCATTACAGAAATTTAAAAGTATATTTAAAATATGGATTGAAGTTGGTAAAAGTACACCGTATATTACGTTTTAAACAGTCCCCGTGGTTAAAAAATACATAGATTTAAATACAGCCATGCGTCAGCAATCTCAAAATGAATTCGACAAAATTTCTATAAATTAATGATTAATAGTGTTTTCGGGAAGCTGATGGAAAATGTACGTAAGCATAAGGACATACGGCTAGTAACGAAATGGGAGGGTCGCTATGGTGCTCGTACTTACATATCAAAACCAAATTTTCATAGTTGTACAATATTTGACAATGATATGCTTATCATTGAAATGAATAAGCTTGAAGTATATTTCAATAAACCTATATATGCAGGATTCAGTGTTTTAGACGTTTCGAAAACTTTTTTATATAATTTTCATTACGGTTACACGCTACCCAAGTTCCATAATAGTGCTAAGCTCTTGTACACGGATACGGATAGTCTCATATACGCCTTTTCGGTTCCCGATATCTATGAATGTATTAAAGAGGACATTGATAAATTCGATACATCTGATTATAGTCCCGACAACATCTTTGGACTCCCATTAGTAAATAAAAGGTCCCCGGCTTAATGAAAGATGAAAATCATGGCAAAATTATGGTTGAATTTGTAGGACTTCGTGCAAAATGTATGCTTACGCGGTTGATGAAAAGGTTGTAAAAAAATCAAAGGGTTCTACCCACGCAAGTGTGAGGCAGATCACTATTAATGATTATAAACAGGTTTTATTTGATGGTGACGTAATAAGGCGCTATCAACACCTCATAAGATCAAAGAAGCATGATGTATTTACCATTAAACAAAATAAAGTCATACTCAATCCTTATGATGATAAACGCCTAGTAAATTTTGATTTCACTGATACTAGACCCTGGGGGTACAACTTTCAGTAAACAATGAGCAGTCTTCAGGACAGCTTGCAGGAAGAGCTGCAGTGCAGTAGTGATCAAATCTACAAAAAGTACCTGAAGCGTTCTTTGACCTCTCCTGAAAACAATACATTTATATTGAATATATTGCAAAATATTGTTATTCCCGATGAGTGTTTTAACTGGTGTGCTATAAACTCAAAGTGTGCAAATGCAGTAATTATTAAGACATTATTTGATAGAAAAATTAGCTTAGACAATGCCATTAAAAGTTTTATGAACTTGTGTACAGATAAAGGTTCGTTAACCTCTAATGATGTAAATAGGATTTTAGATGGCATGAATTTACTTGGTGACATACCCCTTAAACTGTACATATACAAGTTATTATGGGGTGATTCATTGTGTACAAATGCTAGCGTACAAAATATTGTTTATAAAGACACTTCCTCTATTATAAGTGAATGTATCGAGACAGCAGCATATTATGCTAATTACAAGTGCCTCACTATTTTAATTGAAGTATTGTTAGAACAAAACATTACATATAAGTTTCAACCGTGGGAAAATGAGGAACACCACAAAATTTACAGCTGGATTTTGGAAAACATTCAGAAAGGTGATTCCTGCTTGGGATGGAGATGTGGACCAGATTCGGGGATATGGCCGTCTAGTAATTTAAACGATTATAGAAATACTTTAGGTTTACTATATAAGATGATGTAATATTTAAATAAATACAATTATAATTTTTTATGTGGTTTTAATTCATCTAAAAGTTACAATCCCTACAGCTATATTATAAAACTAAATCGTCTTTATTGATCCATGATCTTTCATCCAATCCCCACCACTTTACAAATAACTTGTTATTCTTGGAGCGAAGCACTTTTTCCACAAGGTACACATCCGGATGCTTTGTTTTCTGTAATTCATGTTCATAAAAGCCTCCCAGTACAGGTGATCCTTTCATGTCCTCCAACATGTAGGTGGTTGGGTTAGTAATGCAAACTTTCACAATCTTGAATAGTTCACTTGACCAATTGGGGGTGTATCCTTTAGCGAAAATACTTTTAAACTTACTGATTCGTACTATGTCACCCACACAATAACGATTCCTATCAACTATTTTTATGTGAGTGTAAGCCTCTAGCTTTGTATGATTACCGACATCTTTGGGCTTCATTCCCGTAGTTCTATGCCTACGATTGTTATAATCCATCGTTACGGTACCAATTGTATCAATCCATTTATATTTACCCTGTAGGCTGAATGACTTGTATAGGGCAGACTTAACGGTCCTGATCACTCGTTCCGCAATTGCTGCCTTCTTTGTACTATAGGTGGAGTAATGGTTGACCCCATAACGCTGCATTAGTTTAGTGAAATGGTCATTGTAGAATTCTTTTCCTGCATCTGTCTGCAAATTGGAAGGGTTCCGACCCGTTTTGAAGATTGCCTGCATGGCCTTGGCAACTTCAAGCCCGTTTTGTTTTTAATCCTTTGGTCCACAAGTATTTCGAAAACAGTCAATAACTACTAAAATATACTTGTAGCCCTTATTTTGTTTGGCATATGTGTTAAATTCGGCCAAATCTGCTTGCCAGAGGTCATCATATCCCTTAATTATTGTGCGCCTTCGTTTAAAATTTTTTCTTGCGGGTTTGTGCAATTCATTGACGAGTTGTAATTTGGACATGATCCACAATTTCTTTAAGTTGATGTAGTTTTTCCTCCAACACTAGATAAGCGTTAAAGTTCCTTTAACAGCTTTCTGAATTGCTTGCAGACAAAAATCAAGGTATCCTTTACTTATAGCATCACCATCTTCTTCCGGATCCGCCAACTGGGTCAAACGGTTTCCATCCAAATTCAACCTTGTCGATAAATAGTATTGCTTGGTGATGACATCTTGAGGATCTATGGGGTTGGCAACATTGCTGAGTCTCTTATTCTCGATATCGAATTGATTATCATCAATAAGTTGAAACTGAGGGGTTAATTTCTTAAATTGATACTGGGCATGTGACCGTCCAAATTTATCAAGAGGCATTTTAGTTATGATATGTCGACATCAATGCAGTCTGATTTATATTGTTCAGAAAACTAGTGTTTGGTTTTTTAATGTATCCATCTTCATACAATTCCTCTAGAATTGATATTATATCGTTTACGACACCGGTGTTTCCAGCCAATTTTTCTGCCCACAATACTTCTAGATCACGAATTAGTTCATGTACATCATTCCAATACTTATATTCAATCGGCCTATTTGTTAATTCCTTAAAAAACATAGCTCCACCTCCTTGAGTTGTGGGTGATGACAGCAAGGGTTTGATTATTTGTGTATACTTTTTGCTGCGGCTTCCTCGAATCTGTCCACTTACATCATAATCTCGCCTTGCAACATTCGTAGCTGCTAAAATACGTTTATAATTCTTTCTATCCTTTGAATTTACTAGATTTAAATCGGGTTCATTCATAATAAGCAGATCATATAAACCTGGAGTCCCTTTATACGTGACACCATTAATGATCATATCCTTTCCTTTAATTGTGATGGGGGTATTACCAATTGCCCATTTGTCTGTTTTGGCGTCGTAGTGGACTCCATAAGTGTGATCAATAGCACCTTCAAGATCCCTCATAATCCGTTCAACATATATACGAGGTAATTCGTGGTACTGCTCGAGAAATTCTTCAGAGATAGGTTCATTACAAGAATCATCTGTGATACTAAGAGGTTCTTCTTCCTCGGCAGTAATCTCTCCTACAACAGATGTTTCTAGGAAAGGTGGTGTACGAGGAGGGGGATTTATTTGAAACAACGGAAGCTGAGCTAGGGGGCTTGTCTTCGGTGCTAATGAGTGTGCTAGCGGAGTAGTAGTAGTAGCATGTTTTCTTCGAAATATGAACAAAGGTGAGTTTTTGGGTTTAACGGACTCCTTTGTTTTCTTATCAGGATGCATTTTATTCGCTATTTCAGTTAGGGGTTCTATTAGAGGTTTATAAGTACTTTCAAACGTTCTTTCATTATCAATGCGGGCAGTTTTAAGACTGTTGTATTTCTGCTGTATTATTTTACGAGCCTGAATAATTTTTCGCTTTAATATCATCTCCTTATTATCCATTGTAGCAAAATGGCTGTTAATACCTAAACGGGTGTGTAACTACTAAACCACTGAAATCAGGCTAAGGTATTATATATTCATCAAACCTTTTCCTATAGCGACCATTATTGACTTCAGCATCCTTATTTATGACTATGAACCCAAACGGATCTATCCAACACTTAGAACACATATCCCTAAACAATGTCATGCTTATGGTGGGGCTTACATGATCCTCATACACATGTTTTAGGTTTAATTCATCTTGCTCAAATAATATAATTAGATTCGCATTGTCACGAATTAATTGCTTTGGAATTTTACTGTAAGTTTGACCCAAATAGAAACAATCAATATCGTTATGTCTACCCATAGAAAAATATGCCCTTATGTTATTTTGCTTTTCACAGGCGATATCATCAAAGATAAAGACAGAGTTTGCTTTTGCACAATTCGGCTCAATCACATCTTGATTATCGCTGAACGTAAAGTAACCTATATCCTTTATCGGAAGTAGGATTTCCTGTAAAAGTTTGTACTTGTTTTGATTTAATGACTTGGAGTATACGTACACATGTTTAAATTTCAAACCGTTTTTCTCAGTAAGCAAACTAATCATTGCGTTTGTTTTGCCGCAGTTGGAGGGGCCACGTATACTATTAGGAAGTAAATCACCATGTTTCGAAGTACCAGACTTTTCATCAAAGTCATGATTTTGAATTGGAAGTTTTTGTTTCTGTGCAACTACTTTCGTCTTTGATGGATGAAATGAAACTAAACGAATAATTACAACATTTTTATTTATATAATACAGATTATAATTTTTTCACTTCTCCGGTGAGTGGGTTGTACTGCACAATAGCATCGTGGAGAATAAGACCATAGGCAACGATTCCATTATCGAAAGGTGTTAGAGATTCCATTTCCAATTTGATGTCTACTGTTGAGTTTTTTAAGGATTCATTCTGTTTAGAACAGTCCATTACAAATACTGGACATGATTTGAATTCGGTGTAGTTGAATAACGCATCTGTATTATCTTCATCATAGTAGTCACATCGGAAGTTCAAAAATTGCGATAGGCAGGTATGTATTGGTTAGCACTGAAGTTCAAATGCATTGCTTCATAGGGATAATACTCTGAATTCAGATGTACTTTAAGGTTCCTGATGTTAATGTGATCAAAATTTCCGGCTCTTGCAGACTTTGTGTACCTTTTACCTTGTTGGAATGCAACAATTATCCAGCGCGGTTTTTCTAGTTGCGTTGACGTTTTTATTGGCCATATATCAGAGGTTGCTTGTTTTAAAGCAGGTAATTCATATAACTCCCATTGACGAAATGGAACAGTAACAATAGAATTCTTATTTATTCCTTCAAACAAGTCCAGTTTCGCGGCATCACTAAGGGTTAAGTGTGGTACTTTCCATTGAATTTTATTTAGGGTTATTTCCGCATCAACGTCACCATAGTAGCAGTTTGTATCGCTTCTAGATCGAATTAAAATCAACTCTTGACGCATATTCACGATCACTTGACGATAATCCTCCATTATTCCAAATATGTGGTTCAATGGTATGCATACTGTAAAGGATTTTTCGCCATTTCCTCATCGAATTCTACTTGTAATGGTTCCTCATTCTTTGGTGACCACCCCAAATGGCTTAATGCTTTGCTCTTGCTCGTCGTATAAGAAATATATCCTTTAAGTGTAGATGTTATGCCGGGATTTCGGCAAACGTCCACTCTTTGACCGCCTAACTCATAACGAATCTCTTCGAAAAGGAAGTTGGGGAAATTATTGGTTAAGTTGCATGATTTTCCTTCATCTTCTTTCTTCAGCTTACCTTCTATGTACAGAAAACTATCATAAGTAGCTGTAATTAGATCCTGACTTTGAATTAAAATGCGTATTTCTTCGGAAGGTCCATACTTAGAAGAGCCATACGGAAGATAGGTGTGAATATCTGATTTAATTATAGCATCATCAAAATGTACGTTTTGAAAGATGTTTAATGATTCAGTCATTGTGTAGATGCAAGGAGGGTTGATGAGTAATTAAAGATTTACTAAAGGGATGATGTCTTATATATAAATTTCAAACTTTTAAAATTAATTGCTATTAATTATCCCTTTTACAGTTTGTTTACTTTATATTTTTCAAGAATGCACTATAAAAGCTTTCATTGTTATGCAAAGAAAATCCTTGTTCACATTAAATATTGCATTTTTTAAATTACATACTTTTGAATGCAAACCTATTGTTATTTATAGCGAAACCTTTTTCATTTTCATTAATTATTATATTACTAATTATGCGATGTAGTTTTGGCAAGTTTTAAAGTGATTAAAATAATTTTAAGAATGCAGATGAATTGTATGTGTTTTATACAAAGAAAGTCTTTATTAGCTTGAATATAACATTTTTTATACATTCCTACAAATTTTAAGAATGCAAATGCTATTATTAACAAAGAAAGTCCATTGTTCAATAAAACATTACATATTTTAGATAAATGCATTCAGCTTCAGATGTGTAAGCAGGACATATCATTGTGGAAAAGAGATAGACATTAAAGTAAACTTCATTCAAGGTCTCTTACACATAACAAATTTAATATTTCTGAGAGATACATTAATTCTATTAAAATGTACGCTTTGAAACACGTTTAATGGTTTGCTCACTCAGAACTTTCAATCCAATTGATGTTAAAAGTATTTCTCTGCAGATGTTAACTGCAATGAGGGTTGATTGGGTCTTTTGTATGGAATTGTCCTGTGATTAATTCGCAGACCCATGTTCTTTAGTTCTAAGCGTACCGTGAATGGTTCACTTTCACCAAAGTCTATTAACTCACCCTTTTGATTTGTCAATTTTATTGTTATATTACTGATTATGTCTGTGTTTATTTCTAAATATTGTGTGTTGGTTGGAACTTTATCCAAACGGTAGCCTGAGGGTACGGAAACGTCAATTTCGTATATTACCTTTGCAGGTTTACCGTTTCGATAAGATCCCTTTATAATGTTGCACTCCACATGCAGATTAGTGTGTTTAATTATTTGGATGTCTAACGCAGATGTGTGGAGAACGTTCGCTTTTAGTATTCTAGGCTCAAACCCGAGCATGCGGCCAATGCTACTCTCTTTAGTAAAATCGATCTCAAATGAACTGTTTATCTCACACTTAAGCGTATTGTTGTTTGCCCTAATAAAAATTTTTCTGTGGGTATCTTTGATTTCAAGTAAGCACTAATTTCATCTAACTCATAGGCACCGTGTGGAATATTAATCACTCGCAAATGAGATGAATTTGTTCTAAAATAAAATCTATCGTTGCCCGTATAAATGTTTCTAATGCTGTTGCACCGTAAAATCCCACCAATCCAACAACGTATTTCTTCTCCAAATCTAGCTCTATCGGTGGGTAGAAGTTGCAGCTAGCTATGTTACCAACACCTTCTAAACTGAATTTTATTGACATAACTGAGAAAATTTAAGGTTATGTCGATTATTTATATAGAAATTGTAGGCATAGGTGCCCGCAAATAATGCTATTAAATTCCTGATCTTGATTGTAATTATAATAAATTTTACATCCCCGAAAGTAGTTAATCGCTTCAACTGGTGGTCGAAGATTACCGAAACTATCGTAATACCATACCTTTTCACCACGCTTTTTGTAGCAAACCCAATGTGTACCCGGTCCACTCTGACTATCTAAGTTGATGATTCCAGATTCATTTTTCTGTGGTAATTTAGGCAGGCTATCTCTCATAAAATACCCTAAAGTATGGTACACCTTTTGTGTATTTCTTTAAATCAATATCTGTTAACGCTCTTTCGGGTAATCTACTCAGTTTTTTGGAAACGGTTTTAAGTATAATGCACCACCAGATTTGTATGGTTTTAGATAGAATGCGTCACCAGCGATCGATTCCATCATACGATTATGGCGCGATGTCTCCTCTTGCAATTTTTTGGCATTTTTTGCATCATTGACTGCTTTGGCAATTCCCGATGCACCGCCAGCTAAAGCACCGATTGCTGATAATCCTGCGAATAACGGAATAAGAAATGGCAAAACACCTCCTTGTTTAGGTAAGGGAATTATTCTAGGAACTTTAATGTTTTTCTTTCCCCAACCTTTTTACTACACGTTTTGCCGTTGACAGTGCTGACTTTATTGTGTCGGTGAAATCTCCGTTAGCTTTCATTTCTTTAGCTATTGTTTTCCGTACATGCAATAAACTTTCACTATTCTTCTTCTTGGACCGACGTTTAAACCCCATCCCGAATTTTCTCTTTGCCTTCATGGTGGTACCGACTGCTAAAGCTGCAGCTCGTTCACCTAATGTTGCGTCTGCTGATTTAAAGCGTTCCCAGGCTTTTTCTTCTAAAATTTTATCTGCTCTATGTCGACTTTCTAAATCTTGGTAGTCTCTATAACTGATATCATGCAGTTTGCACTGCGCATCTAATTGATTAATACCGGGGTCGCCGCGTGCTAGTCGTTTCTCTAATTTTGTACCAGGACCACAATACTGGTAACCGGGTAAATGCAATTCCACCGGTAGTTTATTGATTAGCGTATTCACTAAACCACCTGCACTCTTCCGCTTCTTACCTATCATTGTTCACCTTGAGGGATAGGGTAGGGTATTTATACCTAAAATCGTGTAAAAACTTTATTTTTAGTAAATGCTATACATTAGATAAGCAGGGCGATAGTACAATATTTCCATTAAACATACAGTGTTATGTGAATTAATATTATACTTGGCATTTATAACATCATCAATGTCTTTATAAATGTCATCATCACCGAATTCCTTCTCACGAAAACGACGGTAGTCAACCACTTGTCGTATGAATTTTTCATAGAAACACACCAGATTGTAAGATTCAAGAAATTCCAATCTATAGCTTATTATATCCTTCAAATCGAATAGTTCCTCTATGTTATGGGCGTTGAATGTACACGAACAACAGTTGTAGTTTTCTATCATAACAGTTTTCAAAATTCTCTCATATCCTTTAAGCAATTCCCAATTGCAATAAATACCGAGATTACTAGATAGAGATTCGTAATCTTGCTCATGTATTATATCCTCCTCGTTTACATGTGACCAATCAATTTGGCTTTCAATTTCTTGGGATCGAAGGAATTGTATTTCTACGTATGAATACCATCTTAGAAGTTCATTCCATTCCTTCACGTCTAATATCACGCTGTTGCCACATCTCATACGCACTACTGGTGCAAGGTTAAGGTGTGTACTGTATCCAATTTCAATATGCGTATCGTTCGATAGTTTATAGGAAGCACAATCAATTAAGTATTCATTAGCTGCCTGTTTATACACCTCAGCCCTATGTCGAAATGATGATGACCAGTCGGAATAACCTTCATCTTGTTTCTCTTCATTTTTGCTACTACTACTACCATCACTATTTTGACAACATGAACAACAAAATGTTAAATTATTATTCATATTGTTATTACATGAAGTATCCAGGAGCGATTTTATTGCTTTTTTCATGACTTTACTTGTCCGCAACTGCACTACGACTAAACACTACGAAATGAGCATGTTTACATATGGTTGGAGTAATATGATCCAGCAAAAGTATGTTAAGTCCCATGTATATTTACTTAAATCAATTTTTTATCGGTATATTGCGGTAGTTTTGCAAAAAAAAATATTTTACTTGTTAGATGACCTAATCAGTCTGAACAATGCATCGTCTTTGTTCTCGGAATTTCATACGCTACGACTCAACAATAGATCGTCTTTGTTCTCTCATGTGACCTTGAAAATTGTAAGCATAGACTTTGAATAATGCATCGTCTTTATTCCTGATTTCCTAGAATTGAGATAACAATCTATTTCTAATGGAATAATGAATCGTCTTTGTTCTTGATTTCCTAGAATAGAAGTGTATTTAACAATCTATTTTCAACCTGAACAATGGAATGTCTTTGTTCTCTCACCTTGAAAATTGTAAGCATAGACTTTGAACAATGGGCCCCCTTTATTCTTGATTTCCTAGAATTGAGATAACAATTTATTTTTAAAATAACAGAACAATGGATCGTCTTTGTTCATTTCTCAGAGGTGTGACCTTGTAATCGTTGACAATGAATCACCTTTGTTCTTGAAAACTGATTTCTCAGAATCGAAGTGTAGATAACAATCTATTTTTATAAATCAACCAGAACAATGAATCGTCTTTGTTCATTTCTCATATAACCTTTGAAAATTATAAGCATAGACTTTGAACCGTTGACTAGAACAATGAGCCCTCTTTGTTCTTGATTTTTCTCAGAATTTTAGAAGCTATGACTCATCCATAATAATAGATCGTCTGTGTTCTTTCACCTTGAAAAATGTAAGCATAGACTTTGAATAATGGGCCTCCCTTCTTGATTTCCTGGAATTGAGATGTTGAATCTCGACCTGAACAATAGATCGCCTTTTGGGAGAAACGGTTGAGAAACAGCTATCTGTTTTGGGAAACGGACCCCCTGTTTTAGGAAACGGCTACCTGTTTTTAGGAAACGGGTACCTGTTTTTAGGAAACGGCTACCTGTTTTTAGGAAACGGCTACCTGTTTAGCGGAACGGCCACCTGTTTAGACCACCTGAGGGGGCGTGGCTTTGAAACATGCACCTCAGGGCTCTTGATTTCCTAGAATTGAGATAACAATCTATTTCTAAGTGAACAATGGATCGTCTTTGTTATCAGAGGTGTGACCTTATAAGCATAAACTTTAAATCGTTGACAATGGATTGCCTTTGTTCTTGAAAGAGATGTATTTAGATAACACTCTATTTTTATAAATCAACCAGAACAATGAATCGTCTCTATTCATTTACCTTGAAAATTATAAGCATAGACTTTGAACAATACATCGTCTTTGTTCATGATTTCTCAGAATTGAGATAACAATTTATTTCTACCAGAAGAATGAATCGTCTTTATTCATTTCTCATGTGACCTGGAAAGCATAGAGTTTGAACAATGGGCCCCCTTTGTTATTGATTTCCTAGAATTGAGATAACAATTTATTTTTATAACTCGACCAGAAGAATGAATCGCTTTTGTTCTTTTACCTTGAAAATTGTAAACATAGACTTTGAACAATGCATCGCCTTTTGATTTCCTAGAATTGAGATAACAATCTATTTCTAACTGAACAATAGATAGTCTTTGTTCTCTGACCTTGAAAGCATAGACTTTGAACAATGGGCCCCCCTCTTGATTTGAACAGGGCGTGGCCTTAAAACATGCTTAGACTTGCTTGAGACCGAGGACCTTCAGGACTGACCTTGAAGCGGGGACCTCGAAGAGGCAGGGCACATAACCTTAAAGAGAGTTACACACCTGTGGTCTACCCCTTGAAATAGGCAATGTTACCGACCTTGAAATCTAGTAACTTTTCTGGTGACTTTTTCCTAGATCTGGTGACAAATCTAGTGACAAAAGTGAGCCAGAAGTGGGGTAGCTATACTACTTGTGTTCATATGTGTGTATGTCTTTGTGTGTGTATGAGTGGAGTGAGGATGTGTGTGGGGAGGATGTGGGTGTGCGTGTAGGTGTGAGTGCGAGTGCGATTGGAGGTGGGAGTGTGTTTATGTGTGTGTGTGTGTGTGTGTGTGTGTGTGGTGCGTGCGTGCGTGCGCGTGCGACGTGTGCGGCTGGCGCGTGGCGCGTGTCGCGTGTGCGCGTGTGCGCGTGTGCGTGTGTGCGTGTGTGCGTGTGTGCGTGTGTGCGTGTGTGCGTGTGTGTGTGTGCGTGAGTGCGTGTGTGCGTGTGCGCGTGTGCGCGTGTGCGCGTGTGCGCGGTCGTGCGTGCGCGCTTGCGCTCGTGCGCGTGTGTGTGAGTGCGTGCGTGAGTGCGTGAGTGCATGCGTGCGTGCGTGCGTGCGTACGTGCGTGCGTGCGTGCGTGCGTGTGTGTGTGGGTGGGTGTGGGTGTGTGAGTGTGTATGGGTGTGTTTAAGTGCGACTGAGTGCCCTCGTGCATGCATGATTGCATGAGTGCATGTGAGCGTGTGTGTGTGTGGGTGTGCGTGTATGTGGGTGTGGGTGTGTGTACGTGTTTGTGTTTGCATAGATGATGACGCAAACATCGATCTTATGGATGGCTTTTTCTCTAGTTTTTCTTTAAGTGCTTGAAAGAATGAGAAGGGCTTACTTTTTTTGTCAGCATGTACTCTTGATAAGTAGTTCTCCATTTTTGAAGGCTTCATGGCATCATTACTGAATACTTTTTCACATATGAGACACATCGGCAAGTGTTGATTTGATAGAGATGTAGTAAATCCAAACTTCAAGTAGTCCAAACTGTATTGTCTGAATTTTTTTCTCGTGTTTGCCATCTTAAAACTCGCAGTAAACCTGCAAATCAAACAAGAATGTTTAAGAAACTACTTAAAAAAACAACAACAATAAAACTGTTAAATTTGCACACGAGCTTATTTTTATTATACCAAGGTACGGGATGTTTTTTAGGTATGCTTACGAACTTACTCATTGATAAACTAGGATAGTATGGAAAATTTGTATTAGGTATCAATCAGAGAAAAACGAAAACAAAGAAAATTGAACATTTATAATTTTAGGTAACAACTTTTCTAAAGTAATTTCAAAAAATATTAAAACGTTTTTTGGTACTTACCCTGTTACTTTTTCATAAACTGCAGAAATGTATGGTTAAGCTGTTAACGCACGTAGGTAACTAAGCACTTTGTAAATTCTTTTTCAATCACTTTATTTTAATTCACTTTATTTAACATTGTAATCACTTATGTAATCTCTTGAAATAAATTGGTAGATGAGTGTATTATATTATCATTCAAGCTCCAACGAATTTCAAAACGCAAATGAACTTTCAACCTAAGTGCAAGCTTGTTATATAGTAAAATATTAGGAGCATGTTGAACTTGAACTTGATCATGATTTCGTTCGTTTTAAATCGCGGATATGCCTCAGATTTTGAAAGTACAACAATGATACTTCCTACTAAAGTATTAATCATTCTTATAAAAAGTTGGTACACGTAACACAGTATCTTGAAAGTTTCAAATACGAACTTGTGTTAATTAATTCAATGACCTCATCGTCAGTTTTCGTTTATGTCGACCCCTGGGAAACCAATTTAGACCCCATGGGGTCGATATCGACCGCTTTGGGAATCCCTGATTTAGATGCTATACAGTCAACTTTTTTGTACAGACCCACGTACCTATTTTTTAATTTATTGCACATTTTGCCCGGACTGTGCTCTTAAGTGGTCGTGACAGAAAACAACTGTTGCAAGATGGTGCAACATTTATTTACTTACATAATGTGCACATTATAATTTATATCTGGATGTGGAAATTTTTCAAATTACTTGTATACATTTAGTAGTTGTTTCAAATCATTTTCATACCTTCCGTGACACAAGTTGTCTAATTGAGTAAGGTTAAAGTTTCGGAATAAAACGCTTTATATGCACACCAATTCAAGTTCTGCATTCTGGCAGAAACCATTTTTCTTACGTTTTCTATTTGTATCGTTGTGTATCTCATAAATTGACTTTAAAAGCGTAAGCTCGATTATACACATCAGACGTCTGAAAACTAGCAATGAATGATTCACAAATTTTACTCTAAAAGGACACTAATTTTCAATAATAAAGAAATTAAAAAGAAGGTATATTGCACAATTGGGTTTAAACGGTTTAAAAATTGATTAATTGTATTTTGATTTTCAATGTTTTACTTTTAATAGAAATAAATACAATTGGTAAAAAATAATTGATCTTCATAAATATGTATTTTGAGGTTTAATTTTTTTTGCATTTTACCAAAAAAAAACATACAAACACAGAAATCAAACTAGCTCGATTCGTATTCATCGATGCTGCTTTTTCGATGAGGAGAACAGGAAATGAAACCAGTTAATTAATTCTATTAAGTTGTATAATAGTATTTTCTTATGTAAATATATGCATCATACAGAGTCCTCTATGGAACAATAGCAAAACTTATGGTTAGTTATTTACTTTCTAACTTACTTTAGGTATTCTACAAATATAGGAAGGCAATTCATTTTCTAGTACAGCAGATGGCGGTATTATATACATATTTTTATGTAATTTTTTGCAAAATTGTAAAACTGAGGGTGGAAATACCCATAGTGATAGTTCTGGTCGTCTTCTAGTGATTGAAACAAATTACTATAAAATTATTATTACAAATTGGGTGTAATTAAGAATTAAACATTACATAAAAATTGTTGAATTTAAAAATAATAAATATTTCAGCGGGTAGCTAAATGTTAATTAAACCGTATACTAAAAGGCCGGTGTTTAAATACATACCATAAAGCCAAAATTTAAAAAAAAGGTGTTGAAAAATTGTGACGTCACAATTTACTGCCATTTTATCTCTTATTAGTGTAGCTATTATCTGAAAGATGTCGCAACAATCACACCTTATATATATGATATATTGGGAATGTAATTTTAAAAAAGGGATTTGAGAATTATTTATTTTTTATTACACTTGCATCATATCATTTGTAATTGAAACATGTAATTAGTGAGATATTACCAGCAGTATCACTGTTATTTTAAATTTACAATTCTTATTAATTGACATGTGGATTTCTTCTTTTTTAATATCAGCATTGTTTATAAAAAAATAGTTTAGATGGCGCTGGATGAAATATTTCACTCAAATTTAAGGAAAATTTCTGTTTTAATTAAGTGCTTATACTACTAAACGCTAGATGCTGCTGACGACAGTTATAGAAATTTAAGAAGTCTATTTTCTAATTTACCTACCTGCAGTATTTAAAAACGTTATGAAAAAGTGTATTTCTGCACAAAGATCCTTGTTTATACAGTGTTTCTTGTATCGGTGTGGATTGGTTTTTAACTTTGTTAAATTTTGGACATTTTTTCTATTCATTACAACTAGTGCTTATTTAAAAAAAAGTGTATTTATTTATTTATTGTCTGTGTATTTCTTGTTCAAGGACTCTTAAATGCCAGTTTCTCTGTTTAAGTTTATTCGAAGTAAGTATACTATATACATACAAATCATTTGTTTATAATTACATAGATACCTATTTGGTTGAATTAGTTATAAAAATGTTTACACAACTATGAGTATGAAATAAGAATAGGTACACATGCAAAAATTGATAAAGGTAATCATGCCTAAAAAGAAGACAATGAGATAGTGTAGTTTTTTTACGTCAAAGAACGATAATTAATACAACCAAATACTTATCAATAATAATGTGATTATATGTAGATTCGTATAATTTTCAAGAATTTTGTATTAGCTGACTTATTTTTTTTTTGGTTATGTTGTTTGAGGTATCCATGCAGCGAAGGTAGTTTGTTACAATTTGTAACTCCATGTATATTTTGTTTAGATACCTTTGATACTACAGTAACTTTATTAATTGAGGTAGTTGGAGCCATCTACAGTTAGTACATTTTGCATAAATTATAATCAATCAGGCAGGAAGGAAGAATGAAAGAAAGAAATTACTGAATTAAATGTAATTATAACGACAAAGTCGTGAAGTATTAAATGAATTATTAAAACTTGTAAGATACATATAGTAATTATATAGACTACTTATCAGAGTAGGGCTCTTCTAGTATCGAATTTTGGATAATAATTAATTTGAAAACACAATAGTTTATCATAACTTCCGATCGAACATCATATTTTATTTAGATCTATCAGACCCTTTCCCATATATCAACATGTTTATATATGCCTTTTCCACAGGGATTCTATGACATATTCATAATTAATAATTATTGTTTTATTTAACAGATGTCGGGTAACAAATGCCTACTATAATTGTAAGATCCAGTAGAAATAACCCTGGATTGAGAAAATTTACATTTCCTGTTCACGAAAAAAGATGCATTGAGTGGATTCACAATTCAGGTAATTTTATTTTACATCATGATGTAATTGTACCAATCAACACTTTTTGAAGTAACGACATGTCGACAATCGTAAGGGAAGACTGTTACATTTATTTAATTTGTGTTAATTAAAAAAAATTATAAGAACAATAAACATTACTACAGTAGCACAGAAAATAACCAGATTATTTTTGAGAGGCCAGTAATGTAGACTATCTTGTACCTAGGTACAATATTTACAAGCATTCAGGCAGTTAATCTTAGTCAACATGTACTTAGTGTTTCATTATTCATTCTATTAAGTATCAGTATAATTATTTGTACTGCAAATGACAGCAAACTGTTTTGGTCTAGATATTTATCTTAAGATTGCTTTGAGTTCTCATACTTTTTATTAATGCGATAAATTGCACTTTAGAACAAAATAAAATTACATTTTTACTTATTTTTAGGTAACTCAATTGTCAATTTGAGCACAAATTCTCTAAAGAAGAAATTCCTTTGTGGATCACATTTTGATGAAAATATCTTCTAACTAAGGGTCCTTGTCAGCTCCTGTACCATAAAAGTAGTGAACAAGTAAAGGTAGTGATAGTGGTAAATCATATGTACCTCCTAGTTCCACTTCAGCAAATTATGATGATTATAAGATTGCTTTACAGGTGATGGTAGCAACCATTTGATGAGGTATGTTTAGTTACACCTACAAAAGGAAACTGGAAATATCACCATCCAGCACTACATCACATAGATTATCATTAAATCAGGAGGAAGAATTAAATATGTTATCATCTTTGTCAACTTCTTCATCAAATTCTAAAGTTTCTTCATATGAAATTCTGAATTTACTCTTAAAATAGTTCAGAAGTTTATTTGCGGGATATTTGTGTAAAAGGTATTGATGAATACAAGTGTAATTTATTCAAAGCATTTTTAGAAGATTTGAATGAAACTCAAGATAAAAATGAATGTCTCATTTTTTTAAAGAATTTTAATATAGGGGAAGTTTCAATTTGCCATTTGAAAGTGCCATCACCTATTTTGAAATCATTTACAAAAATAAGCATGTATTATTTTTCAAAATATTCTGAGGGATTGATGGGAAAGTCGAAATTATCGAAGCGTTTAAAAAATCTAATTGCCAATAAATTATGAAAGCACTTGTCTGACTGGTTTGTCGAAAATCAATGTAAAGTACATAGATCTTTTATATTAGAGTTATTAATCCGAACTTTAATATTTAAGGACGTTAAAGATATATCTTTAAAAGCTGTTGCAAAAAAAAAAAACACAAAAAAATCTGACAAACTGACTATTTTGCAAAATAAGTGACAGTAGTAGGTATATTTTACATGCTTTATTTTCATTTTCAATATTTCTAGGTAGGCTTTTGTATTTTGAGTTGAATAATCAAATATAGATAGGAAAAAATGTATATTACTTTGTTTACTGTTCATATCATTGATTTTTTTTGTTTTTATTTTCTAACACGGTTTATGTGACTTTTGGAAACTAACGGCAGTGTTCCACAATTAGATATAAAATTAAAAAGTATAAATATTTAGGACTAATTTTAGATTTTAATTTAATATGGGATGATCACATACAACATATAATTAAAAAACCAAGTATCTGATATATGTTTTTACAAAATTGCAAAGGTATGATACAAGAACGTAATAATGTTATACTATGCATTTGTCCATAGTATAATAATAGTTATGGGATCATAGCCTAGGGTGGACTATACAAAAGTAACAAAATTTTGTTACAAAATTGTTAGACAAAAATACTAAAAATAGTTAATAAGAACAATTTTGTAATCCACAAGAACAAGTTATATTAAAGCTATATCTATTTTTAACTCAGAACTCTAGACAAAGAAAAACTCACAAGAAATTGTTAAAAAATTGGATTAAGCATGAGAATTTTCACAATAGTGCAATAAACTATATAAATAAGTAAAACAAGAATATTATTATTTCATAAATGATCTTCACTAATTTTTTTTCTCATTATGAAACTATACCTTTGTAAATATAAATTTTAGATTTAGTCTTAGTTAAATAATTTTTTTTTCTTCAAGCGTATTAAAATGTTCGTATTATAACGCTCTTAACCCTGTATAGAAAGACTTCATTTTTGAGAACAGTACAAAAATGAAATTATTATTGTACACCGAACAGTAATGAAAATATATTGAAATTCCATAAGAAGCGTACTTTCATTTACGAACGTACCTATAAATAAATTTTTAATTTAACCTAACTAAATTTGT
This sequence comes from Vesta saturnalis, assembly GCA_036346205.1. Lineage (NCBI taxonomy): Eukaryota > Metazoa > Arthropoda > Insecta > Coleoptera > Lampyridae > Vesta > Vesta saturnalis. Next base: position 496,784 of record JARFJB010001773.1, read on the forward strand.
ATGTGTGCCATTCAAATTCACGTCAAAATGTCGCAATAATTAACATGCACATCTTAAAGTACTTACATAACCTAAAAAAGTAGTTTTTTACTTATAAATTGCATTATTTTTACGCTTGAAGAAAGAATAGTATATATCACTCTGAGTAGAAGGCCCATTATAGTGTTTCGTCCAGTTTGCACCGTCTCGGCAGTGTAGGAATCTGGGCTCAAAAATAATGATAGTCTTCTACTTGTAATATAATTTGCTATATTTTCATTTTAAATTATATTAGTTTTAAGATCTGCACATAGATAACTCCCTTTATCTCCTGCAGAGTTTTGCAGGATGTATATCTTCTGTATATATTTCTCTGTAATTCTTTCTGTTTTAAGTAAATAAATAAATATTAAAAGAAAAATTAATAAAAATTTGTTACAGTTACTGAATGTTTTTTTTTACAAACTTTTTAATGGAGATAACATTTCCTCAAACCCTGTCAGTTATACAAGAAGTTCTTACTGCTTCTATTAGGAATTCATCCTCGATAAATATTGTATTTGTTGTAATTTCATTAATGTCAAATGTGTTCATCTATAATTTCCAATGAAAGAAAGTTTCCTGTTACCTAATTTTTCAAAGTAAAAATTAAACTTGCATGACTTGTCATTTCTGTGGAAAATTATTTGAAGATAATCAAAACAAATTTAAAAATAGTATAAATTTATTGATAAACTAAATAACAAATTTACTTTTATTTTATTAAAATTGAAATTACGTTCACACTATTAAATTTTGCTTATTTTAAATCAGAACATCGTAACACATTTGAAATATGTAAATCGGAAATAAAAGACAACATAAAGTTTACTAGCTACATAGATATAAACATTGTCTAAAAAAAGAAAATGATGTAAACATCAAATATTTATTTCAAAAATGTCGAAATTAACTTAAAAGACGAAAATCATGTAATACCCCAGAGATAATAGACTTTAATGAAATTGAGATTGTCTCAAAAACTGCATTTTAATGGTTTTCCTGTAAAACTCACTTACATTAAGCCTGTATGTCACGATCTATAATTATGGACATAATTTTGATTTTAAGTATGCATAAATAAATTAAGCTCAGAATTTTGGTCAACTGCAAGTGTTGTATTCATAAAAATAACAAGAACTTAGAATTTTGGTAAAAGTAAATAAAGAAATTGTAAGATAAGATGTGTTCTGTGGATGGATGAGACAAATCTAATGCTGCTGCAAATATAATAGTTTTAGTGCATACTTGATTTATAAAAAAAACAAGCTTCACGCTGAAAATGGATTACAAATGGTTCAGAATCCTTACTGCTATAAACTTATGTCTGTATCTTGTAATGTCAGAAAGAAAATCCGAAATTTAAATGATATGAATATGTAACTAATTTAAAAGCATTTTCAAACAAAATGTAAGCAGGTGTACTAATAGTGCTTTATTAATTGTAAAGAGAGTATACTGATTATTTTCATTCAGTGGGTCAAGTTGATAGGCATGAGAAAGCAATAAAGAACAATGTTTAAAAGCATTTGTTATATAGATGTTTTAATAAATTTATATTTATATTAATGTATATAAACAAGGATATAACTGTTATACGTAAATATTGCAAGATTTTGTTTGGTAGATAAGATAAGAAATTCTAGCCTAAGATTTGGTAGCTACATAACCTATTAATTAGAAATGTTTTATTTATGTTTATATTGAATTTAAGTATCGATGCTGTTTTTTCGATGAGGAGAACAGGAAATAAAACCAATTAATTATTTCAATAAAAAAGTATAATAGTATCCTCATATCCTTGCTCATATGTAAATTTTTTATGCATCATACAGAGTCCTCTATGGAACAATAGCAAAACTTATGGTTAGGTATTTACTTTACAAAAAAGATTCTACAAATATAGAGAGGCAAATTCATATTTCAAGTACAGCAGATGGCGGTACTATATACATATTTTTATGTGATTTTTAGCAAAATCTTGTAAAACTGAGGGTGGGAAAGGACCCACAGTGATAGTTCAGGTTGTCTTCTAGTGATTGAAACAAATTATTATTACAAATTGGGTATAATTAAGAATTAAACATTACATAAAATTTGATGAATTTAAAAATAATAAATATTTTAGCGGGCAGCTAAAAGTTAATTAAACCATATACTAAAAGACCGGTGTTTAAATACGTACCATAAAGCCAAAATTTAAAGAAAAAGGTGTCGAACAATTGTGACGTCACAATTTACTGCCATTTTATCTCCTATTAGTGCAGCTATTATCTGAAAGATATCGCAACAATCACACCTTATATACAGGGTGAATCTTATCTAATCCGCCAAAATTAAAGGAGTACTAGAAATCATTCTAAGCAAAAAAGTTCATGTGTACATGGGTCCGGAAATGCTTCGTTTCCGAGATACAGGGTGTCAAAGTTGAAAAAAGAAATCGCGATTTCTTCAATATCTTTCGACTGTTTCTATCTTATAAAGGCTATACGCGATAAGTGATGACTGATAAGTGTATGAAAGATCATATTACATGACCCGGGTAAAAGTAAATACAATAAAAGTATAGTAGCCGTTGATGTGAGTTTCTATGGAAATAAGGGCTATTATAAAAAGAACTAAAATGTATAATCAAAAATGCATTACAAGTTGCACTTCATGATAAGTATGCAAAGAAATTAAACATGTTTATTTAATTTAGTGATAACAATGTGCATTCAAAACCGTTTTAAGAGTCCTCTTTTCACAAAAAACTCAACCACGAAAAGTACTGAATTCAGTAACAAACTTTAGTTCAATTTATAGCGACACCTATTGTGGGAGTAGAACAAAATAATCCTTATTAAATGCACCGCCATCTCATATAAAATCTTACTAAACACATTTTGCATTGACCCTCTTAAAATGTTCTTTTATTGAATTTCTTTTTAATTGTTTTGTTGTAGATATCTATAATTTAAAAATATTCTTGTGTTATGAATATGAAGAATGAAAAACACGTGGTTGGCAAGTGTTTAAGCTCGCTGGTATATTAGGAGAACAGAAATTCAAAGGGCCTGAAGTGTGTAGGTTATCCTTGTTTTATAAAATATTAGAAAAACAGTATGAAAATTAGCTTATATACTAACTCTTAACTGGTGAGCAAGGGTCAAAATGACCCTGTCATTTTAAAAATTCACATACAAAAATATGCTAGGATTTTTTCGAAATTCGCATTACTATTTCTAAGTTCCTTATGTTTTTCATCATAATATCCAAGTAATATTTCAAAAAATATACTGTTGTTCCTCAAATAAGCAAAAATGAAAATTTTGTTTTTTTTATACATAGTTTATTGTTTCGTAAAAAATATCCTTCTTCTTCTAAGAATAATAAAAACACAAGATCTGTCTCTCATAGAAACTAATGACAGAAAAAAACGTGCTACGGTTTCAAAAGATAAAAATTATATTGTAGTGCATACATTTATTGGCAGTTTTTGCAAACGTGCCCACTACAGTCTCCACAAATCGTTTTTTTACACACTAAACATAAAAATGAAGTTTTCTTGTCCTTTGAATATGGACACAAAGCACATGTTACCCTTTTATTCAGTTTTGTTTCTTGGGTTGAGTTGTGTTCGATGGGAATCTGGGCTACTCGAATGATGGTATTCTTCAACAGTCTTTGCAGTTTAGGATTACCGTTTCGGGCAATCATATGAGGTCGTACGAACAAGTAAGCAAGATCTTTTATAAAGTCAAATTTGCTTGGCTCGGGAGTATCCCGGTAGGAACCGAACACTATATAAGAATTGACCGAGTAAATATCGACGATTCTACAGAAGATTGCCATTGGCCATCTATTTGTTCGCCTTCCTGATCCATATATTGAACACTTTTGGTCCAGTGAGTCGACCCCTCCTTTGGTGTTGTAGTCTTCGATCATGTTGGGCTTCCTACTCTCATTATTGATTACTGCATCATGGTGCATTGAGGATATTACCAAGACAGCTTTTTTTTCTTGGGCACAAATGAAGTAATATCTTTGGTAAACCCAAACAAACAGGATCCAACTTTTCGATTTCGACTGGGTAAAAACTCATTAGGCACCTCTCGCTTATTCTTTCGCATGGTGCCCAAGTATGTAAGACCTTTTTGTTTCAACTGACTCACAAGGTCCAATGAAGAAAACCAGTTGTCCCCTGTGACGTTTCTGTTGGTCTTTTCGATGGGTTTGATCAACCTAATAACCGATTGCGAAGGAATTGACAATTTTCTCTCATCGGCTGAAAGCGTATGTCCGTCACTTCCTTTCCCAGTGTACAAATACCCATTATAAAAATAGTTATTTCTAGCGTCGGTCAAGCATAGAATTTTCAGGCCGTACTTTGCCGGCTTATTTGGGAAGTACATCTTAAACCGGCAGCGTCCCCTGAAACTGACAAGCATCTCGTCAATGCATATCATCTGTCCCAGACCATAAATTGTTTGGCAGTTTTGCACAAATATTCCAAATATGTTTGAAATTGCTGCTCCAGCATCAGTTTGTCTTCGCTCGTCTCTGGTGTTGGGATAGTCGAATCGAAGGCAAGCTAATATTGTCAAGAACCTTTTTTCTGACATTGTACATCTAAAAACGTCCCTTCCTGTACCATCAGAACTGAATAAAGACTTCAGTGATTTGATTAAAAAATTTGAGTGTAAAGCAGTAAACCAAGGAAGGCGTTGAATTCTGTTACATCTAAGTCGGATAACTCACACCTATACGTATTTTCAAACTGAGACTTATAAATGTGTAATTTATTATTGGTGTTTTATTATTTTGGCTTTTGCATATCAAACTAGTTTACACCATTTATGCGGTTTTACCATAAAAATATGCTGATTTTTAGTAGTCGTAGCAGAAACATTTACTCTCCTACGTATGATGCCTTCTATTTCTGATGCTGGATTGCATCTTCGTCAAGATGACGCTGAATCATTATCCTCTGGTTGAGTAGCACGAAACGTTTGGAACAACTCGAACCTGGTTGTTAAGTCTTTCATCAGACTCAGGTTCAGATTCCACACTACCCGAATTGTGTTCGCTTTCAATCACATTTACTTCACCTACATGGTCGCTGACATCACTGTCCATGTGCTCTATTTCTGCAAGCCATCGCGAAAGAGTTTCTTCATACTTTGAGTCATCAGATCGTAGTTTTTCAGTCATGATCTTTGGTTTTATTCGAAGAGGTGATGTACATTGAATATTATAACATATTTGGTGAGCAAGTGTCAATTTGGCCCTGTGATACTATTGATATTTTCACTAGCAGCAAACGAGCGACCGACACAATCCACAACTCTCACTCAACTAACTTGAAGCTACTGAGACGGCTGGGGCCGTAGCTCGCACATGCGCACTGTGATTGAATAAAAATTTTACAGGGTCAATTTGACCCGTGAACACCAACTAAGGGCTAATAAAGTTAATATGTTTAGGCTTTTAGATGTTTTAAAATTTCAATCTTCATTCCGCAATAAAGTTAAAGTTAATGAATTATAGTTACGTTTTAAGGTGTACAAATTTAGTGTGCGTATGTATTGTATTTTGTTGCTAGAATCCAATACCCACTACAGTTTCACTTAAAAGTCTGTCCAGAAACGAGGCGAAAGAATAAATCAACATTTTTGGCAGATTCCAGTAGCGTTGGGTTGTTTTATGATAACAACTATAAAACTGAAGTAATATTGGTTTGATATGTCATAATCAAATTAATTAATACTAATTAAAAGTTGGGAAGGAACAAGGATATATTACAAATTGCTAATACCATTATCGACTACATTTTTAATAATTTTAAACTAGAAAGTATGTACTGTATTTGGAATCACACTCTAATAGAATTTAATGATATAATTAGGGGAGAAATATGCGAACAACGCTAATTGCATACAAAAATTATACATTTATAAATATAAGAATAGCCTAAATTATGATTATTGTCATATATCGGTATATCCTAAGATGTACTTACGCTGCAGTATTGTGTTTAATAGCAATGAAAAATCTGGAACACTGGAACTGTGGCAGGATCTGTAACAACAAAATGTACCCACGTACCACACAAAATTAAACAATACTGAACACGTTTCTATAGCTACGCTATCATCATCAGCGGTCGATAAAGGCGAACTAAAGAAAATTTCTCACATACATACCATCAGCGAGTAACGCTTCGTTGCTTATATGGTGAAAGTGAAAGTTGTGAAATTTTAATGAGTTCTGAGCAGCCTAAAAGTCCTTGATCATCATTATTCATTAGAATTTGTTTGTTTTTGAAGATCTCTAAATTTTCGTAACAATCAAGTTCGTGTTTATTACTAACATGTTTGAATAATGATACCTTATCTACAATATGATTTTTATCAAACATATGTAGGAGTAGTACTCCGGCATCAGCCGCCATCTTGGATTTTCTGGGGAAAACCCACCTTTCACTTTTTTATACGCCTACCTGGGGGACCGTATTTTCCACCCCCTATGGTTTCTTTTCGGAGGCCTTTTTCAACCCCTAATTATTTTTGTTTTTACTCACCCACGTGTGAGACCGTATTTTCCTCAATCAACGCATTTTCATAACATAAGAATATTTTTAAATTATAGATATCTACAACGAAACAATTAAATAGAAATTCAATAAAAGAACATTTTAAGAGGGACAATGCAAAATGTGTTTAGTAAGATTTTATATCAGATGGCGGTGCAGTTAATAAGGATTATTTTGTTCTACTCCCACAACAGGTGTCACTATGAATTGAACTAAAGTTTGTTACTGAATTCGGTACTTTTCGTGGTTGAGCTTTTTGTGAAAAGAGGACTCTTAAAACGATTGTGAATGCACATTGTTATCACTAAATTAAATAAACATGTTTAATTGTTTAATTCTTTGCATACTTATCATGAAGTGCAACTTGTAATGCATTTTTGATTATACATTTTAGTTCTTTTTATAATAGCCCTTATTTCCATAGAAACTGACATCAACGGCTACTATACTTTTATTGCATTTACTTTTTACTCGGGTCATGTAATATGATCTTTTATACACTTATCAGTCTTATCACTGATCTCGTATAGCTTTTATAAGATAATGCAACCACAAAAAATGAATTGCGGCGTTCGTAAATTTCAGAAGCATTCTGCGCTGTAAGTACTAAGTAGGTACTTTACAAACTGTACGCGTATCTGACGATTGAGTTTTCGTCCAGTGAATAACTTAACTTTGATGAAAAAATAAAACTTATTTACGTGTGTTTTAACTGATTTCTGATATAACAAAAACAAGGTAAGAATTATTGTTTTGGAAAGAAGTAAGTACCTAGTGCTTGTGATATTCGCAGCCATTTTTTGAAACGGACTTAAAAACATGGGTGTAAAACGGCGAAGCGGGTCAAGAATACTCAAACGCAATAAAGCTTCAAAAAGTGCTCAAAAGCGGTGGTCGATGATGGATTCAAACTCCCAAACTCTATACACGCCTACTGATGTAGGATAGTTTTGACATATTAGTGACAGTTATTTCATTTGTCAGGTTGTCGCAATTTATGATGACTTTAACACAAAATAAAGTCAATGATACTGTTCATGCAGAAGCTACGAAATGTGTGATTTACTCATGTCTGATATTAAAAAAGAAGAAATCCACATGTCAATTAATAAGAATTGTAAATTTAAAATTTATTTAAAATAACAGTGATATTGTTGGTAATATCTCACTAATTACATGTTTCAATTACAAATGGTATGATGCAAGAGTAATAAAAAATAAATAATTCTCAAATCCCTTTTTTAAAATTACGTTCGCAATATATCATATATAAGGTGTGATTGTTGCGACATCTTTCAGATAATAGCTGCACTAATGGGAGATAAAATGGTAGTAAATTGTGACGTCACAATTTATCGACACATTTTTTTTTAAATTTTGGCTTTATGGTACGTATTTAAACACCGGTCTTTTAGTATATGGTTTAATTAACTTTTAGCTACCCGCTGAAATATTTATTATTTTTAAATTCATCAATTTTTATGTAATTTTTAATTCTTAATTAAAACCAATTTGTAATAATAATTTTATAGTAATTTTGTTTCAACCACTAGAAGACGACCTGAACTATCACTGTGGGTCCTTCCCTACCCGCAGTTTTATAAGATTTTGCTAAAAATTACATAAAAATATGTATATAGTACCGCCATCTGCTGTATTAGAAATATGAATTGCACCTCTACATTTGTAGAATCTCTTTTGTAAAGTTAAGTTAGAAAGTACCTAACCATAAGTTTTGCTATTGTTCCATAGAGGACTCTGTATGATGCATTTAATTTACATAAGAAGATCTATTATACTACTTAATAGAATTAATTAACTGGTTTTATTTCCTGTTCTCCTCATCGAAAAAGCAGCATCGATGAAAACGAGTCGAGCTAGTTTGATTTCTGTGTTAGTATGTTTTTTTTTTGGTAAAATGCAAAAAAAAACCTCAAAATACGTATTTATTAAGATCAATTATTTTTTACGAATTGTATTTATTTCTATTAAAACTAAAACATTGAAAATCAAAATACAACTAATCAATTTTTAAACCTTTTCAACTCAATTGTACAATATACCTGGTTTTTAATTAATTTATTATTGAAAATTAGTTTCCTTTTACAGTAAAGTTTATTAATCTTTCATTGATGTGTATAATCGAGCTTACGCTTTTAAGTTCAATTTATCAGATACACAATGATACAAATAGAAAACGTAAGTAAAATGGTTTCTGCCAGAATGCAGAACTTGAATTGGTGTGCATATAAAGCGTTTTACTCCGAAACTTTAACCTTACTCAATTAGACAACTTGTGTCACGGAAGGTATGAAAATCATTTGAAACAACTACCAAATGTATACAAGTAATTTGAAAAATTTCCTCATCCAGATGTAAATTATAATGCGCACATTATGTAAGTAAATGTTGCACCATATTGCAACAGTTGTTTTCTGTCATGACCACTTAAGAGCACATGAATAGTCCGGGCAAAATGTATAATAAATTAAAAAATAGGTACATGGGTTTTTAAAAAAAGTTGATTATATAGCATCTAAATCAGGGATTCCCAAAGTGGTTGATATCGACCCCTTGACGTCTAAATCGGTTTCCCAGGGGTCGACATAAACGAAAATTGATTTTGGGGGTCGACAAGGTCTAAGAATCAACCCCTATTAATTAACACAAATTTGTATTTGAAACTTTCAAGATACTGTATTAGTTGTGTAACGTGACCAACTTGTTATAAGAATGACTAATATTTTAGTAGGAAGTATTATTATTGTACTTATTTTGGCTATATGGTACGTATTTAAACACCGGCCTTTTAGTATATGGTTTAACTAACTTTTAGCTACCCGCTGAAATATTTATTATTTTTAAATTCAACAATTTTTTGTGTAATGTTTAATTCTTAATTACACCCAATTTGCAATAATAATTTTATAGTAATTTGTTTCAATCACTAGAAGACGACCAGAACCACAAACCAGTCACATTTATATACCATTAACGGCAGTGTTAAACGTTTGGACCACAAATTATTAATCACTTCAGATGGTTATCCTCCATACTTTGAAATTATTAATTAGTAGAACACCTTCCGACGTTTCCAAGATTGTTATAATTTCATGGTACCCTTTGCATCATCCCTCTTGGTTTTTTAAATGGGACTTAAATTCTCATTTAAAATTGATGAACAACAATGCAATGGGCATTATTAATGCTACATTCATTGTTTAATGGTGAATAGTTACAATAAGTAGTCATACTTAATAAATAAATACAAAGGTTTGATTTACATAAAACAATTTATTATAAATACAATTATCACCTAAATTGCCTTTTTTTTTATACTTGCTTATAGCATTAATTTTAAATTTATCATTGCCTTTATAAATACGATTATCTCTACCCAACAATTTTTTATTTACATCTTTACACCAAGAATGTACTAAAATTCTAATAGTCATCCGAATAATTGATGTAATTACATATGTACAATGTTCAGAGCAACTAATAAAATTAAAATCTACATTAGACATAATTGTCTCTTGTATAGTTTTTAAAAGATTTTTTGTGAATGCATGATCCTTTAAAATATTATTAATGATCTTGCACATTGATACAAAAGAATGTATTAAATTTTGTGAAGGGTAACAAAGCCTTTTGTCATACCCTCCTCCATATTCCTTGGCCACAATTAATAAATTTAAAGGATCATTTTGGTTTGAACATAAATAATCATTACATTGAACACATGATCCGATTACCTTTTTAATTTTCTTTAAAACAAAACCAGTCACGTAACTGTTAGACAAAGAACCCAATTGCTTTGGTAAGTTGTCAATAGATGCAGTTACATTTGTATCATTTTGCGGTACATACAAGTATTGAAATGATGCACTAGAAGAACGATCTTCAGATGTTATAAATAGCTTAATATTAGAAAGTAATAACGTACATTTTTCATTGTCGCAATTAAATGATGATTTGTGCATATTGAACATGTTATTAATAAGTAATGACTTATAAACTAGATATAAATGATGGCACAGCAGGATTTATAAACCTTACACCATGGCTTCGAATTTGCCCAAAAAAATTTTCGCATGGGTCTTGGTTTAAGTGTCGCCCTAAGAGGTAATCAAAACCTTCATTCTTCAGCACATTCCATATATTAATAATATTGTTTATAGTGAACATCCAATTATTTAAACTTGGAGGAGTGGTTTTGTCTCTGGTTCACGGTCACATATTCAATGGTATCAAACAAGAATGTTTAAGAAACTACTTAAAAAACAACAACAATAAAACTGTTAAATTTGCACACGAGCTTATTTTTATTATACCAAGGTACGGGATGTTTTTTAGGTATGCTTACGAACTTACTCATTGATAAACTAGGATAGTATGGAAAATTTGTATTAGGTATCAATCAGAGAAAAACGAAAACAAAGAAAATTGAACATTTATAATTTTAGGTAACAACTTTTCTAAAGTAATTTCAAAAAATATTAAAACGTTTTTTGGTACTTACCCTGTTACTTTTTCATAAACTGCAGAAATGTATGGTTAAGCTGTTAACGCACGTAGGTAACTAAGCACTTTGTAAATTCTTTTTCAATCACTTTATTTTAATTCACTTTATTTAACATTGTAATCACCTATGTAATCTCTTGAAATAAATTGGTAGATGAGTGTATTATATTATCATTCAAGCTCCAACGAATTTCAAAACGCAAATGAACTTTCAAGCTAAGTGCAAGCTTGTTATATAGTAAAATATTAGGAGCATGTTGAACTTGAACTTGATCATGATTTCGTTCGTTTTAAATCGCGGATATGCCTCAGATTTTGAAAGTACAACAATGATACTTCCTACTAAAGTATTAATCATTCTTATAAAAAGTTGGTACACGTAACACAGTATCTTGAAAGTTTCAAATACGAACTTCGTTTATGTCGACCCCTGGGAAACCGATTTAGACCTCATGGGGTCGATATCGACCGCTTTGGGAATCCCTGATTTAGATGCTATACAGTCAACTTTTTTGTACAGACCCACGTACCTATTTTTTAATTTATTGCACATTTTGCCCGGACTATTCATATTCATGTGCTCTTAAGTGGTCGTGACAGAAAACAACTGTTGCAAGATGGTGCAACATTTATTTACTTACATAATGTGCACATTATAATTTATATCTGGATGTGGAAATTTTTCAAATTACTTGTATACATTTAGTAGTTGTTTCAAATCATTTTCATACCTTCCGTGACACAAGTTGTCTAATTGAGTAAGGTTAAAGTTTCGGAATAAAACGCTTTATATGCACACCAATTCAAGTTCTGCATTCTGGCAGAAACCATTTTTCTTACGTTTTCTATTTGTATCGTTGTGTATCTCATAAATTGACTTTAAAAGCGTAAGCTTGATTATACACATCAGACGTCTGAAAACTAGCAATGAATGATTCACAAATTTTACTCTAAAAGGAAACTAATTTTCAATAATAAAGAAATTAAAAAGAAGGTATATTGCACAATTGGGTTTAAACGGTTTAAAAATTGATTAATTGTATTTTGATTTTCAATGTTTTACTTTTAATAGAAATAAATACAATTGGTAAAAAATAATTGATCTTCATAAATATGTATTTTGAGGTTTAATTTTTTTTGCATTTTACCAAAAAAAAACATACAATCACAGAAATCAAACTAGCTCGATTCGTATTCATCGATGCTGCTTTTTCGATGAGGAGAACAGGAAATGAAACCAGTTAATTAATTCTATTAAGTTGTATAATAGTATTTTCTTATGTAAATATATGCATCATACAGAGTCCTCTATGGAACAATAGCAAAACTTATGGTTAGTTATTTACTTTCTAACTTACTTTAGGTATTCTACAAATATAGGAAGGCAATTCATTTTCTAGTACAGCAGATGGCGATATTATATACATATTTTTATGTAATTTTTTGCAAAATTGTAAAACTGAGGGTGGAAATACCCATAGTGATAGTTCTGGTCGTCTTCTAGTGATTGAAACAAATTACTATAAAATTATTATTACAAATTGGGTGTAATTAAGAATTAAACATTACATAAAAATTGTTGAATTTAAAAATAATAAATATTTTAGCGGGTAGCTAAATGTTAATTAAACCGTATACTAAAAGGCCGGTGTTTAAATACGTACCATAAAGCCAAAATTTAAAAAAAAGATGTCGAAAAATTGTGACGTCACAATTTACTGCCATTTTATCTCTTATTAGTGTAGCTATTATCTGAAAGATGTCGCAACAATCACACCTTATATATGATATATTGGGAACGTAATTTTAAAAAAGCGGTTTGAGAATTATTTATTTTTTATTACACTTGCATCATACCATTTGTAATTGAAACATGTAATTAGTGAGATATTACCAACAGTATCACTGTTATTTTAAATTTACAATTCTTATTAATTGATATGTGGATTTCTTCTTTTTTAATATCAGCATTGTTTATAAAAAAATAGTTTAGATGGCGCTGGATGAAATATTTCACTTCAAATTTAAGGAAAATTTCTGTTTTAATTAAGTGCTTACACTACCAAACGCTAGATGCTGTTGACGACAGTTATAGAAATTTAAGAAGTCTATTTTCTAATTTACCTACCTGCAGTATTTAAAAACGTTATGAAAAAGTGTATTTCTGCACAAAGATCCTTGTTTATACAGTGTTTCTTGTATCGGTGTGGATTGGTTTTTAACTTTGTTAAATTTTGGACATTTTTTCTATTCATTACAACTAGTGCTTATTTAAAAAAAAGTGTATTTATTTATTTATTGTCTGTGTATTTCTTGTTCAAGGACTCTTAAGTGCCAGTTTCTCTGTTTAAGTTTATTCGAAGTAAGTATACTATACATACAAATCATTTGTTTATAATTACATAGATACCTATTTGGTTGAATTAGTTATAAAAAATGTTTACACAACTATGAGTATGAAATAAGAATAGGTACACATGCAAAAATTGATAAAGGTAATCATGCCTAAAAAGAAGACAATGAGATAGTGTAGTTTTTTTACGTCAAAGAACGATAATTAATACAACCAAATACTTATCAATAATAATGTGATTATATGTAGATTCGTATAATTTTCAAGAATTTTGTATTAGCTGACTTATTTTTTTTTTGGTTATGTTGTTTGAGGTATCCATGCAGCGAAGGTAGTTTGTTACAATTTGTAACTCCATGTATATTTTGTTTAGATACCTTTGATACTACAGTAACTTTATTAATTGAGGTAGTTGGAGCCATCTACAGTTAGTACATTTTGCATAAATTATAATCAATCAGGCAGGAAGGAAGAATGAAAGAAAGAAATTACTGAATTAAATGTAATTATAACGACAAAGTCGTGAAGTATTAAATGAATTATTAAAACTTGTAAGATACATATAGTAATTATATAGACTACTTATCAGAGTAGGGCTCTTCTAGTATCGAATTTTGGATAATAATTAATTTGAAAACACAATAGTTTATCATAACTTCCGATCGAACATCATATTTTATTTAGATCTATCAGACCCTTTCCCATATATCAACATGTTTATATATGCCTTTTCCACAGGGATTCTATGACATATTCATAATTAATAATTATTGTTTTATTTAACAGATGTCGGGTAACAAATGCCTACTATAATTGTAAGATCCAGTAGAAATAACCCTGGATTGAGAAAATTTACATTTCCTGTTCACGAAAAAAGATGCATTGAGTGGATTCACAATTCAGGTAATTTTATTTTACATCATGATGTAATTGTACCAATCAACACTTTTTGAAGTAACGACATGTCGACAATCGTAAGGGAAGACTGTTACATTTATTTAATTTGTGTTAATTAAAAAAAATTATAAGAACAATAAACATTACTACAGTAGCACAGAAAATAACCAGATTATTTTTGAGAGGCCAGTAATGTAGACTATCTTGTACCTAGGTACAATATTTACAAGCATTCAGGCAGTTAATCTTAGTCAACATGTACTTAGTGTTTCATTATTCATTCTATTAAGTATCAGTATAATTATTTGTACTGCAAATGACAGCAAACTGTTTTGGTCTAGATATTTATCTTAAGATTGCTTTGAGTTCTCATACTTTTTATTAATGCGATAAATTGCACTTTAGAACAAAATAAAATTACATTTTTACTTATTTTTAGGTAACTCAATTGTCAATTTGAGCACAAATTCTCTAAAGAAGAAATTCCTTTGTGGATCACATTTTGATGAAAATATCTTCTAACTAAGGGTCCTTGTCAGCTCCTGTACCATAAAAGTAGTGAACAAGTAAAGGTAGTGATAGTGGTAAATCATATGTACCTCCTAGTTCCACTTCAGCAAATTATGATGATTATAAGATTGCTTTACAGGTGATGGTAGCAACCATTTGATGAGGTATGTTTAGTTACACCTACAAAAAGGAAACTGGAAATATCACCATCCAGCACTACATCACATAGATTATCATTAAATCAGGAGGAAGAATTAAATATGTTATCATCTTTGTCAACTTCTTCATCAAATTCTAAAGTTTCTTCATATGAAACCGATTCTGAATTTACTCTTAAAAATAGTTCAGAAGTTTATTTTGCGGGATATTTGTGTAAAAAGGTATTGGATGAATACAAGTGTAATTTATTCAAAGCATTTTTAGAAGATTTGAATGAAACTCAAGATAAAAATGAATGTCTCATTTTTTTAAAGAATTTTAATATAGGGGAAGTTTCAATTTGCCATTTGAAAGTGCCATCACCTATTTTGAAATCATTTACAAAAATAAGCATGTATTATTTTTCAAAATATTCTGAGGGATTGATGGGAAAGTCGAAATTATCGAAGCGTTTAAAAAATCTAATTGCCAATAAATTATGAAAGCACTTGTCTGACTGGTTTGTCGAAAATCAATGTAAAGTACATAGATCTTTTATATTAGAGTTATTAATCCGAACTTTAATATTTAAGGACGTTAAAGATATATCTTTAAAAGCTGTTGCAAAAAAAAAAAACACAAAAAAATCTGACAAACTGACTATTTTGCAAAATAAGTGACAGTAGTAGGTATATTTTACATGCTTTTTTTCATTTTCGAATATTTCTAGGTAGGCTTTTGTATTTTTGAGTTGAATAATCAAATATAGATAGGAAAAAATGTATATTACTTTGTTTACTGTTCATATCATTGATTTTTTTTGTTTTTATTTTCTAACACGGTTTATGTGACTTTTGGAAACTAACGGCAGTGTTCCACAATTAGATATAAAATTAAAAAGTATAAATATTTAGGACTAATTTTAGATTTTAATTTAATATGGGATGATCACATACAACATATAATTAAAAAACCAAGTATCTGATATATGTTTTTACAAAATTGCAAAGGTATGATACAAGAACGTAATAATGTTATACTATGCATTTGTCCATAGTATAATAATAGTTATGGGATCATAGCCTAGGGTGGACTATACAAAAGTAACAAAATTTTGTTACAAAATTGTTAGACAAAAATACTAAAAATAGTTAATAAGAACAATTTTGTAATCCACAAGAACAAGTTATATTAAAGCTATATCTATTTTTAACTCAGAACTCTAGACAAAGAAAAACTCACAAGAAATTGTTAAAAAATTGGATTAAGCATGAGAATTTTCACAATAGTGCAATAAACTATATAAATAAGTAAAACAAGAATATTATTATTTCATAAATGATCTTCACTAATTTTTTTTCTCATTATGAAACTATACCTTTGTAAATATAAATTTTAGATTTAGTCTTAGTTAAATAATTTTTTTTTCTTCAAGTGTATTAAAATGTTCATATTATAACGCTCTTAACTCTATATAGAAAGACTTCATTTTTGAGAACAGTACAAAAATGAAATTATTATTGTACACCGAACAGTAATGAAAATATATTGAAATTCCATAAGAAGCGTACTTTCATCTACGAACGTACCTATAAATAAATTTTTAATTTAACCTAACTAAATTTGTATGTGTGCCATTCAAATTCACGTCAAAATGTCGCAATAATTAACATGCACATCTTAAAGTACTTACATAACCTAAAAAAGTAGTTTTTTACTTATAAATTGCATTATTTTTACGCTTGAAGAAAGAATAGTATATATCACTCTGAGTAGAAGGCCCATTATAGTGTTTCGTCCAGTTTGCACCGTCTCGGCAGTGTAAGAATCTGGGCTCAAAAATAATGATAGTCTTCTACTTCTTGTAATATAATTTGCTATATTTTCATTTTAAATTATATTAGTTTTAAGATCTGCACATAGATAACTCCTTTATCTCCTGCAGAGTTTGGATGTATATCTTCTGTATATATTTCTCTGTAATTCTTTCTGTTTTAAGTAAATAAATAAATATTAAAAGAAAAATTAATAAAAATTTGTTACAGTTACTGAATGTTTTTTTTTTACAAAATCCTTTTAATGGAGATAACATTTCCCTCAAACCCTGTCAGTTATACAAGAAGTTCTTACTGCTTCTATTAGGAATTCATCCTCGATAAATATTGTATTTGTTGTAATTTCATTAATGTCAAATGTGTTCATCTATAATTTCCAATGAAAGAAAGTTTCCTGTTACCTAATTTTTCAAAGTAAAAATTAAACTTGCATGACTTGTCATTTCTGTGGAAAATTATTTGAAGATAATCAAAACAAATTTAAAAATAGTATAAATTTATTGATAAACTAAATAACAAATTTACTTTTATTTTATTAAAATTGAAATTACGTTCACACTATTAAATTTTGCTTATTTTAAATCAGAACATCGTAACACATTTGAAATATGTAAATCGAAATAAAAGACAACATAAAGTTTACTAGCTACATAGATATAAACATTGTCTAAAAAAAGAAAATGATGTAAACATCAAATATTTATTTCAAAAATGTCGAAATTAACTTAAAAGACGAAAATCATGTAATACCCCAGAGATAATAGACTTTAATGAAATTGAGATTGTCTCAAAAACTGCATTTTAATGGTTTTCCTGTAAAACTCACTTACATTAAGCCTGTATGTCACGATCTATAATTATGGACATAATTTTGATTTTAAGTATGCATAAATAAATTAAGCTCAGAATTTTGGTCAACTGCAAGTGTTGTATTCATAAAAATAACAAGAACTTAGAATTTTGGTAAAAGTAAATAAAGAAATTGTAAGATAAGATGTGTTCTGTGGATGGATGAGACAAATCTAATGCTGCTGCAAATATAATAGTTTTAGTGCATACTTGATTTATAAAAAAAACAAGCTTCACGCTGAAAATGGATTACAAATGGTTCAGAATCCTTACTGCTATAAACTTATGTCTGTATCTTGTAATGTCAGAAAGAAAATCCGAAATTTAAATGATATGAATATGTAACTAATTTAAAAAGCATTTTCAAACAAAATGTAAGCAGGTGTACTAATAGTGCTTTATTAATTCGTAAAGAGTATACTGATTATTTTCATTCACCTGTGGGTCAAGTTGATAGGCATGAGAAAGCAATAAAGAACAATGTTTAAAAGCATTTGTTATATAGATGTTTTAATAAATTTATATTTATATTAATGTATATAAACAAGGATATAACTGTTATACGTAAATATTGCAAGATTTTGTTTGGTAGATAAGATAAGAAATTCTAGCCTAAGATTTGGTAGCTACATAACCTATTAATTAGAAATGTTTCATTTATGTTTATATTGAATTTAAGTATCGATGCTGTTTTTTCGATGAGGAGAACAGGAAATAAAACCAATGAATTATTTCAATAAAAAAGTATAATAGTATCCTCATATCCTTGCTCATATGTAAATTTTTTATGCATCATACAGAGTCCTCTATGGAACAATAGCAAAACATGGTTAGGTATTTACTTTACAAAAAAGATTCTACAAATATAGAGAGGCAAATTCATATTTCAAGTACAGCAGATGGCGGCACTATATACATATTTTTATGTGATTTTTAGCAAAATCTTGCAAAACTGAGGGTGGGAAAGGACCCACAGTGATAGTTCAGGTTGTCTTCTAGTGGTTGAAACAAATTATTATTACAAATTGGGTATAATTAAGAATTAAACATTACATAAAATTTGATGAATTTAAAAATAATAAATATTTTAGCGGGCAGCTAAAAGTTAATTAAACCATATACTAAAAGACCGGTGTTTAAATACGTACCATAAAGCCAAAATTTAAAGAAAAAGGTGTCGAACAATTGTGACGTCACAATTTACTGCCATTTTATCTCCTATTAGTGCAGCTATTATCTGAAAGATATCGCAACAATCACACCTTATATACAGGGTGAATCTTATCTAATCCGCCAAAATTAAAGGAGTACTAGAACTCATCATTCTAAGCAAAAAAGTTCATATGTACATGGGTCCGGAAATGTCAAAGTTGAAAAAAGAAATCGCGATTTCTTCAATATCTTTCGACTGTTTCTATCTTATAAAGGCTATACGCGATAAGTGATGACTGATAAATGTATGAAAGATCATATTACATGACCCGGGTAAAAGTAAATACAATAAAAGTATAGTAGCCGTTGATGTCAGTTTCTATGGAAATAAGGGCTATTATAAAAAGAACTAAAATGTATAATCAAAATGCATTACAAGTTGCACTTCATGATAAGTGTGCAAAGAAATTAAACATGTTTATTTAATTTAGTGATAACAATGTGCATTCACAACCGTTTTAAGAGTGCTCTTTTCACAAAAAGCTCAACCACGAAAAGTACTGAATTCAGTAACAAACTTTAGTTCAATTTATAGCGACACCTATTGTGGGAGTAGAACAAAATAATCCTTATTAAATGCACCGCCATCTCATATAAAATCTTACTAAACACATTTTGCATTGACCCTCTTAAAATGTTCTTTTATTGAATTTCTTTTTAATTGTTTCGTTGTAGATATCTATAATTTAAAAATATTCTTGTGTTATGAATATGAAGAATGAAAAGCACGTGGTTGGCAAGTGTTTAAGCTCGCTGGTATATTAGGAGAACAGAAATTCAAAGGGCCTGAAGTGTGTAGGTTATCCTTGTTTTATAAAGTATTAGAAAAACAGTATGAAAATTAGCTTATATACTAACTCTTAACTGGTGAGCAAGGGTCAAAATGACCCTGTCATTTTAAAAATTCACATACAAAAATATGCTAGGATTTTTTCGAAATTCGCATTACTATTTCTAAGTTCCTTATGTCTTTCATCATAATATCCAAGTAATATTTCAAAAAATATACTGTTGTTTCTCAAACAAGTAAGAATGAAAATTTTGTTTTTTTTATACATAGTTTATTGTTTGGTAAAAAATATCCTTCTTCTAAGAATAATAAAAACACAAGATCTGTCTCTCATAGAAACTAATGACAGAAAAAAACGTGCTACGGTTTCAAAAGATAAAAATTATATTGTAGTGCATACATTTATTGGCAGTTTTTGCAAACGTGCCCACTACAGTCTCCACAAATCGTTTTTTTACACACTAAACATAAAAATGAAGTTTTCTTGTCCTTTGAATATGGACACAAAGCACATGTTACCCTTTTATTCAGTTTTGTTTCTTGGGTTGAGTTGTGTTCGATGGGAATCTGGGCTACTCGAATGATGGTATTCTTCAACAGTCTTTGCAGTTTAGGATTACCGTTTCGGGCAATCATATGAGGTCGTACGAACAAGTAAGCAAGATCTTTTATAAAGTCAAATTTGCTTGGCTCGGGAGTATCCCGGTAGGAACCGAACACTATATAAGAATTGACCGAGTAAATATCGACGATTCTACAGAAGATTGCCATTGGCCATCTATTTGTTCGCCTTCCTGATCCATATATTGAACACTTTTGGTCCAGTGAGTCGACCCCTCCTTTGGTGTTGTAGTCTTCGATCATGTTGGGCTTCCTACTCTCATTATTGATTACTGCATCATGGTGCATTGAGGATATTACCAAGACAGCTTTTTTTTCTTGGGCACAAATGAAGTAATATCTTTGGTAAACCCAAACAAACAGGATCCAACTTTTCGATTTCGACTGGGTAAAAACTCATTAGGCACCTCTCGCTTATTCTTTCGCATGGTGTCCAAGTATGTAAGACCTTTTTGTTTCAACTGTCACAAGGTCCAATAAAGAAAACCAGTTGTCCCCTGTGACGTTTCTGTTGGTCTTTTCGATGGGTTTGATCAACCTAATAACCGATTGCGAAGGAATTGACAATTTTCTCTCATCGGCTGAAAGCGTATGTCCGTCACTTCCTTTCCCAGTGTACAAATACCCATTATAAAAATAGTTATTTCTAGCGTCGGTCAAGCATAGAATTTTCAGGCCGTACTTTACCGGCTTATTTGGGAAGTACATCTTAAACCGGCTGCGTCCCCAGAAACTGACAAGCATCTCGTCAATGCATATCATCTGTCCCAGACCATAAATTGTTTGGCAGTTTTGCACAAATATTCCAAATATGTTTGAAATTGCTGCTCCAGCATCAGTTTGTCTTCGCTCGTCTCTGGTGTTGGGATAGTCGAATCGAAGGCAAGCTAATATTGTCAAGAACCTTTTTTCTGACATTGTACATCTAAAAACGTCCCTTCCTGTACCATCAGAACTGAATAAAAACTTCAGTGATTTGATTAAAAAATTTGAGTGTAAAGCAGTAAGCCAAGGAAGGCATTGAATTCTGTTACATCTAAGTCGGATAACTCACACCTATACGTATTTTCAAACTGAGACATAAATGTGTAATTTATTATTGGTGTTTTATTATTTTGGCTTTTGCATATCAAACTAGTTTACACCATTTATGCGGTTTTACCATAAAAATATGCTGATTTTTAGTAGTCGTAGCAGAAACATTTACTCTCCTACGTATGATGCCTTCTATTTCTGATGCTGGATTGCATCTTCGTCAAGATGACGCTGAATCATTATCCTCTGGTTGAGTAGCACGAAACGTTTGGAACAACTCGAACCTGGTTGTTAAGTCTTTCATCAGACTCAGGTTCAGATTCCACACTACCCGAATTGTGTTCGCTTTCAATCACATTTACTTCACCTATGGTCGCTGACATCACTGTCCATGTGCTCTATTTCTGCAAGCCATCGCGAAAGAGTTTCTTCATACTTTGAGTCATCAGATCGTAGTTTTCAGTCATGATCTTTGGTTTTATTCGAAGAGGTGATGTACATTGAATATTATAACATATTTGGTGAGCAAGTGTCAATTTGGCCCTGTGATACTATTGATATTTTCACTAGCAGCAAACGAGCGACCGACACAATCCACAACTCTCACTCAACTAACTTGAAGCTACTGAGACGGCTGGGGCCGTAGCTCGCACATGCGCACTGTGATTGAATAAAAATTTTACAGGGTCAATTTGACCCGTGAACACCAACTAAGGGCTAATAAAGTTAATATGTTTAGGCTTTTAGATGTTTTAAAATTTCAATCTTCATTCCGCAATAAAGTTAAAGTTAATGAATTATAGTTACGTTTTAAGGTGTACAAATTTAGTGTGCGTATGTATTGTATTTTGTTGCTAGAATCCAATACCCACTACAGTTTCACTTAAAAGTCTGCCCAGAAACGAGGCGAAAGAATAAATCAACATTTTTGGCAGATTCCAGTGGCGTTGGGTTGTTTTATGATAACAACTATAAAACTGAAGTAATATTGGTTTGATATGTCATAATCAAATTAATTAATACTAATTAAAAGTTGGGAAGGAACAAGGATATATTACAAATTGCTAATACCATTATCGACTACATTTTTAATAATTTTAAACTAGAAAGTATGTACTGTATTTGGAATCATACTCTAATAGAATTTAATGATATAATTAGGGGAGAAATATGCGAACAACGCTAATTGCATACAAAAATTATACATTTATAAATATAAGAATAGCCTAAATTATGATTATTGTCATATATCGGTATATCCTAAGATGTACTTACGCTGCAGTATTGTGTTTAATAGCAATGAAAAATCTGGAACACTGGAACTGTGGCAGGATCTGTAACAACAAAATGTACCCACGTACCACACAAAATTAAACAATACTGAACACGTTTCTATAGCTACGCTATCATCATCAGCGGTCGATAAAGGCGAACTAAAGAAAATTTCTCACATACATACCATCAGCGAGTAACGCTTCGTTGCTTATATGGTGAAAGTGAAAGTTGTGAAATTTTAATGAGTTCTGAGCAGCCTAAAAGTCCTTGATCATCATTATTCATTAGAATTTGTTTGTTTTTGAAGATCTCTAAATTTTCGTAACAATCAAGTTCGTGTTTATTACTAACATGTTTGAATAATGATACCTTATCTACAATATGATTTTTATCAAACATATGTAGGAGTAGTACTCCGGCATCAGCCGCCATCTTGGATTTTCTGGGGAAAACCCACCTTTCACTTTTTTATACGCCTACCTGGGGGACCGTATTTTCCACCCCCTATGGTTTCTTTTCGGAGGCCTTTTTCAACCCCTAACTATTTTTGTTTTTACTCACCCACGTGTGAGACCGTATTTTCCTCAATCAACGCATTTTCATAACATAAGAATATTTTTAAATTATAGATATCTACAACGAAACAATTAAAAAGAAATTCAATAAAAGAACATTTTAAGAGGGACAATGCAAAATGTGTTTAGTAAGATTTTATATCAGATGGCGGTGCAGTTAATAAGGATTATTTTGTTCTACTCCCACAACAGGTGTCACTATGAATTGAACTAAAGTTTGTTACTGAATTCGGTACTTTTCGTGGTTGAGCTTTTTGTGAAAAGAGGACTCTTAAAACGATTGTGAATGCACATTGTTATCACTAAATTAAATAAACATGTTTAATTGTTTAATTTCTTTGCATACTTATCATGAAGTGCAACTTGTAATGCATTTTTGATTATACATTTTAGTTCTTTTTATAATAGCCCTTATTTCCATAGAAACTGACATCAACGGCTACTATACTTTTATTGCATTTACTTTTTACTCGGGTCATGTAATATGATCTTTTATACACTTATCAGTCTTATCACTGATCTCGTATAGCTTTTATAAGATAATGCAACCACAAAAAATGAATTGCGGCGTTCGTAAATTTCAGAAGCATTCTGCGCTGTAAGTACTAAGTAGGTACTTTACAAACTGTACGCGTATCTGACGATTGAGTTTTCGTCCAGTGAATAACTTAACTTTGATGAAAAAATAAAACTTATTTACGTGTGTTTTAACTGATTTCTGATATAACAAAAACAAGGTAAGAATTTATTGTTTTGGAAAGAAGTAAGTACCTAGTGCTTGTGATATTCGCAGCCATTTTTTGAAACGGACTTAAAAACATGGGTGTAAAACGGCGAAGCGGGTCAAGAATACTCAAACGCAATAAAGCTTCAAAAAGTGCTCAAAAGCGGTGGTCGATGATGGATTCAAACTCCCAAACTCTATACACGCCTACTGATGTAGGATAGTTTTGACATATTAGTGACAGTTATTTCATTTGTCAGGTTGTCGCAATTTATGATGACTTTAACACAAAATAAAGTCAATGATACTGTTCATGCAGAAGCTACGAAATGTGTGATTTACTCATGTCTGATATTAAAAAAGAAGAAATCCACATGTCAATTAATAAGAATTGTAAATTTAAAATTTATTTAAAATAACAGTGATACTGTTGGTAATATCTCACTAATTACATGTTTCAATTACAAATGGTATGATGCAAATGTAATAAAAAATAAATAATTCTCAAATCCCTTTTTTAAAATTACGTTCGCAATATATCATATATAAGGTGTGATTGTTGCGACATCTTGCAGATAATAGCTGCACTAATGGGAGATAAAATGGTAGTAAATTGTGACGTCACGATTTTTCGACACTTTTTTTTTTAAATTTTGGCCTTATGGTACGTATTTAAACACCGGTCTTTTAGTATATGGTTTAATTAACTTTTAGCTACCCGCTGAAATATTTATTATTTTTAAATTCATCAATTTTTATGTAATTTTTAATTCTTAATTAAAACCAATTTGTAATAATAATTTTATAGTAATTTTGTTTCAACCACTAGAAGACGACCTGAACTATCACTGTGGGTCCTTCCCTACCCGCAGATTTATAAGATTTTGCTAAAAATTACATAAAAATATGTATATAGTACCGCCATCTGCTGTATTAGAAATATGAATTGCACCTCTACATTTGTAGAATCTCTTTTGTAAAGTTAAGTTAGAAAGTACCTAACCATAAGTTTTGCTATTGTTCCATAGAGGACTCTGTATGATGCATTTAATTTACATAAGAAGATCTATTATACTACTTAATAGAATTAATTAACTGGTTTTATTTCCTGTTCTCTTCATCGAAAAAGCAGCATCGATGAAAACGAGTCGAGCTAGTTTGATTTCTGTGTTAGTATGTTTTTTTTTTGGTAAAATGCAAAAAAAAAACCTCAAAATACGTATTTATTAAGATCAATTATTTTTTACGAATTGTATTTATTTCTATTAAAACTAAAACATTGAAAATCAAAATACAACTAATCAATTTTTAAACCTTTTAAACTCAATTGTACAATATACCTGGTTTTTAATTAATTTATTATTGAAAATTAGTTTCCTTTTATAGTAAAGTTTATTAATCTTTCATTGATGTGTATAATCGAGCTTACGCTTTTAAGGTCAATTTATGAGATACACAATGATACAAATAGAAAACGTAAGTAAAATGGTTTCTGCCAGAATGCAGAACTTGAATTGGTGTGCATATAAAGCGTTTTACTCCAAAACTTTAACCTTACTCAATTAGACAACTTGTGTCACGGAAGGTATGAAAATCATTTGAAACAACTACCAAATGTATACAAGTAATTTGAAAAACTGCCACATCCAGATGTAAATTATAATGCGCACATTATGTAAGTAAATGTTGCACCATATTGCAACAGTTGTTTTCTGTCACGACCACTTAAAAGTACATGAATAGTCCGGGCAAAATGTATAATAAATTAAAAAATAGGTACATGGGTTTTTAAAAAAAGTTGATTATATAGCATCTAAATCAGGGATTCCCAAAGTGGTTGATATCGACCCCTTGACGTCTAAATCGGTTTCCCAGGGGTCGACATAAACAAAAATTGATTTTGGGGGTCGACAAGGTCTAAGAATCAACCCCTATTAATTAACACAAATTTGTATTTGAAACTTTCAAGATACTGTATTAGTTGTGTAACGTGACCAACTTGTTATAAGAATGACTAATATTTTAGTAGGAAGTATTATTATTGTACTTATTTTGGCTATATGGTACGTATTTAAACACCGGCCTTTTAGTATATGGTTTAACTAACTTTTAGCTACCCGCTGAAATATTTATTATTTTTAAATTCAACAATTTTTTGTGTAATGTTTAATTCTTAATTACACCCAATTTGCAATAATAATTTTATAGTAATTTGTTTCAATCACTAGAAGACGACCACACACACACACACACCACACACACCACACACACACACACGACCACACACACACACACACACACCACACACCCACACACACACACACACACACACACACACACACACACACACACACACCACACACACACACACACACACACACACACACACACACACACACACACACACACACACAGAAACAAACACAAACACAAAAGTAGTGATTAAGGGCCGGTTCTGGACCAGTTCAAGGTCACTCGCGTTCTGGTATGAGAAATTTAAGTTTTGGGTCTCTTCAAGGTCAAAGTTTTGGTGGGAAATTTAAGTTTTAGGAGGTCGCTAAAAATAGAAGTTGCAATCTCACCATCCTCATCATATTACAAAGTCACTTTGCGGTTAAACGTTATGGCAGGAAATTTTTATGGCAAGGTCAAAACTAAAAATAGAAATTACAATGTCATCATCATATTACAATTCTTAGAAGTCGAATCAGAAGCTAAAAATATAAACTGAAATTTCATCATCATATTACAATCCTTAGAAGTCTAAAAATAGTGTGGCCAAAGTCAAAGATTATTTATTGACCTGTAGTGGTATCGTATGACATTTCTTAGAAGTATAAAAATAGAATAAGTTCATAAGTTTTTGTCTAGGTTAGCGGTTTTGAAGCATGTAGATTTATAATAAAGGGCGTGCGCGATGAAGTATTAGCAGAAATGACGAAGATGGTAATATGCTAGATAGGAGGCGAAAAAAAAGAACAAGTATTAACTATTGTTGAGCGAAAGAAGAGGTTGGAGGTGTCGATACGAAAAGTCCTACAAAAGATGCGCTCCTGAAAATTTAAAATTTGCACCTAATTCTCAGAAAAAAAATTTTTTTTTCTAGGCAGTTGTGTTTTTTTTTTTATAAGTGGCAATTTGTCATTTCATGTATAAATTTATCAAAATAGGAAAAAATAACACTTAAATTAGACAATTCCATTTTGAAACAACAAAAAGCACTTAAAACACACCTTTTTGTACTTACGTAATCTCAGAAGAAACATATGCATGCAATTTATCCATTTAATGTATCAAAATGCTCTTTAAATTAACCAATTCAATTTTGAAACAACAAGCAGCACTTAAAACATGACTTGTTTTTTAATTTATTTTGATTAGGACTCCAAATTTACAATTTTCAATTGAGCGTGGATATCACTGTATTAAGAATTGTAGGATAATGAACGCAGTTATTTTGCTTTAAAAGCATTTTATGCAGGTGTGAATGCGAACGTTCTATTTTTATCTCAATCACCAATTTACATTACAACTTTGAAACGGGATTTGTAAATGTATGAATGCAATTGTCATTTGTATTGCATAAATACATGGCGTAAAGTTTTCAGATTTACATGCTTTTGGGAACTGTTTTGACTTTTATTTAACGCAAGCTTTTTCTCACTTTTAACTGTATTATATTTTCATACTTTATTTATATGCATGATATTTTACAATAAATAAATTTGTAACCCAACATGCACTTAAAATTTGCAAAAGGACTGCTTTACTTCGATGTAGAAATTTATACATGAGTAAGTCAGACCTCCAGATGTCTACAATTTTTTCACTTTTCTAGCGCAACTTGAACTATCAGTCACATTTTTTAGCTGTAGTAGAATTTTTTGGATAATGAGAATAATTCACGAAAAATAATAAAAATATAAAAAACAATTTACATTTATTTTTTACAATGAAAAGATACAATAAATTACTGTGATCAGATATGTGTGATATATAGTATTTTACTTTTACACTTTATCCATTTCATAATTGATATAAGTATTAGGTTTGTGTTTTATTTTTACACCTGTATTAAATATTTTAATACATGTTGTTCGCAAAGGTATGTTTCCTTATGAATATCTGACAAATTGCAGGAAGAGCTATGGTACAGTAGCGATAAAATCTACAGAAAACACCTGAAGCGTTCTTGGTTGGGAAGTCCTCCCCCGAAAGCTATTTATTTGTACTGAATATATCGCAATATATTGTTTTTACTGGTGTGCTATAAACTCAAAGTGTGCAAATGAAATTATTAAGACATTATTTGATAAAAAATTAAATTAGACGATACCATTAACAGTTTTATAAAATTGTGTACCGATAAAGGCTACAATTCATTAACTTCTGATAAAGTAGATAGGATCTTAGACGATATGAGTGTACTTGGTGACATACCGCTTAAAATGTATCTATACGATTTATTAAGGGTTCATGATTCAACAAATGTTAAATCTACGTTAGAAAATATTGCTTACAAGGACAATGTATTTATTATAACTGAATGTATTGAGAAAGCGGCATATTATGCTAACTACAAGTGCCTCGATATTTTGATTGAAATATTATTAGAACAAAATATCAACTATAAGTTTCAACCGTGGGAAAACGATGAGCACCACAAAATTTATTACTGGATACTAGACAACATCAATAAAGGTGAAACAAATTCAAATTCATGCTTGGGATGGAGGTGTGGGACAGATTCGGGTATATGGCTATCCAGTAATTTAAGTGATTATAGAAGTACTTTAGGTTCACTTTATAAGGTAATGAAATTTTAAAAATAAATGTAATATTTAAAAAATAAAATACTATTATTTTTTTGTGTGTTTTATTTCATCTAAGAGCTACATCCTTTTCTACAAACTATATATAACTAATATAAGTAATTTGTTTCACAAAGTACAGGTTAAATGTTATAAAACAATATCATCCTTATTGATCCATGATCTTACATCCAATCCCCACCACTTTACGAATAACTTATTATTCTTGGAGCGAAGTACTTTTTCTACTAGATATACATCGGGATACTTTGTTTTTTGTAATTCATGTTCATAAAATCCTCCCAGTACAGGCTTTCCCTTCATGTCTTCCAGCATGTACGTAGTGGGGTTAGTAATGCGAACTTTCACAATCTTAAATAGTTAACTAGGCCAATTGGGTGTGTATCCTTTGGCGAAAATATTTTTAAATTTACTGATTCGTGCTATGTCACCCACAGAATATCGATTCCTATCGAATATTTTTATGTTAGTGTAAGCCTCTAGCTTTGTATGATTACCAACATCTTTGGGCTTCATTCCGATAGTTCTATGCTTACGATTGTTATAATACATGGTTATGGTATCAATTGTATCAATCCATTTGTATTTACCTTGTAGGCGGAATGTCTTATATAGAGCTGTTCTGATAACACGTTCGCAATTGCAGCCTTCTTTGTGCTATAGGTGGAGTAATGATTGACTCCATAACGATGCATTAGTTTAGTAAAATGCTCATTGTAGAATTCTTTTCCTGCGCCTGTCTGTAAATTGGGAGGTTTCCGTCCTTTTTGAAGATTGTTTGCATGGCCTTGGTAACTTCTTGACCTGTTTTCGTTTTTAATCCTTTAGTCCACAAGTATTTCGAAAAACAGTCGATAACCACTAATATATACTTATAGCCCTTATTTTGTTTGGCATATGTGTTAAATTCAGCCAAATCTGCTTGCCAGAGGTCATCGAAACCTTTAATTATTGTGCGCCTTCGTTTAAAATGTTTTCGTGCAGGTTTATGCAATTCGTTGACGAGTTGTAATTTGGACATGGTACTAATTGATCCACAATTTCTTTAAGTCGATATAGTTTTTGCTCCAACACTAGATAAGCGTTAAAGCTTCCTTTAAAAGCTTTCTGAACTGCTTGTAGACAAAAATCAAGATATCCTTTACTTATAGCATCCCCATCTTGTTTCGGGTCCGCCAACTGTTTCAAACGGTTTCCATCCAAATTGAATCTTGTTGATAAATAGTATTGCTTAGTGATGACATCTTGAGGACCTATGGGGCTGGCAACATTGCTGAGTCTCCTATTCTCGATATCAAATTGATTACCATCAGTCAGTTTAAACTGAGGGGTTAATTTCTTGAAATGGTACTGGACATGTGAACGTCCAAATTCGTCAAGGGTCATTTTAGTTATTATATGTCGACATCAATGCATTCTCATTTATACTGTTTAAAAAACTGCTCTTTGGCTTTTCAATGTACCCATTTCTTCTGCAATGGATATTATGTCATTCACAACACCTGTATTTCTTGCCAATTTTTCTGCCCACAATACCTCTAGATCACGAATTAGTTCATGTACATCATTCCAATATTTATATTCAATCGGCCTGTTTGTTAATTCCTTAAAAAACATAGCTCCACCTCCTTGGTCGTGGGTGATGATGATGATAAGAAGGGTTTGATTATTTGCGTATACTTTTTGCTGCGGCTCCCTCGAATTTGCCCACTTACGTCATAATCTCGCCTTACAACATTAGTAGCTTCTAAAATACTTCTATAATCTTTTCTATCTTTTGAATTTACTAGATTTAAATTGGGTTCATTCATAATAAGCAGATCATATAAACCTGGAGACCCTTTATACTTGACACCTTTAATAATCATATCGTTTCCTTTAATTGTAACGGGAGTGTTACCAATTGTCCATTTGTCAATTTTGGTATCATAGTGGACTCCATAAGTATGAGCAATAACACCTTCAGGATCCCTCATAATACGTCCAACGTATATACGAGGTAATTCATGATACTACTCGAGAAATTCTTCTGAGATGGGTTCATTACGGGTAGTAGAATCATCTGTGACACTAAGAGGTTCTTCTTTTTCCTCAATATTAAGCTCTCCTACAACAGATGTATCTAAGAATGATGGTGTACGAAGACCTGGAGGAGGATTTGTTTGAAAAAACGGAAGCTGAGCTAGTGGGCTAGTAGCACCCTTTCTTGAGTCACCTGATGGAGTGAAGCCTGGAGTCCGTTGACCTTGAGATAGCGGGCTAGTGGGGGTAGTAGAGAGCTTTCTCGGAAATATTAATAGGGGTGGTTTTTTGGGTTTAACGCCAATGGACTCCTTTTTAGGTGTTTTTTATCTGGATTGATTTTATCTACTACTTCAGTTAGAGGTCCTATTAGGGGTTTATAAGTACTTTCAAATGTTCTTTCATTATCAATGCGAGCAGTTTTAATACTGTTATACTTCTGCTGTATTACTTTACTAGACTGAATAATTTTTTTCTTTAATATCATTTCCTTGTTATCCATTGTAGTAAAGCGGATTTGCTGAACAGATACCGGTTTACCTCGAACAGATAGCTGTTTACACAAACAGATAGCTGTTAATACCTAAACAGATCAGTACATACTAAACTACTGTAAGCAGTTTAAGGTATTATATACTCATCAAATCTTTTCCTATAGCGACCATTATTAACTTGAGCATCCTTGTTTATGACCATGAAACCGAACGGATCTACCCAGTATTTTGAACACATGTCCCGAAATGATTTCATGCTTATGGTGGGACTTATATGATCCTCATACACATGTTTTAGGTTTAATTCAACTTACTCAAATAATATAATTAGATTCGCATTGTCACGAATTAATTGCTTTGGAATGTTACTGTAAGTTTGACCCAAATAGAAACAGTCAATATCGTTATGCCTACCCATAGAAAAATATGCCCTTATGTTATTTTGCTTTTCACAGGCGATATCATCGAAGATAAAAATAGAGTTTGATTTTGCACAATTAGGCTCAATTACATCTTGATTATCACTGAAGGTAAAGGAACCTATATCCCTCATTGGAAGTAAGATTTCCTGTAAAAGTTTGTACTTGTTTTGATTCAATGACTTAGAGTATACGTATACATGTTTAAATTTTAAGCCATTTTTTTCGGTAATCAAACTGATCATTGCGTTTGTTTTACCACAATTGGAGGGGCCACAAATAATACCACGTATACTATTAGGAAGTAAATCACCATGTTTTGAAGTAATAGACTTTTCATCAAAGTCATGATTTTGAATTAAGAGTTTTTGTTTTTGAGCAACTACTTTCATTGTTAGTGGATGAAATAGAACTAAACGCATAATTACAACATTTTTATTTATATACTAGGCTATATTACAATAACTATAACTTTTTCACTTCCCCAGTGAGTGGGCTGTACTGCACAATAGCGTCATGGAGAATGAGACCATAGACAACAATTCCATTGTCGAAAGGTGTTAGAGATTCCATTTCCAATTTGATGTCTACTGTTGAGTTTTTTAAGGATTCATTTTGTTTAGAGCAGTCCATTACAAATACTGGACATGATTTGAATTCGGAATAGTTGAATAATGCATCTTTATCACCTTCACCATAGTAATCACATCGAAATTTCAAAAAATTGCGATAGGCAGGTATATATTGGTTAGCACTGAAGTTCAAATGCATTGCTTCATATGGATAATACTCAGAATTCAGATGTACTTTAAGATTTCTGATGTTAATGTGATCAAAATTTCCGGCCCTTGCTGACCTTGTATACCTTTTACCTTGTTGGAATGCAACAATTATCCAACGTGGTTTTTCTAGTTGCGTTGATGTTTTTATTGGCCATATGTCTGAGGTTGTCTGTTTTAAAGAAGGTAATTCATATAACTCCCATTGACGAAATGGAACAGTAATAATAGAATTTTTATTGATTCCTTGAAACAAGTTAAGTTTCGCAACATCACTAAGTGTTAAGTGCGGTACTTTCCATTGAATTTTATTTAAGATTATTGCGGCATCAACTTGACCATAGTAACAGTTTGTGTCGCTTCTAGATCGAATTAAAACCAACTCTTGGCGCATATTCACGATTACCTGACGATAATCCTCCATTATTCCAAATATATGGTTCAATGGTATGCATACTGTAAAAGATTTTTCTCCATTTTGCTTATCGAATTCTACTTGTAATGGTTCTTCATTCTTTGGTGACCATCCCAAATGACAGTGTTTTGCTTTTGCTTGCCGTATAAGAAATATATCCCTTAAGCGTAGATGTTATTCCTGGATTTCTACAAACATCCACTCTCTGACCACCTAACTCATAACGAATTTCTTCGAAAAGAAAGTTCGGGAAATTGTTGGTTAAGCTGAATGCTTTTCTTTCATCCTCTTTTTTGAGCTCAAGTTTACCTTCTATGTACAGAAAACTATCGTAAGTAGCCGTAATTAGATCTTGACTTTGAATTAAGATTCGTATTTCTTCGGAAGGTCCATATTTAGAAGATCCATATGGAAGATAAGTGAGAATATCTGATTTAATTATAGTATCATCAAAATGTACGTTTTGAAAGACGTTTAACGATTCTACCATTGTGGTTGAGAACTTTTAAACCAATTGTGTCATAAATAATCAATCATTTATTTTATTTACTGATAAAATTTTACTGTTGTATGTTACATGTAGCGTAATTTGCTTTATTGTTTTATGTGCTTATTTACTTAAAGACCGGCATGATTGGTTTTAAAGGACCACATGTACAGTATAATGATTTTTATTTTGATTATTTATGACACAATTGTGGGTGTGACTACATAGGGTTTCTTTTTTTTATTGTGTTTCTGTGTAACTAAACTGCTTTTTATTCATTTTCTCTTAATGTTATAATTTTGTACGCACTTTAATCTGATTTAATGGTGTTTTGTTATATATTTAACCAGTTCTTTGTTTTTTTTGTGTTATTTGATCTATTAATGTACTGGTGTAATTACTTATTTTTGAATAAAGTGGGTTTTATTGGTGGTTCTTTCCCACAATAGTATATTAACGGGCTGAATCACCGCTGCGCAAAGCTCATTGATTCTAATTTGAGTAGTTTCGTTTTTTACCTGCCACTCGTTATCCAACACGTACCTCATCCAGCCTATCTGATTCAGATAGCACAACATACCTACCACTAGACGGTCACTTCGTTTGATCAGATTTGAGGTTTGCGAGTAATTAAATATCAGACTTGTAAATAAATTACAGTGTTTTAAGTATTGCCCGGAAAGTCAAAGTAAAGCAGACAATTAATTTGAGTAATAGTAACATTATTGTCAGTCAAGTCAAGATAACTCACTTAGCGATTGTTTTGTTCTTGAATTTGAATTATTGCAAACAAGTTAAAATTACGCTTTTTATTGATTTATTATGGCTCCCTACGGTGATCGGTGCTTCAATCCATTTAATTTACCAGCTCACCAAAGGTATAAAGACATAAGAAAAATTTCTAAAAGTTTAGCTGAAAAATGGAATTGTGCCTCAAATGTGTATGTGTGTGCATCCTGCAGGAAACGATTGTTGGTTGAAACACCTCCGGTAGCGGTAGAAAATCTCGTGCATAGTAATTAATCATCAGTTGAAACTCCACTAAACTTTAAAGACATACCAAACGTTCCCGAAGATAAATATAAACATAGTTCGACCCAAACTGACCACGGCCAAGACCAAGAAATTTTGAATCAGTTGAAGGGGAAATTTAATGATCCGTCTACATCTACTTCTATGAGGACAATAATACTTACTGTAGCACCTAAATCTTGGAGTAACAAAATAAACTTGCAGAAGAATTTAAACCTTCCAGATGAAGAAAAGCAAAGCAATTAGTAAATAATTTTGACGTTTTATCACCTCCTTATCCACCAGTTAGCCGTAAATTATCGGTCGATAAAAGAACTTGGCGAATCCCTTTTATCTACAAGACATTAGTCGCATCATGCCTGGTAAAAAAGATATTATATCCTGAAATTACGTGATTGAAAAAGAACACACATCCAAAAACAACTTCTAACGTTGTAAAGATCCAACTTAACTTTACTAAAATTTTTGTAATTAATTATTTTTTTAATTGCCCTACAGTAATCAAGTCAGATAAAGTTGCATAATATTAAAACCAATTGCAAAAGATTGCGCGATATTGCATCACAAATAATTAATTTTAATCCCCTCCGACGTAGATATCAAAAAGCATCAAATGTTCTTACGTCAGAGAACCCTCAGCCAATCACAGCCAGAGGACCCCTGCATAGAAGCCGGACCCACCCACCGCGAATTATCTATAAAGACCGCAGCGCTACTGGAAGAAACTCTCGACTCTGCGCGCTCCGCTCTCCACTCTCGCGTCTCTAGCATCTAGAATCTAGAACCGATATCCAGACCGCGCGCGCCTGCCGTACTTAGTTTCGTTGTATACGCCAGCGACCTGTTGATTGCGCCATCCGTTCATCCTGAACCGTCGTGTATCTTTAGTCGCGCCACCGTCACCGGTAAATCAGCGTCATACTATCAAGCTGCTGATTGAGATACGCTAAGGTTAACAACACGTAAGTTTTATTGCACCACTTTTCCTAAACATTACACCAGACACCCAGAGAAACGACGGGATGCAGAGCCCGGAAGTTATCTCACCGTTTCAGTACACACACCAGAAGTACACGACAGGCGGTAACGCCTGAAGTCACCTTCTGCAAACATGCACACACCAGAAGTATACGACAGACTGTAACGCCTGAAGTCACCTTCTGCAACCATACACACCAACCAGAACGTTGCTACTGCGGGCTAACGCCCTGAAGTCAACTTCCATTTACTCCAGCTGCACTCTAATTCTACCGCTCCCCGGGAGATCCTTTTATACAGCAGTCGACGGGCTGGACCCAGAATCTTATAAAGGGCTCTCCATTAAACATATATTACACATACAATACACCTATCAGATCCTGGAAAAAATTAGTAATACAAGCGACGCTAAGACCTGGAGATAATCTCAATACTAGAAGCCGTATTCTTAGAGATCACCCGCGTGCTCCTCCAATTAAATAAAGACGAACCCGTGGTGCGTTTACGTAATAAATTGCATCAAACGTGTACCAGCGTCTCGCGGACCGACTCCAATTTGTTAGACATTCTTCTAATAATATTTCTTAATAAAGAAAATTCGGTAAGATAAACATTCCTGTATCGCGAGTATATTTTCACGCAACGAAAAACTATCCACTATTTCGTTCCCGAAGCTCTGACTAATATATCAGCATCAGAATAAATTACGAAGATTATACGTGTAAATTCTCTCATTTTAACGCCGAGAATAATCGTGTACTTAAGACACCTGCATTCCGTCTGAAGCAATTCTCAGAATTGTTTAATTTAGTTCACGCAGTCCTAAAAGATCGTGCAAACCCGCCTCAATAACAGACGTTTTCTAATAATAAAGAATTAATGCATCTTATTTCCGGGCATAAATAAATGTTATGTATTAATCAATATAAATACGTTCTCAATTAATTAAGAAATCCTGAGACCATCCTGATCAGTTAGAGTAAATAATCAAACGCGTACGAACAGTTTGCATTCAGAAACGTATAAATATTAACCTGTCTTTTGTGAAGAATTCCAGGTACTGAATTCACACCTATTCAGTCTGAAAGCCAAATCATATATAAGAATAGTCATGCGCACCAAGGTTAGATTAAATTATTGATTTTTTTGTTTGACCTGCTTACAAACACCAGCGCGATCGTTGTCCCCTGCTTATGTAATACGGAGAATATTACACAACGCCACCTGATACATAGCACGCCACCGTTTACAGGGCCGGCCTAAGCCTTCGTAATAAATCAAAATAAATCGTCATTATCAGGATTTTTGGTCCAAACATACTAGCAATTGAACCACAATAATTTATATTTCCACAGAAACGTCTCAGGAGTCAGTAATTCCACCACTACCGTCCACGGGGGACCAACCAAAACGGGCGCTACCAGGAAGGAAACTCCGGTTAATCTGATATAAAATTTGTTTGCTGTTAATTTAATTCACCTAGTTTAGTATCTGATTATTTAGTTTTATAGAAGAAATAGGTAATA
Organism: Vesta saturnalis; assembly: GCA_036346205.1. Taxonomy (NCBI): domain Eukaryota; kingdom Metazoa; phylum Arthropoda; class Insecta; order Coleoptera; family Lampyridae; genus Vesta; species Vesta saturnalis. The sequence goes on from JARFJB010001773.1 coordinate 533,698, forward strand.
TACGTTTAAAACATTTTAGTGTAATTATTTAAAGTATACAGTGTTAAGCACCAAAATACGAACCACCCCCGTCTTGTTAAGATAAGACCCGATTTGAGCTAGACCGAGGCAAATTAAAATAAACCATTTTAATTATTGTAAGCAAAGTGCCTTACAACGTGCAACATGGACGAACTTTATCAGAAGTTTAAAGGTGAATATCCTTATGTCTAAGTTTACATTTTTTTTTACTCTAAGACCAATATGAACGAATTTCAGAACCTCACTTCTTTTTCATTGTCCGCTTCACGTGAAATGCCCCTTACATAACATAGTCCAGTCATTTTAGGTTTTCAATGCAAAATAATGGTGGCATCAATTTCTTTTTGATCGCTTCATTTTGTTTTAAACAACATATTACAAATAGAGAGCGATAGCGCCCAGATTTAAAAAAATTTTCTAGGTCAAACGTCACAAAAACCAATCTTACAAAAATCTCGTTTTCTATGGCTCGGAGGTCAAAGTTTATAAAATTATCTGCAAAAATTTTTCACGTATGACGGACCGTTTGCGAAGTACAGAGTAATGAACCACCATTGAGGTAGAATACAAGACGCGTTTTTTACATGGTGTCTCCAGTAATAAAAAAATTACGTTTCGTCCTCGCCTTCATAAATTTCATATATTACTATTTCACTGTCAGGTTCTAGGAGGTCTATATCTTCGTTATCTTTTCCATATCTGCTGTTATTTGTTGCAAAAAGATCAATATCACTTTCAGTAGAAACATTATCGGAATAATCAACAGCAGAAGCTTAAGACATTGCATTGAGACATGATTGTCCACGACAGTTACTGCATGCAATGCAGCAAGGTAAACCAATTTTTGTGCATCCACAATTTCCACCGCACCCTTTCGTACAATGACAAAAAATGGTATTAAAAATATTATCTTACGCAGGTGGTAACAATGTTGTAATGGGCTCTAAACAAATGTTATTAAAGGTCCAGCCACTGGAGACATAGATCCACTGTTGTGGATCTGTGTCTCTTCCCAGCCATGATTGGACCTGGTAATATACACGATACAAGTGTTGTTGAGCTGCTGCAGTTGTAGGTGGAAGCGATGGTAATTTTACAGCAGTATAGAATTTTATCGACTTTGCAAAACTTAAATACCGGTAATTATCAAGAGATGTTTCCAACTTAGGAGCTCCATACATTGCCAATATAATTTTCACTCCATTCTCAAATATAAGTTGTTGAGAACAATTTACTTATTGAAAAATTTCAGCAGCTTGATACAAATCAGGACGATTTTTTATGTACTTAGTTTTCCTCTGTTGAATAGAGCATGTAGCAATAAAATATGTTGCTTATATTGAGGATATTTGTAAAAGCTTGAAAAATTATAACATTGTGTCTTGACCTTTCCTTTGTCTGGTTTTATGAAAAATATTTGTTACATTAAATGACTACGTTCGATGAGAAGAACCAAAAGATCGATGTCCTCGCCTACTATGACAGTAGTCTTAACAATTGATTCTTCTATTGCAGTTTCAATAATTAACACAGCGAAACGTAATTTTTTTACACTCAACATGGACTAGGTCTACTGGGGACACCATGTAAAAAAACGCGCCTTGTATCCTTCCTCAATGGTGGTGCGGAAGCGGACCCAGCGCCGACGTTCACATTCGTCTCTCTGTACTTCGCTAACGGTTCGTCGTACGTCAAAAATAAATAGGACCATTTTTGTAAATAATTTCATGAACTTTCTTTCTAGTAGCCACCTCAATTGGCCTCCGAGCCATAGAAAACCAGATTTTTGGAAAAAACTTATTTTTGTGACCTTTGACTTTGAATAATTTTTAAGCCTTGGCGCTATCGTTCTCTATTTTTAATATGTTGTTTAAAACAACAAAATGAAGCGATAAAAAAATTCTGCCACCGTTTTTTTGCACTGATGGTTTTTTTTTAAGCTAAAATACTGGACTAACAATAATTAATCCAGAATTAATAACCGCATTGATAGTGGAACCATTTCATTTTATAACTGGATTCAGAAGTCACGCCTTAAAATTAAAATTCCTTTGAAATGAAAAATATAAAACGCATTAGCATATACTATTTTAAATACAAAATAGGAAATAATACTTGGTTAGCTTTAATTAATAAAAATTTTTCGAAGACGTCTGTTATGTATCTTCGCATAGATCTCATTCCAGCATACCAAAACAACTTTTTAATACATTGCGTGCCACGTCACTCATAGCCAGGGGCCATGTCGATCATATTTGAGAGACACGCATTTTTCATTGTTTGGCCATGTATATCATATGTGATACCTGCTACCGTATATTCCAAATCGGGAATTGCGGGCGTGACCTCTGGGGAAGGTAAAATGAACCTTGGTTTGAGAAAAATTGGAAAGATAGATTTAATACAACAAATAAGTTTTAACATTATGTATTTTAGGAAAATTAACATACAACTCATTCCAAAAACACATTTTTTAAACTAACTAAAACATACAAGATCTTTTAACTTGAGAATATAGGAAAAAATAAAAAGTAATTAATACGGAAAATTAATGTTTTTCATTGAAACATGACATACATATTTGCGGCTGTCGCGGGCACTTGTCGCAATAAGTGTACGTTAGTTTGGCTTTTGCTTTTGCAACATCACGTCCCGATTCCTTTTGAATTTTGGCGTAGCACACTAAACACTTTCGGTGGAGTTTTTTTTTTCATTTTCTCCGGTTCTCACAAGTAAATGGTGATATTCCTTTGCCTTTCTTTCTCTGTTTCCTCATTTCCGAAGTTAAGTAGCGCTGCAGCTAAAATGTCACGATAAACACGAATTTGTATTTTCTTTTTGTTGACCAACTTGTATAGGACCCATGAATTTACTGTCGCTTTTCCTAGAAGCAATTCTATTCCTAACTTCTTATACCATTTTACACCCTTTCGAAGTGTAGTGGCGTAAGATGCCACTTGGCCGGACAAATCGATTCCAGCTTTGCCTTTATTGTATGTCAGAACTGCAGCTGGTTTCATTTCTGGTTTTCTTGATTTTCTTTTACTTCTTCCTGGGACTGTCTCCGCTATGTTATTGGAAGAGCCTGGGGGATCTTGGGGAAAATTGCTACTACTAGTTGATGGTAGCACATTGATAGCACTGGAGGTACTAGCTACGGCATTCGGTAGATCTCGAGAGTTGTTAGACTCCTGGGTCTCAATAGGCGAATCATCTTCAGCAATCCTAGGGTGAACCGGGAGCGTGCTTTGTTGAAAGCAGCCTAACATCTCGCGTATCTCTCCATTTTAATACTACTATTCCGTTTCCATCTTCGCGGGACACCATCTCTCCTCTTTTTAGCGTTGCTTGAAGAACATCTTTTGGAATATCTTTCTTATTGGGTTGTAGGGTTCCAACAACATGTGTTAGCTTTCCAAGCATTGTTTTAGCTAAATCATAGTTCGTGTAGAAATTATCAATGTACATAGTTCGTCGTTGATAGAGGAGCTTCTCGCACATCCTCAAACACACATTTGTTGCTAATCTTACTTCGCGTTGTCCTGTAGATGACTTTCCAGCGTATAATCCCATGTATAACCATCGACTGAACATAGTTTGAATAACTTAATACCACACTTGTGGGCCTTGTTTGGTATATATTGCCTGAAAATGAGGCGACCCCTCCATGGTATTAAAGTTTCGTCTATTACAATCTCTCCCCCAGGATATAATAGAGACTGGAATCTATTCTGGAGAATATCAATAAGAGGTGAGATTTTTGCTAGACGATCACCTTTTTGAATTGTTTCGTTGTTGTTGAAATACAGGAGACTTAGCAGCAATTGATATCCGTTCCGAGACATAGTTGCTCTCGGAATATCTAGACGATAAATACCCTTGGTCGCCCAATAATCAGGTAATGCGCCCAGTCGAACCAAACCAATTCACAGTGTCAATCCCAAGAACTGTTTTATTTCCTCTGGATTTGTTGGTGTCCATTTTTTTACGCGGGCAAATCGTTTTACATCTTTCGAGCCAAGGTGTGTTCGGCGAATCTGTTGATTTCAGTGACAAGCAGGTTTATGACCTCAGTATCCACGATATGGAAAAATGCCTGAAGCGGAGTAAGCTCGTGAGATAAATCTTGTTGCAGGCCACTAGGACCCGTAAACTCTTGTGTCGTTCAACATATTCGGTCCACTCAGACGAAGTTGGTATTTCGTCATCTCCTTCATTTTGGTCATTCTCTTCATTGTAGGCTTCTTCCATGACCAAATCTTGAATAATATCTTCAATATTTGGAACTTCTTCGTCATCCTCTTCATCAGATGACTCAAGTTGAAATTGAGGAGCTGCGGTGTCATGACCAAAATCCGGACCGTTGATAGAGTCATCCGAATCAAAGTCAATCTCGCTGTCAATATCGATTTCAGCTAGTTCCGCCAATTCAGCCAATTTTCAATATTCAACCCTATAACAAAAGAGAAAACTGTGAAAAACATGCGTCGATCATATTTGAGAGACGTGGCCACAGGCGTAAATATCTTCTGCAAGACCATGTCGCTCATATATGATACACACAAAAAAAGTGAAAAAGAAAGACTACAAACTATAAAAAAGAACAAAATAATGTCAGAAAAGCCTTTATTCTACGTAATACATACAAAAATTACAAAAAAATAACTTGGCCTCTGGGGTTATTTTCGTAAACACTGGTGCTGGCGGTGGAAGTAGAGTATTGTAGTATTGTGTTTAATGCAGAATTCTTCAATATTACGAGGTTGATCCAACGTTGCGAATTCAGTCAAATAACATTGCAGGTATTGCAGAGCTTTAAGTCTACATATGAAAACGTTGAACAAGCAAGTGAATAATCGTCGGATACAAAATATTTGTCATCAAACATGTTACTCTCCTTTAAATTCAATTTATTATCATTCTCAATTGTTGATATTTCTTCTTTTAATTATGACTTATTTTCACTTAAAGCTTAACACTGCGAGATTATTTTGACGTACCGGGTATATGCAGTCATGTGTTGTGCGCAGGACGTATTTTTGATAATATATAAACGTGAGTTTGCAGGAGACATTTTTTTTATGTGTACCGGGTGGGCAAATAAGCGAGGTAAGCGGCTGTATCTCAGGACCTGTCAATCTGACTACAATGGGAAACAATTTTTATTATGAGAAAAAGCTGGATATTATTTTGAAGTTCCGTATTTCACCGCTAAGGGACGTAATTGAAAATTAGATAATAACATTTTAAATTGCTTCCAAAACTCCTGTATAGATTTTTTTTTTTGATTACATCGGTAGAAATTCTAGACAATTCTACATAATTTTGGTTTAAGGCTCATTGGTGTATTGACCATAATAAGAAGGGGAAGCTATTGAAGGTGTAATCATTAAAATTGCTGTAAATTCTAAACCACCTATTTGATATCGTATTTGAAAAATAGGTTAACTTTGCAAGAAAAACGTAAAAAAGTTAATATCTTTGCTCCTTTTAAAGCGAAATGAAGATTTTTTAACACCTTAATTGACGAAGTTTGGTTTTCTTGAGCCGAATTGGATAAATGTTGGTCTCATATTAAAGAGATAGTTGTTGCTAATTGAATTAAGGACCAACAGTGATTTTTAATCACCGTCGCTAGGTGACGTTAAGTATAAGAAATAACGTTTTTGCACGATTGAGATTTTTTGTTTATTTACCATATCTGTTTCCAAGACAGTAGGATATGTTTACTGGTTGCGAGGCCCAACTCGTCCGTAAGTATTTAATTACCGACGCCTTTTACTTACCAACGTAATAGATATTTACGATATAAGTGCGGTAAGAACATTATTAATATACGCATGTGAAAATTGCCCAACGAGTGCGTCAACACGAGTTGGGCAATCACATAAGTATATTAATAATGTGTTACCCACACGAAAATTGTACAATATTTTATCTACAACTGTCATGTAACAACAACTCCGAAAATTCGAAATTATATTGAATAAAATTGTCGGCATATCGTTAAAATTGACTATTTGAGAATACAAATAACATGTGAGTATTTTGTAACCATAGCAACTGAATTAATAATCAACTTCTGTCAAAGTGGCGTTTAAAATTGTAAAAATTCTGACTTAATATCGCTTAAATAACCATTACAGGTACATATATTATCAATTATAATGTCTTCAAGTGAAGATGATCTTCCACAAGGTATTGAAAATGCAGCAACATGCGTAATAGAAAATTTAGTACCACAGAAATCACGTGAGAGATATCATTTAACTTATGACAAATATGAGAAATGGTGTAAAGAAAAGAAAATTTTAAATATTACAAACGAAAAAGCATTACTGGTATATTTGAACGAATTGAGTAAATTACAGAAGCCTATGTACATCTCTTTGGTGTTACTACTCGATGTTAAGGACAGAATTGCTTATTAAACAAAATATCGATATCAAAAATATATCAATTTGCAAGGGCGTAGCCAGGATTTATAACCATGGTCGTTCAAAATGTAAAATTTTAGGATAAAAAGAAAAGGCAAATGAAAACAAAACTTTGAGATTTAAATTATGCTTAAATTAAACTAATAACAGATAACAAAAAAAATATGCAGAACAGAAAAATATGTATATTTCAGATTTAATTTTTTGTTTATTAAAATTTAAAAATTATTTAATTTATTTTTGCTCTTCCAGGGGGGGGGGGGCAGTTGCCCTCCATGCCCTTAGCTGGCTACGCCCATGTCAATTTGATAGCATTGTTAAAACGAAAATCAGAAGGGTACAGACCTAAGAAATCTAAGGTATTTTCGAAAGAAGAAATATCTAAATTTATTGTAAATGCAGGAGATGAGAAATTTTTATGCATGAAGGTAATATATAATAGATATTTGTATAAATGTAAATAAATATTAATGTAATATATATTTTAAGGTTGTGCTAATTATTGGTTTGGCTGGTGCATGTCGGAGAGAAGAGTTGACAAATTTATTGATAGAAAATGTAAAATATCAAGGATTGTGCCATCAATTTTTTTTCCAAATACAAAAATATCGCGAGAATTTCTTGTTACATCTGGGAGCATTGATGGTGTAAATTTAGTTACAATTGTTAGAAAATACTCTACATTAAGATCTAAAAGTTGTGGTCATCAACGATTTTTTGTTGGATACAGAGCAGGAAAATGTACAACACAACCTATTGGAATAAATACTATTGGTAGTGTCCCTAGATTAATTGCCGAATTTCTTGAACTGTCCCATCCAAATCAGTATACAGGGCATTGTTTACGGCGTTCTTCAACTTCAATTTTAGCCGACTCTGGTGCAGATCTTCTAAATATTAAAAGACATGGCGGCTGGAAATAATTCTGTCGCCGAAGGATATATTGAGACTTCGGTAGAAAATAAGAAAAAAACAGCTATGAAAATGAAAAAACCAAGAAAATATACCATCGACTTCAAAACATATGGAAACTAATATTTGCAATTATCGGGCATCGGGCATTTCCCCATCTGGCATTAATTTGTTGTTGTTGTATGGATTGTACTATAAACATATTTAACACATAATTCTTTTATATTGAGTTCATTATTAATGTTATATTTGTTCTGTTTTGCCACACTAGTGCGGCAATGATTTCAATACCGCACTAGTGCGGTAATATACGTCATTACAAAATTTAAATTAGTGTCAAATCAGTGTCATTACATGACAGTTGTAGATAAAATATCATACATATAACAGTAAAATTAATTATTAAAAAGTATTACTATCACAATAGCGGCAGACACGCTGGGTGACGAAATTTTAAGTGGGTGTATAAAATGTAAAAAACCAGTAAAAAATGGAGAAAATGCAATAATGTCCGACGATTTTTGTGATCTTTGGTTTCACATTTCATGTGCAAAAGTAACAGACGCAAATTATTCTAAAATTAACGTGCTAAAAGACTATGTATTATGGATGTGCTTCAACTGTAAGAAACACTACAAAAACTTGAAAAATGTGATCAAAATAATCCAAAAAGTAGAAATTGATGTACCTGAGTTAGATATATACAGTGAGCGGCTAAATTATGGAATAAATTCAATAATTCTTAAATCGGCAACTTCAGAGAAAAATCCGGATACCCGTCGATTTTTATTTTCAGACGCGCGGTTGTTCATGTTATTAATTTATCTTTGAGGTTACCTATGTAAGCGTGATGACGTCATTGATGATTTTCTTTAATGGAAAGGGGAGGTGTTGCAATGGAACTTTTGAGAGATCTTTTAATTATCTAATCAGTCGTAGCAATAATTTTGAGTATTTGCGTTACGTACACTGGGTGATTCAAGATTATTGTTATTCTACAAAAATGCAAGCGAACTGAAAAAGACAACTATTCCAAATTTGGTATGTAGACATAATAGGTCATGATCTATCTTTTAAAACTATTTTCAAAAGTGCTACGTTGCCACTTCTGCCAGAAACCCAAGGCAACTTTGAAAATTCAAATTGAATATCCTATATGTTATTGCATTTTCGGATTCTGCATAAAATTCTAAGCAACTTCTGTTAATATTTCCCTATACCCGTCTCTAAGCGTTACATAAATGACCTCTAAAATAAAATAATAATCTGACCAACCGCACACTTAAAAATAAAAAGCGACTGGTTTCGGAATTTTTTTCTAATTTTATTTGGTTTGAAAGTTTTGTCATAATAATATTTGGAAAAAAACTGATTCACTTCATATGTCGAGCAGTTTAGTATCAAGAATACAGAAATAATTCAGTTTAAAACTGACAACAAAAAGACAGTAGCAAAAAGAATAGATTTTTAGATATCGAGTTGTCAAATTTAAGACACTACTTCAGTACTTATAATGATATTACATTATATATATATATATATATATATATATATATATATATATATATATATATATATATATATATATATATTTTTTTTTTTTTTGAGATGATTAGATAAGAGTAAGACAGGGATTGGAGAGTTTAAACTAGTAATTTCTTTTAAAAAAAGTTTGAAATCAAGCATGGTACGTTTACGATGCAGTTAGTTGATGTAATTTGGTTTACGATGGCAAGAAAATGGATTTGTTTTGGTTAAAACAGTCTTAATAAAATTTATACATTTTGGTTCAATCACAAAAAGCATTGTGCTACTTAAAAGAATGTCAGGAATGTTAAATAAAGTTATTTCTGTAAGTTCGATTCAGTACTTAGTTTTGTCTCATTAAATTTCAGTTCTTTAAAAGTATTTTGGCATTTGGATGTTTTACAGGTGTTTAACACATACTGTAGAGTTAGGTTTATATTAGGGACATGTTATAAGTAAGTTAAATGCAGGAAATATGGTAAAATTCAAGAAAGGGTTACTATACGAACATAATTTGAACATTACTCACATTATATATGGAAGCAGATGTGTGATAAACAAAGTGGTGCATAATAAATATGAAGAACAGTGTATAGAACAATTTTACAGAAAGATATTTACATGCAAATACATTTTTATCTTAGAATTTTGAAAAAGTGTGTTAAACAATATGATTTCTTAAAGTGACTTAAATTTAGACAATACAAGCGAGATGAACTATGAATATAATAAAGACAGTTTTTACAAGTTGTATGGATAACATTTTGGTGAATATGAACGTTTTAAAAAGCAAATTATCTGTATAGTTAGAAAAAAGTTAGGTTATGTGATACATTTAATATTTTTTACAAATTTATAGTTTTTTAGATTAAGTTAGGCTTAAAATGTGTTGTTAATGTGATTAATAGGAGGTTTTCCTCATTTTCACACAGAAATTTAATTTGTACAAGGCATTTGAACGCAAATTTTGTGAAATGGGGTGACAATACAGATTTACTTTGGTAAGTATAATTTTCCTTTAAATTTAAGATTTTGAACATTTAATGAATATTTTCCAATACAGATTTTCATCAGGATTACATATATGTAGTTAATTTAAGTGTACGTTGTAATATTATTTAGATATAAGCAATTTTAAGTTAGAATAAGTCATTTCGTAGAATATTTAAGAGAACTATATCAAGTTGGATATCGATTTATGCAGATTTTGACACAGATTTCATTTCTGTTATCAAAATTTAAATCCATAGCTTTATAAGAAAGTTATCGCATAATTTCTAATTTAGTTAAATTTTCAAAATTATTCTGACCAATCATAGACATAGTTACATTATTTAAATTTCTAAAAAAAAATTGAAAATGTGGTAACAACCAAAAGGGTATAAAAGGAATTGCTTTTGAGCATAATGTCTCTCCATAATTTTCCAGTTGTGTGCAAAGTTTAAAAAAGTGTAGTGTTTTTGTGCAAAACAAGTAAGTTATTTAACTTCAATAATTATGGGGAAAATTAAATACAAAGTTAACGGAGAGACGAGAAGTTCAAGAACAATTGTTTTTAAACCTACATTTGTTTAAAAATAAAGTTAGGTTACCGATACCTGTTCATATTCGTAAAGTTTAGTACGAATTAAATTTCTTATTTGTGACGATTAATGTTTAACGATTTTAAAATTTCGTTTGTTTAATTTAAATGCTGGTTACATTTTTCCGTAATAAAATTGTAATCATTTGTCTTCAAATTGGTTGTATTTTGCTGCGACATTTTAAATAATCAATGTTTGAATCGGAGCCTAAAAAGAAAATGATATTAATTTAAAGTCTATACAATCATAAAACATTATTTAAACCGATAAAGTTGAAAATTCTTAATACAATTAAATAATATCATTATCGATAAAAAATTGTGGTTGGGTGAAACCGTAAAGCTTAAAATAAAAGCGTTTACCGAAACAAAGTGACCATCAACCCGAGGGCCTGTGTGAAGCTATTAGGTGAATTGTAGCAGCGAACCTCGTGTATCAAGAATTTCGATCATCTTGGAAAGTGCTTGCATGTACAAATGGAACCAGCTGAATGAAAACATCCGTTTGCAGATAGGACTTTGCACATGTGAGTTAATTTTTGATCATAACCCTGTTTATTGTGACTTTATTTGTGTGATTTCCTGCATTTATTATTTGTTTATGTATAGGTGTAAATGTTTATGTAATAGTTGTTTAAACACCTGCAAAACAAGTAGAAATTTAGTTTATTTCCAAATTTTCAATTATCAAATTATAATCACAATTTAAAGAAGTCATTATTTAACAAATTTGACATTTTTGCAATTGAGTTCATTAAATTCATAACGCATGCGTTACAGTATAAATTTTGTTAAGATACATTTAACATATAGAATTTTTTATATAAAGTGGAATCCACATAATATCGAACCAGAAATGATTTCCCTTTAAATCAGAACTCTATCCCCTAATTGAGATAAGAGCTAGTCCGGTGCACTAAACAATAGTAATATTTTAATATTTTACATTTAAAATCATAAATTAAATTCTATTCCCTAAAGACATTTAACTTAAATTTATTTTAATTCCTAATAAAAACAAACCTAATAGGAATTAAGGATACAATTAGCAAAACAGAAGAAACAAATCCTAACCTAGAAAGCTACCTGAACGGTATAAAGGAACTCATTAAAAATAACAAGCATAAAGAAAAGATGCACAGAATGACCTACTCCGAAGCAGCCCAAATGAGTAATCCTGACAATCAACCACTAATGCCTAGGAACTCACCAGGTTTAATCCTAAAACCACGAAACAACAAGTCTGATAGTAATTACAACTTCACAACAATAAAACAGAAACTAAACCCAAGACAAGTGAAAGCCCCAATTAAATCAATCAAAGACACAAAATCAGGGGCAATAATTATTAAAACGGATACCAAAGAAGCAACAGAAAGATTACTACAACAGGGAAGAAACAATTTAAATGAAGACTTCGAGATAGATATCTTAAGATTGAATAATCCAGGATTAACCATGTTAGTTATAAAAAAAGGAATACAAAGACAGAGAATCTCTATTTGAAGAAATAAAAGACTTAAACCACAACATTGTCAGTGATGATTCGATAGAAATAAAATATGCTCGACAAGCATGAAAATCAAGAAACTGGATTATATATGCGGAAACTGCACCAAAAACTTATAAGAAAATAATTAACAAAGAACTTAAGCTAGAATGGTGTCAATGCAGAGTTGTAGAAAATCTGAATATCAAGAAATGCTATAAGTAAATGTCAAAAATTTGGACACAAGAGTACTGAGTGCAAACAGGAAAGTCAAATATGTGCCTATTGTGCAGCGCCTCATCATATAAGTCAATGTGAAGTACAAGTGCCAAACTGTATAAACTGCATACAAAATAACATTAACACTACACAAATGGTAACAAATGTACAACATCCAAGTAACGATGAAAATTGCCCCATCTGTTAAAGACAGACGCAAATAGCAAGATCAAGAATAAACTACCACTAGAAAAATAGGACAATATATGGAAGAAGATCTAAGAGAAGAAGAAGACACAAAATTAATTACTGAATGGGAAAAAACTTACAGTTTAATGTAAACGAAGGTTTTAAAATTCTACATTGTAATATACGCTCTATAAAGAAAAATTTTGATGAATTTCTTGTTATATTAAAAATTTTTAAAAGTAAAAATATGATTTTTGATGTTATTGTATTATCAGAGACTTGGGAAATTATAGATGTTAATATGCTTCAAATCAAAAATTATCAACAATTCTACAATAACTCAAAAATATGTCAAAACGATGGTCTCATTACTTACATTAAAATAGACTTAAATCCATCAGTTGAAATTATAAATATTGCAAATTTCAGTTATATTAGATCACAACTTAAATATAACAGTATCTTAATAGGCATTACTGTCATATATAGGCCTCCATGTACTGAAGAAAAAACTTTTTATAACACACCAAATAATATATTAATAACTTGTAAACAGAATGTGGAATATTTTATCGGAGATATAAATATTGACATAACACAAACATTAAGACACAAACATATCTCAACATTCTTAACTCTTTCTCCTATAATTCTTTTTTAAATAAACCAACTAGAGAACAAAACAAAGCCAAACATGTATTGATCATTGCTATGTAAAATCAACAATCTATTAAAATCAGAAACGGCTATATTTTTTAATATACATGACAGTAAGTCTGACTGATCCTTACTTAATATCCAGCCAACTTAGTATAACATCTACAAATACACAAACCATAAAAAAATAAATGGAATACTACCAAAAAAATATGAATAGATACACTGAAACAATTATTAAATAGAAATGAAGTTTGGGGGAATATTTTTAATAAACACAATCCCAATTTAGCGTATAAAAAATTTATTCAAACTCTGCAAAATCTCATAGAACAAAGTGCCACAAAAAAGAAAAGAAAAATAAAAGAAAAAGAAGCCATGGATCACGAAAGGACTTATAATTTCTATTGAGCATAGAGGTCAACTTAGTAGAATCGTTAAAAGAAATCCAAACAATATGCAATTAAGAGTCACTTATCAAAAATATCGAAACTATCTAAACTTATTAGTTAAAAAAACAAAGGAAACGTACTTTAAAACTAAACTAACAGAAGCAAAAATGATGGCAAATAGTAAATGAAGTAACGGGTAAAAATAAGAAATACAACAAAATTAAAGAAATAAATCAAATAGGTAACCTAATAACTGAGAATAATAAAATGGCTGACATTTTCAATGATAATTTTGTGATATAGGTCCTAAAATAGAAAAATACCAAAAACAAAAAATTCTCTTAAAATCAATAACAGTCCCTGTCCAATTAATTTTTTTGGACGCCTATAGCTGAAATAGAAATTGAAAAAATTATAAAACAGAATAAAAAATCAAGCATCACCAGGACCAGATAAATTAGATAATGCAACTTTAAAAAATATTAGTACATATATATCAAAACCTCTCACTCATATTTTTAACATTTCATTAAAAAATGGAATATTCCCAGAAGATCTTAAAGTCACACATATTGCACCTATACATAAAACAGATGATACGAGGGAATGTGATAACTATCGACCAATCTCACTTATCAATAATATAGCAAAAATATTAGAAAAATGTATAAAATATCGATTACTTAACTTTCTAGAACAAAATAATCTGTTTACAAAAATCAATTTGGCTTTAGAAAACAAAAAGGTACAGAAGACGCAATCTTTAATGTAACATATGAAATAACAAAATCACTAGATGAAAAGAGGAAAGTACTTGGCGCATTTTTAGATCTAAAAAAAGCTTTCGATACCGTTTCTGTTAAAAAAACTAGAAAATATAGGAATTTGTTTAAAAATGTTTGAGGATTATCTTAAAAACAGAATAAATCAAGTAAAAATAAATGATACAGTGGGAAATAAATTAATCATGAAGTGTGGTGTACCGCAGGGGACGGTGCTAGGCCCAATCCTTTTTTTAATTTATATAAACGATATCTTAAAAACAGTAATAGAAGGAAAATTATACTTATATGCTGATGACACTGTTTATATTGTGAGTGGGAGAACTTGGGAAGAAGTAATTGCTGCGGCTGAAAATGATTTATCAATAATCAAAAACAACTTAAACTATGATCTTTTAACTTTAAACTTAAAAAAAACTAATTTCCAGCTTTTTACTTGTTATGATGATTATCATCCTGCAAATATAACACACTTAAAAATACACACATATGATTGTATAAGTAAAAATAAAACAAATAACTGTAATTACTGCAAAGACAGAATTGAATAAGTAGAGCAAACCAAATACTTAGGTATCTACATAGATCAAAATTTAAAATGGAGCAAACACATTGAAGAACTTACAAAAAAACTATGAATCTCATTATATAAATTTAGACATCTTAGGAGTATTGTCAGCCGAAAGATGATGATAATGTTATACTATGCACTCTTCCAATCATTACTTGGCTATGGAATAATAGGATGGGGGGTCTTTATGAAAACACACTAAAGCAGTAATTATAGTATACAAAAATATGTACTTAAAACTATTTTTAATAAATCGTTTTTATATCCGTCAGCCATACTACACTCAGAATTCAAAATTCCAACTATTAAAGAACTGTTTTACAAAGCAACAATTTTTATAAATAAAAACAAAGACTTGATAGGTACCTAACAATAAACACAGCTATAGAACCAGAACAAAAACAAATCAAAATTTAGAGACAATAGGATACAAAACCACTATTATGAAACAACATGCCATAGTGATAGGAAGAAAAATGTATAACTTAATACCAAAAGAACTAAAAAAAGTACCACACAAAAGTTCAAACATTTCACTAAAAAATGGATACTTCTCAACAAAGAAAAAAGCACAAATTTAGCCTAGCATCGACAATTTGCCAAGCTGCCATTAATACCTTTCCTTTTAATTCCTTTTCTTCTTAAAATTAAAAAGGTAGATAAGACTCGAGGTTTTTTGTCAAATAATATATGTAAGTAGAAGCTAAAATAAATTGTGTTAATGGTAGATATAAATAGTAAAAATAGATAATGAAAAATAAGAGAGTTTTGTGCAATTTAAATAGACCTAAAGTGAGATAAAATAGAAAGGTTAAATGTAATCAAAACAAGAATATTTAACACATTTATTGTGATGTGAAGGATTAGAATCACAATCAAGACCATTCTAATTAAATATGGAAATATAAGTTATACATTATCATAAGCTATAACAGTTGCTGGATACCAACATCCATTTCTCCATTGCGCTTTTGTTTTTCCATCCACTGATGACACCTTTTTGCTATTACAAACGTACAAAACATTATCTTCAATGAATTTTACAACGACAAACATAATGTTAACTGTAACAACATTATTCAATAAGGTAAATAATTCTTTTTTAAAAGACTATTTATAACGCTAATATATGCTATGAAGTGGTTTTGTCAATTATTATTAATTCAGTCTTAAAATAATTTACCTAACAAACCTGCATATAAAGGAACACAAAGTGATTAGGCAGCAACAAAACTTTTTCTTGTATTATGTTTACAAACTAAAATCTACTAACTATAAGTATTAATAACAACGAAAACTATTTTAATTACAAAAAATCAGCATACGACAAAAACAAAACGGCAACAGATGACTGAATTGCATTTGAGTTCGTTATTCCAAAAGTGATCTAAAACAAAACGATTTAAATAATACGCACGTTAAATAATTTACTTAACAAACCTGCATATAACGAAACACAAAGTAAATAAGCAACAAATCTAAAATATAATACAACTGCACTCCGCACAAGATAGTCGGAAAATATAATATGTCAACTAAAATAATATATTTGAAATTTTTGACGCGGCAAATTATTTGTCCAATCATATTTGAGAATTATAAAGTGGTACATTCACAGTTAAAAGTAAATTATTACAGTTTACAGCTGACATTTTCCGCTTGCGTTTTATTACTTGATCCTTTTATTGTGTACTCTTGTTTGTTAAAATCAGTTTTTTTGAAGACTTTGGTTGTTTTATTTGTGAAATAAAGGTATGTACAAGAATTTTTATAAAAATGTAATTTTTATGTTTTAAGGTTATCCCTATTATAGCTGGAACTACGAAGAAAACTATACATTCTGAGGCTCGAAACATTATCAAAGATGTTATACAGTACAGACAAAAAGCTGCTGGTGAATGGGCATTCCCTTTGGTCATGGCAACCGAACTTGCAGCAGCTGCTGTTGGAAAATCAGTTGCTACTATTATGAGGATCAGAAAAGAAGCTGCTGTGGCTGATGGTGATTTACTCGATTCACCTTCGAAAAAAAGGAGAAGCGGAGGATCCAACAAAATAGTAACGAATGAGTGTTCACGGTTCACAAGCAAGTGCCGACGTTAAAAATTTTAGTGAGTAAGGTGCAAGACAAGATCAATTATACTGGTGGATAAGAAATCTTTTAAAAATTGGTTTCAAATTTAAGAAATGTGAAAACCGACGAAAATTGCTCATGGAACGCAATGATATCGTAGCTTGGCGTTCTCGTTATTCACGAAAGTGCAGAGAAAACTATGCTCTCGGAGACAATAAAAAACCAATCACGTATTTAGACGAAACTTTTATTCATCCATCTTATGGGGTGAGTAAATGCTGGCAGTCAAAGGACCAACCAGGTATATACAAAGCTGATCGTTCTGGTCAGCGGTACATTATTGTATACGCAGGTGGTGCATATGGATTTGTAAACAACGCGTTGTTAATTTTCAAATCTAAAAGTAAATCAGGGGATTACCACGATGACATGAATCATCAGAATTTTATGCAGTCGATGGAAAAACAGTTGATCCCAAATTTGCCTCCAAAAGGGATAGTTGCTATGGATAATGCACCGTACCACAGTGTTCAAATTAACAAACCCCCAACCCAAGCCACAAGAAAGCAGGAAATTAGAGATTGGCTTGAAAGTAACGATGTTTCAACATCTGGGGAAAGCCGAATTGTTAGAACTGGTGAAACAGTTTAATCACACTAAAACATTTTATGTGGATGAAATTTTAAAAAACATGGACATACAGTGATACGTTTGCCTCCATATCATTGTGACCTTAATTGAGTTCATATGGAGTTTGGTAAAACATAAGATCGCAATGAACAACGTATAGCAAAGTGCCAAGGAAATCAAAGTGCTAGTGAGAAACGCTTTTGCTGAAATCACAGCATTCGATTGGCAAAAACATTGCAAGCATGTGGATCGATTGGCTCAAGAAATGTGGGAGAAAGATGGATTATTTGACAAAGTAGTGGAAAGTTTGGAATTTGTAGTGAATACTGGTTTGTTGGAAGATGACAAAAGTTCTGAACTTGAATCAGATTAAGAAAATAACATAAACTAATTTTGCCTTGATATTTTAAATGTTTTGATTTTATATGATTTCGTTCCGATTGTTTAAATATGTATTCAGTTTATTTTGATTATAACTTAACAATGAAATTGTGTTGGTAAACTTTGCCAAACATTTAATTCATCAGTTCATTCGATAAACTATAAAAATGTAATTACATTTTAATCAAAATGAATTGTAGATCTTAAACACAGTGCAGTGTAGTGTATTCGATGTCCTTGCCTAAAATTGCTTATTGTTCCATATAAAGACAATGGAAATTTAAGTAGAAAACAAAAAATTTTAATATTGCTTTAAGTTCATGACGAGTAGATACTGAACTCACTCATTTGGGATGTTAAAGCAGAGATTTACACAATTATATTATTAAGATGGAATGCATTTAAGAGATGAAATATGTAATTAATTATGAATGTTTTATAATTAATATGCAATACATTAAGTTGTCAAATCATTTTTCGTTTTTAATTCCTTAGTTCTTTCTTCTGGTATTTAATGTTGTTTCACCATTCGAAGAATTATTTTCCACCATTTGTGGGCTAGCACTAGAACTGCTACTTGTTTGGGCACTATCTACTTGTATTAATAATTCCTGTCAGTTCTTCTCATTATCATTTGATCCAAGTAAGAATTCTGGTGTAACAGACGACTTTCGTAGCATGCATTCACTTAATTCTCTACAAAATATCAATTGATATGATTATACTTCAACTTACAAAAACTTACTTCTTGTAAGGATATATTGCACGTGCTCTGCCGGTTTTATTGTTATTTTCTATTTTCTTCTTGAAAGCTCTTTCTAAAGTGTTCCATTTACTCTCAATTTGTAACGCACTAAAACAATATCCTTGATTTTTAATTTCTATTTCTATAGCTTCCCACATTTCCTTTTCGGTCTTTAACTTTACTGTTTTGCCTACCTTTGGTCTGAATTCTTCGTACAACGATATTAAGAGTTTTACAGAAGAGTTGCACCACTCGATTTGTAATACTTCACTTGATGTATCTAGAATACATTGCAAAAGAAATTATTAACCACTATCCAATAATATCCTACACAATAAGTAATTAATTTAATAAATAAAATGTGGTTGTTAAACAATTGTAACTTAATAAATTTTTAAGGAATGCTTAATTACCATTTGTATTTTCTTCCAGATTTGCATTTTCGGTATATCCTATTTTTATGCCTATAAAGTGAAAAAGTAAACATCTTTATTTATAATCACATTAAACACTTATTTCCGAATTTTTCGAAGTTAAATGTTTCTTTAAAAAAATCAGCAAAACACATATCCTAACCTCAAATGTTTGGTTCACCGTTTTGTGATTTTGTCAAGAAAATATTAGTGACGCTGGTTATGCAGCATATAATACATTTATGTGTATCCAAACAATACACATTTAAATTAAGCGCCCAAATATTTTTTTTCGGATTGTACGTTAAAAGCTACTATAGCGCCGGTATCCCCTCTCCAACTATCTTGTTTGCTGAGTACAGCTGTATATCAAAATATTAAACAAATCATAATTTAATAATAATACATAATTATATATTTAATGGCATCTAGGTAAAGTTGTTTCCAATTTTTTTTTACTTTTGTCAAAGTCAATGAAGTGTTTTAGTTTTAGTGACACATGTGCATCAAGACAATTATTTAAAGATTAAACCTCTTGTGATTATTGTGGGTAATTAATTATTCAAATAAACTTTGTTTTGACGAAGGTATTAAACAAATCTCTTTTCCCCTATTTGAATTAAACAATTCTTTTTCAAATTTGTTGCAGTTATTTGAGCCTATGGATCACACTAACTGATAAATTTCTTTAAAGACGATTATTTTCAATATTCTCACTCTCTTATAATATTAACGAAAAGAAAACAAATATTGTGGTAATGTATACACCTTCATTAGAGATCTACGTTAATTTTTGGAAAATACCTACTGCACAATTATCGCTTAATATAGTTTTTGTGCAAATTCATATCGGCGGCATGTAGGACAATCGAAACAAATACTGCAAATCACATGCATGCAAGTTAAACGATATACTTTGCCAAACTCCAATTCAACGCAGCACTTGGGACATTTCACAAAATCTAAAACCAACATTTTGTTGAAAAATATTTAAACTAATTAATTACTTTTAAAATGAACGAATAGACTACTACTCAGTGCAACTTAAAAAGTAATGCATACCCGATTCCAGAATCTTGCAACATAAACAGGTTGGTCGGTAGTGACGACCACCTGCTAATTTGCCAGAGCACAGTTGATCGCTTTGGTCTATGTTAAATGTAAAAAATAAGCATACGCTAATCTATCTAATTCTTGGTGTACATGTCCTTTGAATGGCCTTATTTGCAATTTAACTTCTATTAAATCTTCGAAAGTTAAATGTAACATTTTGCAATCGTTAAAAGTACAATTTTGCCTAGTGCATGCCATCAAATCATGCATATATTTGCAATTGCATTTACTACTACTATAAAGGTACCTATGATTTACGTTTCCAACTTATGTATAAATAATTTGAAGGAATAAGTATACTCGGTAATTAATTTTGAACATGAATATTGATGAAAGTAAATTTTATAAGAATGAAAAATGTTTTTTGAAAGAAATAATAAATCAAATTTTAGAGTCAACGATTAATTCATACGCTAAAGTAGAAATAAAAAAATCCATACAAAACGTTTTTTCAAGGTCTAAAAATATGCCAAATGTACCCAATATTTATGAAAAAAAAAACCATTTTGATTATTTTTTTCATAAATATAAAATTTTAGCAAAAACATTTTTATCTGCATATTTGATTATTCGAAATAGATAGGCTAGAAAAAAGCACCAAGTTTCCTTTTGTATGAAATTTTAGTTTAAAATTTATGTGTAAATACAGCTGTACTCAGCAAACAAGATAGTTGGAGAGGGGATACCGGCGCTATAGTAGCGTTTAAGGTAAAATTCGAAAAAAAAAATATTTGTGCGCTTAATTTGAATGTATACTGTTGGATACACATAAATGTATTGTGTGCTGCATAACCAGTGTCACTAATATTTTCTTGACAAAATCACAAAACGGTGAACCAAGAATTTGCGGTTAGGATAAGTGTTTTTTCTACAATCGATATCCAAAGTAGGCATTTGCGCTCGTATTTGACAACGCAAACGTCATCTTTTTCGAGGAATGTCACTTAGTCGCTTATAAGCGACTAAATAAAAAAAAACACTCGCTCTCCCAATTATTAACTATAAATCAAATATGCATTACTCAGAGTATCCAATGACGAGTAAATGACATCTTTCATTTGAATGAAAAGTTTTTCATTCATCAAATTAAATAAATTTTTGGAAATATGTGAACTGCTCGATTGTAGAAAAATCATGTGTAATTCGAGCGCAAATTCATTGTCGATTTCAAGAGATTGCCGCGCTCCTTCGTCGCACGGCAACCATCTCTTTCAATCAACAATATATCATTTTGCGCTCTTAATACACAAATAGCTATTGTCGATTTTTTTTAAAGAAATATTTAACTTCGAAAAATTGGGAAGTAAGTGTTCAATGTGAGCATAAATAAAGATGTTTACTTTTTAATTTTATAGGCAATGAAATAGGATATATCGAAAATGCAAATCTGGAAGAAAATACAAATGGTAATTAAGCATTCCTTAAAAATTTATTAAGTTACAATTGTTTAACAAGCACATTTTATTTATTAAATTAATTACTTATTGTGTAGGATATTATTGGATAGTGGTTAATAATTTCTTTTGCAATGTATTCTAGATACGTCAAGTGAAGTATTACAAATCGGGTGGTGCAACTCTTCTGTAAAACTCTTAATATCGTTGTACGAAGAATTCAGACCAAAGGTAGGCAAAACAGTAAAGTTAAAGACCGAAAAGGAAATGTGGGAAGCTATAGAAATAGAAATGAAAAATCAAGGATATTGTTTTAGTGCGTTACAAATTGAGAATAAATGGAACACTTTAGAAAGAGCTTTCAAGAAGAAAACAGAAAATAACAATAAAACCGGCAGAGCACGTGCAATTATCCTTACAAGAAGTAAGTTTTGTAAGTTGAAGTATAATCATATCAATTGATATTTTGTAGAGAATTAAGTGAATGCATGCTACGAAAGTCGTCCGTTACACCAGAATTCTTACTTGGATTAAATGATAATGGGAAGAACTGACAGGAATTATTAATACAAGTAGATAGTGTCCAAACAAGTAGCAGTTCTAGTCCTAGCCCACAAATGGCGGAAAATAATTCTTCGAATAGTGAAACAACATTAAATACCAGAAGAAAGAACTAAGGAATTAAAAACGAAAAATGATTTGACAACTTAATGTATTGCATATTAATTATAAAACATTCATAATTAATTACATATTTCATCTCTTAAATGCTTTCCATCTTAATAATATAATTGTGTAAATCTCTGATTTAACATCCCAAATGAGTGAGTTCAGTATCTACTGGCATGAACTCAAAGCAATATTAAAATTTTTGTTTTCTACTTAAACGTCCATTGTCTTTATATGGAACAATAAGCCATTTTAGGCAAGGATACTGTTGCAGTGTTGCCCATGTTAATATTCTAGAACTTTATATTGTAGTTGGCAAGACAAGAACAAGTAAGTTGTCAAAAAAAAAAAAAACATTGCCGTAGTCGTTTTGTACTTTTGTATTTTAAGTGATCAAAACAGTTTTCATTAAAAAAGAATTTAAACTAAAGTGAAGTATTATTTACTAAATATCCACAATAGGTTATGGGCCCAGTCTATGCTTGTGCCAGTGTTTGTGAGTTAGTGTTTGTAAATAATAACAATGGACTTTACAAAGCATATAAGACCGCTCAGTTGTGAGGCCGACTGGCCTATGTGGAAAAGGAAGGTAAGAGACCTCCTTGATTACCACGAAGGTGCCCTGGATGTAATTGATGGAAAACTTGTAAGGCAAGATTCGTTGGCTAGTTCAGCTTCGGAAGATGAAGTCAAGAAACATAAAGAAAGAAATGATCTTTTCCGAAAGGCTAATAGCTACGCCAAATCTATGATAACAAGTGCTGTAACAGATACAGTGTACCAAAAAATTATGGACCAGGAGACAGCCCATGAAGCTTGGGAAGCACTGAAGGTACAGTTTGAGGCTACCTCAAAAGATCAACTGTTCAAGATATGTTCAGATTTTTTCAAGTTCAGTTGGACACCAGCAGATGATGTGTCAACTCATATTGCCAAATTAAAAAGCATGTGGTATGAAATTAACAACGGTTTAAAGGAGAAAAAAAAAGAGTTGCCTGAGCTAATGATAGTGTGCAAGATTTTAAGTATACTACCAAGTAGCTTCAGTTCTTTTCAATCAAGTTGGATGATGTTAACAGAGGGAGACAAGAAAACCTTCGACGAGTTAGTTATTCAATTGTGTGCGTATGAAAGGAATTTTCTGAAGGCTGATAGCAGTAATTCAGTAGTTCAGGAGGCACTTGAGGTAAAGCATACTGCCAAGAAGACGCAAAGTAAGCCATTTAAATCTAAAGTTAAGAAAGGGGATGTCTGTAACTACTGTAAAGCAAAAGACCACTGGATTTATCAGTGTCCAAAGTGGATTGCTGATGGGAAACCAAGACGATCAGAAACCGCAGCAGTTGCAGGTGCAGCAATCCTTTTAGTAGAAGCTGAAGCTTTCGCAGTTCAAGGGGATTCAGCTACCTGGTGGGTTGACAATGGTGCTACAAAACACGTCAGTAATAGTGCAGACTATTTTTCAGAGTTTTATAAGATTGATAATCCTTGTGGTATTAAAGGAGCAGGACAAGAAATTTTGCCAGCAGTAGGGGCAGGGAAGATTTTGGCCAAGTCAGGTGTTGATGGTCAGGACATAGTACTTTCAGATGTGTGGTATGTTCCTGGATTATCTAAAAATCTATTCTCAGTGCTCGCTGCTCATGACAAAATCCTGAAAGTCTATTCAAATCAAACGCTACAGATTGTTGTTTTTTGAATAAAGGTAAAGTGATAGTGCAGGGGAAACGCTCCATTGGGGGAACCCTGTACAAGACAGAGATTCAGCCACAAAGAGTCAAAGTAGATGTAAATATTGTTGATCAGTCGTCAATGTTACAGTTATACCATGAGAGATGGGGTCACCAGGACAAACGTCACGTGAAGGCCATGCTTCAGAGGGAAATGGGCATTAGTGTTCCTTTAGAGAAAAACCTATGCGAGCCATGTGTCTATGGAAAAGCACATAGACTACCTTTTGGGCACAGAGAAAAGGTAAACAAGCCAGGCGAGCTTGTTTCAGGGGACGTATGTGGACCTTTTAAAGAATCCTTTGGAAAGAAAAGGTATGTAGCTATTTTTAAAGATAGTTATACAAAATTTCGCTACTGTTATCTTTTAAAAGAAAAATCAGAAGTAAAATTAGTTCTAAGAGGTTTTCTTCAACATGCTAAAGCCATGGGGCATATTGTAAGAGAATTTTTGAGTGATAACGGAGGCGAGCTAGATAATTCAGAAATAAGAGCTATGCTACAAGCAGAAGGCATAACTCAAAGACTGACAGCGCCGTACACGCCAGAACAAAATGGCGGCAGTGAACGAGAATTTAGAACTTGCGTTGAAATGGCTAGAACTTTCAAGTATTCAAGTAGTGAAGCTAGTTTTCCTGAAGAATTATGGGCGGAGTTAGTTGCTACTGCCACTTACATTCTAAATAGAACAGGAAAGTCATCAATAGAAGGAGTAAGCCCTTATGAGTTGTGGATGAAAAAGAAGCCTAGAATAAAGCATTTGCGAATTATTGGGTCCATCTGCTATGCTCATATTCCAGCCCAAAAGCGCCGAAAAATGGACAAAAAGGCTATAAAAGGTTTTTTAGTTGGCTATGATGGTGATGAAAGATACAGGATCTGGATTAGAGAAGAAAACAGGGTACTCTTGAGCAGAGATGTTACTTTCAATGAAATTCCAGGACAGTGTGAGGAACGCATGGAATTGCCATTAAAGGATTTAGAACATTCAAATGAGGGAAAGCAAAGCACTCAGGAAACAGATGGAATTCTGCCAGAAACAGAAGAGATATCGGAGTCTTCTGAAGAAAGTGGTTCAGATTCTGAATTTGAACCTCCAGAGGATTTCGATGAGCCGCTTGAGTCCCTCTCCAGAATTTTAAGGGATCGCTCCAGTTTAAAGAAGCCAAAGACTTATGATGATTATGTAATGATAAGTGAAGACATCATGACTGAAACAGGTACTCCAAATTCATACTGTGAAGCAATCAATGGGAAAGACAGTTTCCATTGGAAGCAGGCGACGAATCAAGAGTTACAGTCTCTAGAAGAAAATGGTACATGGGAATTGACCACCTTACCAGAAGGAGCAAAAGCCATACCATGCAAGTGGGTCTATAGAGTTAAGAACCATCCAGATGGTAGTGTTGACAAGTACAAAGCCAGGCTTGTCATAAAGGGATACAGCCAGCGACAAGGTGTTGACTTCTTTGAGACATTTAGTCCTGTTGCAAAACTGAGTATAATTCGTAGCATGCTCAGTATTGCTGCCCAGGAAAATATGTACCTACTTCAATTTGATGTCTCCACAGCATTTTTGTATGGTGAACTAGAGGGGACAATATTTATGCAGCAGCCTGAAGGGTACAAAGACAGTTCTGGAAAGGTTTGTAGGTTGAAACGTAGCCTTTATGGATTACGTCAGGCTCCAAGATGTTGGTCCAAGCGTTTCAGCACATTCCTTCAGCAGGCCGGTTTCAAGATAAGTGAAGCAGACCCCTGTTTACACATTAGACAGAGAGGAGACATAAAATTAATAGTAGCTCTCTATGTAGATGATGGGCTTGTGATGAGTTCTCATAAGCAAGAAGCTGATAACTTTGTAAAGGAGTTAGAAGCAGAATTCAAAGTCACAGCGAAGCAAGCATCATATTTTCTTGGACTTGAGATTGAACGTTCCGAAGACGGATCAGTCAGGATTTCCCAGCAAGCATACGCTAAGAAAATTTTAGAGAGATTTGGCTTTCAAGACTGCAAGCCAGTGTCTACCCCAATGATTAGAGAACCTAGTAATGAAATCAAGAAAAGTGAGAAAAGAACAGACTTTCCTTACAGGCAAGCAGTTGGAGCATTGATGTATCTCATGGTGGGAACTCGACCTGATCTAACATTCAGCGTGAGCTTTCTTTCCAGAACTTTAGACTGTCCATGTTCTGAAGACGTAGGCAGACTAAAGCGAGTTTTGAGATACATTGCAGGCACTACTGAGCTTGGAATAGTGTATCGGCCAACCAAAAATAAAAACTTTGAATGTTACAGTGATTCAGATTTTGGAGGGTATGATAAAACTGGGAGGTCAACAACCGGTGTTGTGATAACCCATGGGGATGGAGCTATTTCTTGGATGAGTCAGAGGCAAGGAATGACTGCAACATCCACCACAGAAGCAGAACTTGTAGCTGCTAATGATGCAGTTAAAGAAGTGATTTGGATTAACCGACTTTTTAAGAATATGGGAAGATTACAAGAGACGCCGATTCTCAGAGTGGATAACCTTGCTACAGTCAAATTAGCCCAAAACCCAGAATTCCATCGGCGTACAAAACATATCAAGGTAAAATACTTTTCATCAGAGAAAAGTTTTGGAAAATGAAATTAAAGTTACTCATATTCCAACCACTCAACAAGTAGCAGATATTATGACGAAGCCCTTCCTGGTCCAAGAATGAAAACCCTCTGCCGGGATCTTGGACTGTACACAAAATTTCAAGAATAAGGGAAAGAGTTGCAGTGTTGCCCATGTTAATATTCTAGAACTTTATATTGTAGTTGGCAAGACAAGAACAAGTAAGTTGTCAAAAAAAAAACATTGACGTAGTCGTTTTGTACTTTTGTATTTTAAGTGATCAAAACAGTTTTCATTAAAAAAGAATTTAAACTAAAGTGAAGTATTATTTACTAAATATCCACAATAGATACTGTATACACTACACTGCACTGTATTTAAGATCTACAATTCATTTTGATTAAAATGTAATTACATTTTTATAGTTTATCGAATGAACTGATAAGTTATTTGTTTGGCAAAGTTAATGATTTATGTCATTGTGGTAATCCCCTGGTTTACTCTTAGATTTGAAAATTAACAACGCGTTGTTTACAAATCCGTATGCACCACCTGCGTCTACAATAATGTACCACCGACCAGAACGATCAGCTTTGTATATACCTCTGGTTGGTCCTTTGACTGCCAGCATTTACTCACCCCATAAGATGGATGAATAAAAGTTTCGTCTAAATACGTGATTGGTTTTTTATTGTCTCCGAGAGCACAGTTTTCTCTGCACTTTGGTAAATAACGAGAACGCCAAACTGCGATATCATTGTGTTCCATGAGCAATTTTC
This sequence comes from Vesta saturnalis, assembly GCA_036346205.1. Classification (NCBI taxonomy): domain Eukaryota; kingdom Metazoa; phylum Arthropoda; class Insecta; order Coleoptera; family Lampyridae; genus Vesta; species Vesta saturnalis. The sequence goes on from JARFJB010001773.1 coordinate 561,009, forward strand.
GTCAGTTTTCACATTTCTCAAATTTGAAGCCAATGTTTAAAAGATTTCATCGAATAGTTTCTTGTCCACCAGTATAATTGATCTTGTCTTGCATCTTATTCACTAAAATTTTTAACGTCGGCACTTACTTGTCAACCGTGAACACCTCTTGCACTGTTCTTTTTAAGATTCCTAAATCACACTCATCCATTACTATTTTGTTGGATCCACCTCGGTTTCTCCTTTTTTTCGAAGGTGAATCGAGTAAATCACCATCAGCCACAGCAGCTTCTTTTCTGATCCTCAAAATAGTAGCAACTGATTTTCCAACAGCAGCTGCTGCAAGTTCGGTTGCCATGACCAAAGGGAATGCCCATTCACCAGCAGCTTTTTGTCTATCAAAGAACTGTATAACATCTTTTATAATGTTTCGAGCCTCAGAATGTATAGTTTTCTTCGTAGTTCCAGCCATAATAGGGATAACCTTAAAACATAAAAATTACATTAAAATTACATTTTTATTAAAATTCTTGTAAGGTCTAGTTGGGTAACTGGGCGTATGGGGTAACTGGGATGTATGTTTATTTCCATTGCATTTATAAAGTTGAATCTCCCGCCATTTAATTGTCAGTTGCCCTCACCTAGTAGTAGTAGTGTTATCGCAGAAAATATTATTTTATGAAAGTTCTTCAGATGGTCATAGTACAACATATTACACACGCTAAGTATTTTACTCTTGGTAAGTATTACATTTGAAAATTTTTGAATTTAAATGAATATGTGCTGTATTTGGAGATTATTCAACATAATGTCTGTGTTATTTTAAGTGTTGGAATATAAACAGTGTCACCAAAGTGTACCTTCCAGTTGCCCCTAATAAATTGCTCCCAGGGGTAACTGGGCGTAATATGCATGGGCAACTGGAAGTTAACCCCCCAGTTACCCTATATTTGTTTGACATCCATTTTTTGTATTTTAGCAATCCAGTATGGTAAGAAACTACCAAAGAAAGACAACAAAGGGTGCAGATGGAGGGGTTTATACAAAAGATGCACTACATCAAGCTGTAGTTGATGTTAAAAATAGTAACCTAATAATTTACGCAGCTGCACGAAGATATGCTGTTCCAGAATCAACAATTCGTCATTATGTAAAAGGAACAAGGGGAGCAGAGGGTGTTGTAGCTAAGGAAGCAAAAGGTGGCGGAGGAGTATTCTGCATGAGTTCTGAAATTGAAACTGAACTTGCGAGGACCCTGAATCAAATGCAGAACTGGGGATACGGACTATCTCGAGAAGAAGTATTAGACATTGTGGAAATTTACGTTAAAAGGAATAAATTAAACACAAAGTTTAAGGATGGTAGACCAGGTGAGCAATGGTTTTTGAATTTTTGTACCAGGAATAAATTATCTTTGAAAAAACCGCAAGGAGTTGAGGCGGCTAGAAAAAAACAAGAAAATCCCTGGACAATATACGGGTTCATAGATTTAGTCGAAAAAACAGTAGAGAACTTAAATTTAACGGGCAAACCCCACCTAATATATAATTGCGACGAAACTTCTTTTTGCAATGACCCGTCAAAGACAAAAGTTTTGGGTAGTATAGGTTCTAAGTGTTCCAGAACCATTTCGTCTTGTGGTCGGGAAAACACAACTGTTTTAGTTTGTTGTTCGGCTTCAGGGCAAAAACTGCCTTTACTTTCAATATTTAAAGGAAAGAATGTCATAGAGTCAATGATGCCTGAGAAATCCGATCCCTTAGATAAAACTGCTTTTGCAGCATCAGATAGAGGCTGGATGACTGCAGCCATTTTTGCAAAATGGTTTAATAAATGTTTTATTCCTAACATTCCTTCTGAGCGCCCCGTGCTCCTTATTGTCGACGGTCACGTTTCCCATATCACTTGTGATGTCATCAAAGACGCAATGGATAGCAATATTACAATTTTGAAATTACCACCGCACTCAACACATATACTTCAACCGCTAGATGTAGGGGTATTTAAAGGAATGAAAAGCAGTTGGGACAAAGCGCTCTGTAAATGGCAGAGGATGAATCCCAGACGGAGAATTTCGAAGAGTGAGTTTGTTCAGATTCTTAACAAAGAATATAAAAACATGCCAAATAGTAATATAATCAACGCTTTTCGAGCTACCGGAATCTACAACGCTGAAACTGGTGGCCCTGATCGCAATCAACTACCGATAAATATTTTTTTGGAGTCTGACCTTAACAAGTATAGGAATCAAAAGAACAATTCTGCAGAAATTCCTACTACCACAGACAATGAGGCACAAGACGAGCCTACTGCTGATCCTATCGCTGGTCCATTTGAAGCATCCTCTACGTTAACTCTTGAACCTATCCCTGGTCCATCTAATGAATCGCAAACGTTAACCGTGGAACCCTTATGTCAAGACTCCGAAATTTCTGATAAAGAAAAAACTTCTTCACAAGCTAATGACCAAAATATATCATTTGAGAATATTCTAACCCAAATACTATTATCAGGAAATAATACAAAACGTGACACTCAACCAAAAAGAAAAAGAGGTTGCCTATGTGCAGAAATTATAACTTCTGTCGAATATTTTAAAAAGAAGCAAGAAGATGAAGACAGGAAAGCATCAGAAACAAATAAGAAAATTAAACAACAAGCTTCGAAAAGAAATATGGACAAGTTTAAACTGGCAAGGAAAACGCCAAATACAGATGTTAGAAAAAGGAATTTGTCAGATTCCTCAGAAGATAGTGACTCGTCTTTAGAAAAAGAAATTGAAAAAAACTACATCGACGAAGAGGACGATTTAATAGATGAGAGCATACATGACCTAGATGATATTAACATTAACGGTAATTACAAGCCAGATGATTGCTACCAAGAGGTTAAGGACACAAATAAAGACACAGAGAAGGAGTCAAGTGATCAATTACAAGAACAAGATTTTCTAGAGTGTTGTTTCATTTACAATGAAGGTACCAAAAAGGAAACCAGAAAAACGTTTGTCTCTCAAATTACTAAGGTATTCCAAAACGACTATGAGGTGTCATGTATGAGACAAAAAAATAAGTGTTATGTTTTCCCTAATGTGATCGACACCGCAATAGTTCCAGGACATCGGATTTTACAAAAACTGCCGAAACCGATAGTGAAAAGGGGCAATTATCTATTTAAGATACTTACTTAGTAAGTAAATTCGATACAGGACAGTTCTTAAACGCGAGAGAATATTTATGTTTTGTTATTTAAGTAACACCTTAGGGTGATTTAATTTTAAGGATTTCTCTTTTGTATACGAATAGTTCTAGAAAAATGCTTTTTTTAATAGAATATGAAAGCATTTTATAACAGTGTTTTATTGCAACTGTGAACATTCCTATTATCTTTTAGTTAAATAAAATAAAAATGTTCATGATTATTTATTACTTACTATAACACCTTCCTGTTACCCTACATATTTTACTATGCAAATTCCCTATGAAATACCCCAGTACATTCCAGTTGCCCCTTTTTTTGGGGTATCTGGGCTCAACGATTAGTAAAAATAAAAAACACCGCCATTTTGAAAAAGAATTAGCAATAAGCCTCTGCTTTGCAGAGGTGGTCACTTAGATATATATGTTGCCCTATGTTCACCCAAGTTGACCAAAATGAATAAATTAGTTCCAATTTCTACAATGTTTTTGAAGATAGTTGTAGATTTACCTCCCAGTTAACCAATCTGACGTTACATACCTTTATTTCACAAATAAAATAACCATAGTCTTCAAAAAAACTGATTTTAACAAACAAGAGTAACACAATAAAAGGATTAAGTAATAAAACGCACGCGGAAAATGTCAGCTGTAAACTGCAATAATTTACTTTTAACTGTGAATGTCCACTTTATAATTCTCAAATATGATTGGACAAATAATTTGCCGCGTCAAAAATTTCAAATATATTATTTTAGTTGACATATTTTCCGACTATCTTGTTTGTGGAGTGGAGCTGTACACGAATTAATGTTTAGGAACTTAAAACTTTGTAAGAACTAAACTAACAATTCCTGTACTATTGTGCTAATTTAAAAAAAGAATTTCAGACAAACTGGACACGGAGAATGGCAGTCTAGATGTTGAACGCACTGCCGACATAAAACATGGTTGCATTGACTGAAACAACAAAGGAAACCTCGTCTTATTGGTTCAACGCAGATAGGACATTGAAGTCTGTTAACCACTTCACCCACACGTCAATGTTCAAATGGACAAGCAACTCCGTGCGTACAAATCCCTCTCTTTTAGTTACGGCATCTTGATCGTACTTGTAAAGTTCGCTTTACTTCTAGTTTCACGAAATTTGGCGGTACGCGTGAACCACGCGCAAGAGCTTCCGTTGATGCCGAAACATGTAAATGTTTGCATTTTGCCCCCCTTTAACAGGTTCCTTGCTGAAAGTCCCAACAATATTTCACGATGTTGCACAACTCCTTCCCTGGGTCACTCATTTTATAGACTGATCGTATTCAACTTCCATATTTTAGGGTACGAATAAGATATCGAAATACGGTTTTCACTAACCTATTTAGGGATGATTTCATCTCATTTTTAGGAAAAAAAGTCATATTGTTGCATTTCATTTTTTAGACAATTTTGCAATTTTCTAATATTATGTCAAAAAATGGGCTCTAGCAACATCACTAAAAATTAGACATATTACAGGTAAGATGGATTTGATGAAGCAATAAATGCTCTTTCCAACGAGATTAAGTTTATTAAAATCAGTTCAGTCGTTTAGGAGTTACAGCTGTTTATTTAAAAATCACTGAAGCCCCCACTTTATTTTAATAGATACGTCAAACCAAAATTACTCGTATAAAGCTGAGATTTAAAAATCATATAATCTTTGGTACATTTACTAGGTAGATTTCAGTAAAAAAATCACCTCGAAAGTTTAGGATGGCGGTTACGCCCCCTGGCGGACATCTTGCAAATTCGAAAATATTCTCCACGGCCTTTTTTTGGGCCACTTTAGTAATAATTTTTTTTTACCGCAACTCTCTACGACGATAGTTTCCGAGAAACAGCACTTTGCAATCTTATCTGGCCACCCGGTACGTATATAGGGTGTCAACAAGCTTTTTTCACAAAAGAAAACTGCCAGAGCTGATTTTATGTCGATTTAACGTAAATTACCTTAATACAAAAATACTTCCTAAGAGCATTGGAGCTCTTCGAAGATGGCGCCCTAACATCGATCGGTTTAATTTAAATATCTTCAAAATTGTTTCCCTTTAAATGATGGCGTTCTGTACATTTATTTAGTGGAATATGAACAATCGTATGGCGTGAATATGATTCTTTAGTTGTTCTCATAAGCGGCTCGTTGTTATTCATAAGTTTTGTTTTTCGAAATTTCGCAATTTTAACATAAAATTAAAAAAAAAAGAATACTACTCTTGTTTGAAGTCGCTACGACGCACCGTTTTCGAAATAAATCGATTAAAACTTTTCATGTGTTAATCATACTTTTATTAAATTAACTAACCAATTCATTTACAATTATGAAAGATGGCTATCGAAAATAAACAAAATAACAATTGCGTGAACGTCAAACTGCTCTCATGTCATAAATTAATTTTGCTTTAGAAAGTAAGAAATAAACTTGGGTAAAAAATAATCGTTTTTAATGCAAAAAAATGAATTCGTTAGTTAATTTTATAAAAGTATGATTAACACATGAAAAGTTCAAATCGATTTATTTCGAAACCGGTGCGTCACAGCGACTTCAGACAAGAGCATCATTCTTTTATGAAAAAATCGCGAAATTGTTTAAATTTGATGTTAAAATTGCGAAATTTTGAAAACCAAAAAACTTATGAATAACAATGTCCAATGCCCCGTCCAAACGAGCCGCTTATGAGTACAACTGGCATGAGTACGATTGGGCATATTCCACTAAATAAATGTACAGAACGCTATCGTTTAAAGGGAAACCATTTTGAAGATATTTGAATTAAACCGATGTTAGGGCGCCATCTTCCAAGAGCTCCAGTTCTCTTAGGAAGTATTTTTGTATTAAGGTAATTTACGTTAAATCGGCATAAAATCAGCTCTAGAATCTGCAGTTTTCTTTGTGAAAAGAGTTTGTGGTCACCCTGTATACATATACACTTTTTTTTTTAAATTATGAAATAAGCAAGTCTTAAATTGAAATTTTTCTTGACGAAAAAATGGTTTCGAAATGCCAATCAACAAACTTTTCTATGTCTACCTCTGCATAACAAAGGTGGATGTTTTCTATTTTGCGTTTAGGTTAGTACTTGTAACAGCCATGCAATTTAAGCGGAACATGCTTTCATATTATGACCCGGTATTGTGATCAGTGAAAACAGTAAGTGGCGTTGTAATCTGTAAATAAATAATTTTAGCGTAGGTAGTGCTATGGTTAATTTTATGGTTATCTTTTCAATGACGCCGTATCAACATGTAAAATTATACAGACATGTGGTGCTGTAATCAATAAGAGGTAATGTAACGTACCACAGTCTCAGAGGAAGCGTTGGCTTTTAAATAACAAAAATCCTATATTACAAAAAAAAAAATGTAAAAAGAATTCAGGGCACCACGTAGTTGATAATCGGAGTAACTACGAACCCCCGAAAGATAGCCATTGTAATTTAATAAAAGTCAACAAAAGTTTATTAATAATTTTTTAACGAATTCAATTAACCATAGCTATTCCCAAAAAATAAAGCATTCCTTTTATGCCCAACACAGAGTACAGCTATAACAAAAAAAACCCTAGATAAAACATGCACAAACTCACACATAAGCACATGCAACTTCCTCAATACTTAAATTCCTAAATCTAATCACCTGTTGAGCACAACCTTCTGTTTGGTAAGTCCAATTATAAATTGACAATTAGATATTGATCATCATCTTATTTTGTTTCAAGTCCAGATAGCCCGTTCCGTTGAAAGACAACTAGTAAAAATCTTCATGTTATTTTTTTAATTCAACAAATTGCAGTTGGTAAAATATTTCTGATACGTATATATTTATTTATTTGGTAATAGGTATTTGTTTTTACTTAAAGTTATTTAGAAACCAATTTATTATAACAAAAAGAAAAAACTGGAGCGATTCAATTTGCTACAGTGTTAAATAAAATCCAACCTCTATCCTTAACAGCCCATGGAAACGTGCGAACCAATTCAAATTAAGCATTTTCAAGTACGTCACACTGACGTCACAAGCTCCACCACTAATAGCTGATCTTGGACAACTTATGTTAATGTTTCATAGGAATCTACGTGTTTTGCAGTGATTTTTGAGTGTTTTCTCCTGAAAAAATTGTGATAATCGACTTATTGTAGTGTTTGTAAATGTTAAGATATTTCATAGTTAATTAGTGAAGATTATTAATGTATATTATACTTGGGTTCGATTTTATCAACACGTATTCGTGCCTTTACGACATTGCCAAGTATTTTGATACTTGGTAAAATCCATGTGAAGCTTGGTAAATAATGTACGCTCTGTTTTCTTTCCAGAAAAAATGGCTAGTGATTATAATTAAACCTGAGGTTTACTAACACTATCAACAAATGATTGAACTTATTTGTAATAACTGCTTGTGGTGCGATTTTGATATAAGGTTCAATTAAAAGAGCGTTACCTTGAATGTAATTCTGTAACTTGACCAGTTTGATGATAACTAACCTAAAAATCGCGCGAGCTTTTCTATATTATGCAGGATAATTGTTCACTTCATTCACGTATTTCTGGTGAATTGTATCAATACAATCCTCATCTACAAGAATTAGCACAGAAACAATCAGAAAACAATCACATCCCATAAGAACGTGTGTTAAAGTTGTCCAACATCAGGCAAGGTCACGCGTTGTGACGTCACTTGAAAATGCCTAATTAAACTTTTAAATGAAAATTTCCAAGATTAATGGTAAATCATTAACAGGGCCGGGCCGTGAGCTTAGGTCGCCTGTGTCTAAAATATATTGTGCCGCCCGTAACAAGCTTATAGAAGGTTAATACACATTTTAATATTAGTAAATATAATAGTACATTTATCGTAACAAGGAAGACGAGTTATAAAAGTGTTACACGTCGGGCTTTAATTTCAGAAAACTTTTGGACAATACTATGAATATTTGATGCATCTAGTATTCCTGACCCAATAAATATCTTTGTCAGGTCATTTAAACGTTCTGAAAGCATTGTAGTCCTAAATGTGGTTCTGGAAAACGATCTCTCAGCTGTAGCAACTGACACAGGTAGCTTCAAAATGATTTAGTGCAGTTAGTGTATTAAGAAAATAATTTTGTAGATCATTTTGCACCAAATAACGTAAACCTTCAATGGGGCCACGGTATTTTTTTCTAAACCAGAAGTAAAAAGGGTATTTATTTCTTCAAGTGGTTATTCGGGTCTAGGTCACTACGCCCATTATATATAATATAGTATATACTAATATAATAATAATATATATTATAATTATTATATTTTTGTGTAATTTAAATTTCACTAATTAGTTTTTTTGTAACTTACATTTAACTCCACGTATTTGCTACCCTCCAGTAGGAGTTCGTACCACTAATGTTTTTTGAATAATCTGAAACTTAAATTCTATACTGTGGAGTGACTCGCAAAAGTAACAAGTAATTCATTTTTTTTGAGGTTTTAGTTTGTGTTTTGGGGTAGGGGCGTAAGGGCTACTTAGGCCGAATATTACAAGAACATAACATAAGTTTATAGCTCTACCCTACTTCCGGGTGATTTATTTTCGGATCATGACTTTTTTTTGTTCTGTGTAATCCTTGGTGTTGTAGGACTACATTGTCCTCAAATTGAGGATTTGGCTACACCACTACTACCGTATAGTATTACTGTTTGTGTCAACTATTAAGATTCTTCGACTTATGTTTTTAATTATTTACTTTAATAACATACTAAATTGGTAGTGAAACTCCCGCTTGGAGAATTGACTTTAATTGTGATATGTTAATCAATTTTACTTTAGTTTAAAATTGTTAATAGATATTTTGTTTGGTTTACATTCTATAATTATCCTCAGTTACAGATTTTGTTACATTATATAATTATTTTCGGCTATATTGGTCTTCATTATACGATTATTCTCGGCTTAATTTTTTTTCTTTTTGTTTGTTTTTGACTGTTCGTCGTCCCATTTTAAACTTTGGGGGCTAAATCAAAGTCTGTGGCGCTCAACATCACTTCTTTTTATTCTTACTACTCCTTTTCCTTTCCCTTTTCCCTACTGCATTTTTGTTTCCACCCGCGAATACAATGCCCTCACGACTAGCCCGGCATACTACTTTCGGGCACTGTGTAGCAAATTCTGCTGCCACAACACACGCACGCGCGTTCGCATTCGCACGCGCACGCACGCACACACGCACACACACACACACACACACACACACATAAAAAAAGTCGATTGCATAACCCTCTATACCTACATATGTATGTAGGTTGGAAGGTAAAAAAAAACAAAAATAGATTTTTTTTAGCTATCAGTTTTCTCCAAGTACGAGATTTGTAGATTGAATATGTATTTTTTAGTTTATTTTTCGGTGCACTGAACCCGTCCAAATGTGACAAAGAAACAAAATATGTAAAATATGTCTATTTCATTCCATTCACTTCTAAACGGAAATCGGCCTTTGTATTGTCAAAAGACGTAATCAAAGGCCCTGTTTTCTCATGATATTGAATAGTTAACATATTGAAAATGTCACAAGAGCCCAATAAAAATCTTTTGAAACTCGAACCTGAAGTGGAAGCACAAATTAGTTCATTTCTTACTCAGAAACATGTAATTCTGAATAATGATATCAAAAAAGAAATAAGTTACAATTCCACTTTTATTATTAAGAACGAATTAGAAGACACTGAAAATGAGAAAGAAGACCAATTAATAAATAATAGTGGAATTGCTACCACAGAAGTAAGCTATCTAAAGAATAAGTGTGAAAGTGACTGTACAAAAACAAAACGCTATTTAAGGAATCATGTAATACTTAATTCAAGTAATGCTACATACAATTCTGACCATTGCCATTCTGTAACAGATCTTAAACGCAATTTCAATACACTTTGTGCCACACGTAATTCATGTATTGATGATAAATATAACCAATTTGGTAATTCATCACTATTGAGACCCAACATAAAGGACCAGCTGATAAAGTATAATTCAACATATAAATGTGGACAATGCATTTATGTAACAAAATCTAAAAGTAATTTTATTCGACACTGTGTATTACATAATGAAAATATTGATTACAAATGTGACCAATGTGTTTATACCACAAAAGTGAAAGAAAATTTAAAGAACCATCTTGTGAAGCACGATCCAAATAGCGCTAAATACAAATGTGGCAAATGTGATTATGCAACAAATTATAGAGGTACGTTTAATAGGCATTGCGCAATACATAATTCCAGTATTGAATACAAATGTGACCAGTGTGATTACTCAACAAAAGTGAAACGTTATTTATTGGATCACTTTATAAAGCATACAAGCAGTGCTAAATACAAATGTAACCAATGTGCTTTTTTAACAAATTATAGAACTACTTTTCTTAGACATTCTACATTACACAATTCAAGTATTGAATACAAATGTGACCAATGTGGTTATTCAACAAAAGTTAAAAGAAATTTGGAAAATCACCTTATAAAGCACAATCCAAGTGATGCAAAATACAAATGTGATAAATGTGTCTATGTAACAAATTGTAGTAGCAAATTTAATACACATAATACAAGACATCATTCTAGAATTGATTACAAATGTGACCAATGTGGTTATTCAACAAAAGTGAAAAAAATTTTAAAATATCACCTCGTAAAGCATACAAGTAGTGCTAAATACAAATGTAACAAATGTGTTTTGTAACAAAATATAGAAGTACGTTTCTTAGACATCGTACATTACACAAATCAAGTACTGAATACCAATGTGACCAATGTGATTATTCAACAAAAGGCAGAGAAAACTTTGAGAACCACCATATAAAGCACATTCCAAGTGACGCAAAATACAAATGTGACAAATGTGTCTATGTAACAAATTATAAAAGCAATTTTAGTACACATAGTGCAAGGCATAATTCTACAGTTGATTACAAATGTGATCATGTGATTATTCAGCAAAAGTAAAACACATTTTAAGTAGTCCTATCTATATACATATGTAACCAATGTGATTTTGTTACAAAATATAGAACTACATTTCCTAGACATTGTATAATAAATGATTTAAGTATTCTACACAAGTTAAAGAAAATTTAGTGAATCATCTTATAACACAATTCTAAGACAAGTACAAATGTGTAAAGCATAACTCAAATGTTGCTAAACATACAAGATCACTATGATCTACTTCCATCCAATTTAGCTTTCAGTACTGTTGTCATTACTGTCATTATTTAACTTTATTGTTATGGTAAGAGCAGTTGCGTCACTAATGTTGACACTGGCAGAGGACGCCGATGTTGTCAGATTGTGAAAGATAACAGTCACTAATAAAATTTAAATACAGAAAATATCTGTTATGTCAAATGTTTAATGTGAGGAATGCTTGACAACACTGGACAGAATTGCCAACCTAAATCAGTTCTGCATCCTCTCGTGCACAATAGGAGGGTTCTAAAAGTGGTAATGAAACAAAGTTAGTTATGACGCAACTGCTCTGACTCGTGAAAATTGGTATAGGTATAGCTTATCTAACGAAATTTTCGATGCACCTCATTAATTTATATAAGTAGTCCCCACGTTCTAGATTGTTTCTATCTCCTTTTGACTCATGGGGACATACGAAATAGTAGCATGAATAATTTGTTGGAACTAGCGAAATAAATTAACGATGTGCATCGAAAATTTCGTTGGATAAACTATACCTAATAAGTAAATTTGATAATTAACCGTTATTTACATATAAAGTATAGATATGAAGGGAGATAAAAATAAATAAAACAATTAAAACATGTTATGGCAAATTAAATTTTATGTAATAATAGATAATAAAAATGTGGGAGATTATTTTGACGCACTGGGTATATGCAGTTTTGTGTTATGCATAAAACGTATTTTGAATAATATATGAACATGAGTTGTCACGAGAAATTTTTTTTATATGTACATAATGTAAGTTAGTGTAAATGCCACGCCAATGGAATTTTTAGTAAAGCGTTGAATATTATTTAAAGGCATGTGTATAAATATTTATGAGTTGAAAGTATTAAATTTGAATGAAAAATAATGGTTTAGTAACACCCCTATTGAGACGATAATGAATGCACACACACACGCTCACATGCACTCGCACTCATGTACGTACGCAGGCACTCAGTCGCACGCACACACACACGCACACGCACGCACACGCACACGCACACGCACACCCACACCCACACACACACACACACACACACACACACACACACACAAACACAAACACAAACACAAACACAAACAAACACAAACAAACAAACACAAACACAAACACAAACAAAACACAAACACAAACACAAACACAAACACAAACAAAAACTCAAACACAAACACAAACACAAACACAAACACATACACACATACACACATACAAGCACACACACACATATACAAACACACCCACCTACACAATTCTACCCGCACTCGCACCCACACCCACACACACTCACTCACACCCACACACATTCACTCACATTCGAAAGATTATCACCTTAAAATGTCCAAATTACTAATTTCTCCTGAATATAAGAAAAATTCTAGTGATCCTACAACCTATTTGAAAAAGAAGACTAAATCTATAATAAACGGTACCAATTTAGAAAAAGAAATTAAACAAAAATTGATACCAAGAGAAAAAAGCTCAAGAGTTCCTAAAATTTACGGTCTACCTAAAATCCATAAAGAAAATTGGCCTTTACGCCCAATCGTAAGTGCATTTAATTCACCCACTCATGCACTTGCACGTTTTCTGTCTAAATTCCTTCAACCTTATTGTGAAAGTGCTAAATCTTACATTAAAAATTCATATGACCCTCTAGATAAATTAAAAAGTATACCTTTAGATCCTCATGACATTTTAGTAAGTTTTGATGTTACATCGTTGTTTACCAAAATCCCCGTTGAAGAGACTATGAAAATTTTAAAGAAAAACACTCCATCAATCAAGATTTTTAAATCTAATCCACCACTGCATGAATTCTACATACTTCTTATATAATAAACAATTTTATAAACAAGTACAGGGAGCATCGATGGGATCCCCACTTTCACCGGCTTTTGCCAACATTTATATGGAGGATTTCGAAATTAATGCCCTAAATTCCACACCATTGAAACCTAAGATTTGGTATCGCTATATCGACGACACATTTGCAATTTGGTCACATGGAAAAGAAAATTTGAATCTTTTTTTAGATCACCTTAACCAAATTCATAACAACATTCAATTTACAATGGAAATTGAAATAAATAACTCTCTCCCATTTTTAGATACACTTATAACAAGACTTGATAATGGCAAATTTTCACATAGTATTTACCGGAAACCTACCCATACAAACAGATACCTAAATTCTCTTTCACATCATCACCCCAGTCATTTACATAGCGTTATGAAGTCTTTAATATTCCGTTCTTATCATCTATCAGATCAAAATTCTAGAAATGACGAAATGAATACTATTCGTAATATTTTAATTCAAAATAATTACAGCCAGAACCAAATAATCAAAATTGTGAATAAAATCAGAAAACCCAAAAACCATTCCAACCCATTAGATACCGAACATAAAATTCCAGTAATTTTACCATAATAATAACATATATATATATATATATATATATATATATATATATATATATATATATATATATATATATATATATACATATACTGTGTCCAGGATAAGGATTCTCACTATGGAGATCTCGGAAATGGCAATAGATACAACTTCGCTAAATGGGAAAAGGTTGTATAATTAGGGGACAAATAAAATGACAAAAAATCGATGGTGTGATTTCTGTTTTTGAGATATTTGAAAAAATTTGAATTTTGAAAGTTGTATTTTATTTTTTCCTGACGTTATTGTAAATGCTAGAGCAAAAATACAAATATTCCTTCATCGCAAGCTCGTCTGTTTAAATACATGCGTTCCGCTTCTTTGAAATTTCGTTCACATACATTTCGCACATTTCTACATTTGAAAATTGCGCCAGTAGGTAAGATTGGAGACTTTTGGGACACCACCACAAAACCGGTTTTCCACATTTCCAAGGTTGCCACAAAACCAAGGTCCCACCGTACCAAGGTCAAAAAAGCGCAATGTGTGACCTACTTACATATCATTACCACAAACCCACGGTCACAAACCCCGATTTCCTGTTCCACAACTACAAGGCTATCTGTGCGACATATCATTACCACAAAACCAGGGTCACAAGCTCCGCTTTTCTGTTCCACTATTACAAGGCTATCCGACCACGCTTTCCTGTTTCACAATTACAAGGTCATCCGCGTGACCTACTTTATGCTTAGCCACCTGCTTGCTACTCTATACCCCACTTGTATGTTTTTGCCCACTTGTATGATTTTGCTCAACCTCACTTTTTTACCGAAATAAAAGAAAACGATATGTAAATATATTTAATTAATGTATTACTCAGATATATGATTTTCTTTAGGAATAAAACATTTTGGTTTAGTACAAGTGCAAAAGGTCCTCTCGACTTCTGTGTCATTACATCTGCGTGGACGTGCAGTGTGGTGTGATGTTTCTCTGTACTACATATGCATCAGCTTATCATGGTGAGCAGCATGAAGATATGTTTGAACATATACAAAATGTAATGCATGTTTGTTTGTCTAGCAGTCTGTCAGTCGGTCAGTCTGTTTGTCTAGCAGTCTGTCAATCTGTTGGTCTATATAGTCAACGCGCTCAGTCAGTTAGTGGTCGGTAGTGGTCTGCAGCCGCACTATTGAGGATGTCGGTCTTTTCTGAAAATAAAAACATAAGTAGCTGGAGAAATGTGGCAGTAGGTATACTTACTATGTCTGTCTCGATCACTAGGAAAGACCATGTGTCGAAGAGCTACATTACGAACTCGGATGAGTTCGTAGAGTCCTGCAATCTCTTCGACAGTTTCCAGTATCGTTTCCAGATGTATAATGGCGTGATCGTACCCACTGAGTACAACGAGGCTTATAACATTATTCCAGTCAAGGTATAATGTTACAAGCCTAGTGTGGGCTCGGTCTAGCTGCTCCTCCACAGAGCTCTCCGTAATCACGACATCATAATTCCGGACAAATGGTACTATGGTGGTCAGCTAGAAAAACCAGATGCATTAGTATAGCATTAGTGTAAAGGGGAATACATACCGTGAATGTTAGACGTTCCCAGGTGATAATGCGATGCGTGTAAAAGAGCCAGTACCACGCAGCAATTAGCAAAAAAGCTGTATTGCTTTGCGCAGCACTGTCTCCTGACGCCATCGAATGCATGATATTGGATACCGGGGGAAGCAGAGTGCGGCCAATAGTCATGGGAATGTGGGTAGCCCAAAACCAGGTGTCTTCAATAATTTCGTCTTCGTCGTCGTGCATGTCAGAGTCATCCCCGTTGTCCTGGACTTCCTGGGCTGCGTCATCCAGTTCCTGTTCACGGTTTCGTTGTACAATAGCCTCGAGGTCTTGATCGCTTTGTTCGAGGCTTTGCATGTTATTTGTTAGAGAGTTCATGAAGTCGTCTTCGTCACTGCTCGCTTCAATGACGACTTCATTGATGAACTCTCTACGTCTAAGTCTTCGTTGTTGTCGTAGGGCGTCATTGTCATAGTCGTCTGAATCGTAGCTGTAGGCAGGGTCCATTATTACGTCGGAGTCGTAGTCACCAATGTTGAGATAGTCGTTCCCAGCACATGAGGAACAAACCGCCTCAACACTGGAAGACACTGTGCTGCATACATCACTATCGTAGGCAGCATCGTCGGCATCACTGATAGTGATGACGTCAGCGTAAGGTATGTCTAATGTATTTGTCTCCGCAGCACTGTCGAGCTCCTGTGGAGAATCCAGGACTACGGTCGTCTGTTCATAGATTGTATCGTCACTGGTTGAGCTACCCACGTCAATTGGAGTGGAATAGGGTTGAGGATGTATACCACTTCAGGGAAGAGGGCTGAAGTGTTGGACTGTAGGGACGGATGGGTAGAGGTGTGGAGGAAGCCAACGGGCTAAAGGTGGAGGGATAGTTAGGGCTGGATGGAAATAGTGTGGAGGAAACGTGAGGTGTTGGAGGGATCTCGGGGATAGGACTTGCCGAAGAAAAAAATGCCTCAGGCGATATAGATTGGTCCACCTGAAAAAAAAAAAAAAGTTACAAATACATTAATAGTGCAAGAAAAAAAAAATTTGGTCTTACCTGATACATTTCTTCGGCGCCAGATGAAGCAGATGATGGGGAAGTTGGTGTAGCATTCATCTTGATTTTTTTCGTCTGTATTACTTTAGAAGCAGTTGTACGAATGATTTCTACTGTTTTCCTTTCGCTAAATATAGGTGTTTCCCCCACAAAAAACAACGTTTTTCATGCATTTTTAGAGGACAGAGTGGGAGGAGATAATGTATTTGAAGGTTCCCTGAGCCCTACCTCTACCGCAGAATTCCTAGAGGAGTGGTCGTATAGTAGTTCTACGGTAGAAGTAGAGCTCAGGGAACACACTTCCGATACCGTTCTCAGCCCTGCTTGTATCGAGGAGTTTGAGCTGAATTGGAGTCCTTCCGATACCGTTCTCAGCCCTGCTTGTATCGAGGAGTTTGAGCTGAATTGGAGTCCGCTAAACTGTTCGGTACAAGTAGAGCCGATGGACGAATCATCGGAAAGCATCCTTAGTCCTGCAACACCGATGCAGTATATAATACCTGCGCCATCACCGTTTAGGGACATCGTGGAAAACGCAGTATCTTCGCCCCAGAGTGTATTGAGCCCTACATGTGTTGCGGAGTTTTTGGAAAACAATTGGTCCCCAGCACGGTAGTGCATAAAACAATGCTGGGTGGAATATCTGTAATCAGCAGCACTCTATCCTGACTATCCGTCTTCCCCAAGTCATACGCTACTTTATCCCTCAACCTGAGATATCCATCGTATACTATCCCATTCCTGGCGATAGGTTACGTTGCGTCCTCGTTCGCATCGCTGGATATGATTCTTTTTGAAACAGTAGTAAACAAGTAACAACATAATAGGATTGTATAATAATTATAATTGGTTACAAAAGGAATCATAACAAAACACGTAACGCAGTTATACAAACTTTATGTAAACTTTTTTGTTACAGCTCGTAATAAGATGTTTCAATGCGATTGCATGAAGAAATTTTCGCGAAAGGATTCTTTACTGAGACATCAAAAAACAGCGTGCTGGATGTCAGTATCTACTCCACCATCTGGCATGCAGGAGGGTTCGTTGCAAAACCAAACCACAGGGAGCAATGTGGTGCAAGGAAGCACTTCCGACGATAACAAAGCAGTACATAGACATGTTACTGATTCCTTTGCGCAAGCAGGACCATCTGGGGTAAACTCTGTGAAGGATAATGCAAAACCCGGACCATCAGGGTTTAGCAACTCAAGGAAGCGGAAGGCTGACCAACACGATGAACCGGTAGAACCAAAAACAATGGTGAGAGTGTGCACTGCACAGATTGTTCAATGGATGTACCTAGGTATGCATTCCAAGGACACCTCAGAAGCAATAGGCATAAAGCAAATGTATGTTTCCTTGTCGATACTGGGGTCGAAGTGATCCGAAATGCGTTTAAACAACGCATTGTGTCGTACCGATTGTCTCCATGCAATATGCATACTGATGTGTTCACCTTTATGGCAGACGTGAAAGGGAATGTATTGAAGGTAGTACAAAATCAGTTGCAGAAACACTATTCATTAAAATGTAATGTTGAGCTGTTTGGTTTATACTTTTGAACAGTAGGAAAGCACAGAACTGAAATCGTTTCAGACTAAGTATGATATTCTCAGTGTAGGGACGGTGTTAGAAGAGTATTTCCAAAAAATAAGTGAAATATTGGATGCAAAACAATCGGAATTTCAACATAAAGATTCTGGTAAGTGTGAGTCGTGGTGTACTCGAGTATTAACAACTGTTTTAGGGTGGTCCCTGGTGCAATTCGTGTATATAGAGGTAAACCTGCTTAAATTTGCCCCCACCACGGGTTCTTCCTATATGGCTGTCCCCGCCGAAATCGCACATAAACACGCCATAGTCAATGTAAAAAATAATGATAATTGCTGTTTTGCATGGGCTGTTGTATCGGCACTAGTGACACCAACGGGAGTACCACAACGCACATCTTCTTACCCTGATTTCCAGACGTTATTCAACTGGACTGGTGTACAGTTCCCTGTTAAGCTGACGAATATTTCAACGTTTGAGAGCAATAACAACATTTCCATTAATGTTTATGGGTTAGACGATACCTATCGTGATGGTCAACGTGTCACGGAGGTAGTGGGACCTCTATACTACACCAAAGCCAAACAGGCAGTCCATGTTAATTTATTATTATTAGTCAGTAACCAAACAGATAATCAGCATTATGTATGGATAAAAAAATTTTTCTCGTTTACTTAGCAACCAAATAACTCGGCGGAACGGAGCAATGTATTTTTGTGATGCATGCTTGTATTACTTTAGATCCGAGGAGCAATTAACCCGACACGTGTCACACGACTGTAACTTCGTATATACAAAATTACCGGGCGTGAAACAAAAAAAAAGACATAACCGGGGAATTCTACGCGGAAAATATACTCGCTTTTCGGAACTATCAGAAACAAATGGTTCTACCATTCGTAATATATGCTGATTTTGAAGCGCTCTTAGTACCGGTAGATACGGCTGAACCAGATCCCGAAAAACCGTTCACGATAAAAACGTGTAAACACGAACCATACTCGTTTAGTTATTACATTAAGTGTAGTGTAAACGATGCGTGGTCTAAGTTAGAGCTGTATAGAGGAGCAATGCAGGGAGATATTTATAAGACGACTGGAAAGTGATGTAAAACGGATATATAATGAACATTTCAAAGCTATTGTCCCAATGACACCATTAACGGATGAACAGCAGGTTACGTATAAATGCAGTGTATGTTGTTACATATGCGGTAAGCACTTTACGGACGATCCGACAAATCCGAAAGTACGAGATCACTGTCACGTTACTGGTAAGTATCGTGGTGCAGCACATTCAACGTGTAACTTAAACTATCAGGTACCTACATTTCTTCCCGTTTTTCTACATAATCTCAGTGGTTATGATGTTCACCTGTTCATTAAACAGTTAGCGAGTGAAACGGAAGAAATTACCGTACTTCCGGTTAACAGTGAAAAATATATAACGTTTGGTAAGCATATTTTGTTGATGAATATGTAAACAGTCATGGTATCAGGGAAAAGAAATACATTAATTTACGGTTCGTCGATAGTTGTAGATTCATGGCTGCATCCTTAGATACTCTATCACAGAATTTATCAGATGATCAATGTATGGAGGTACGGAAATATTTTAGTAATGATAGCGACTTCAACTTAGTGAGAAATAAGGGTAGTTTCCTTATGCGTACGTAGACAGCTTTAGTAAGTTGAACGACATCACGGTGCCATCATATGACAAATTCTACGATAAAATGCGCGATGCAAATATTTCCGATGACGAATACTGTCGCGTTCTACTGGTATGGGATCACTTTAAGTGTAATACACTAGGTGATTATGCTGATATTTATTTAAAATCAGATGTGTTGTTATTGGCTGACGTGTTTGAAAACTTTAGGAGATTATGTATGGGTGTGTATGGGTTAGAACCTGCACAGTATGTCACTTTACCTGGATTGGCGTGGGATGCCATGTTGAAATGTACGAAAGTAGAGCTAGAATTACTGACGGATATGGATATGTATCACTTTTTAAACAAGGTATTCGGGGTGGAGTAAGTACTTGTATCAAGCGGAGAAGCATCGCTAATAACGAGTTTGTTCCAAACTATGATCCTAAACAACCGAAAGTGTTTTTACAATATTTAGATGCCACGAATTTATACGGCTGGAGTATGAAGCAATACCTGCCTCACGATGGGTTTATGTGGTTACCTCAAGAGGAAATAGAACAGTTTGACGTAGTAAAGATTGATGATGACGCCGATGTTGGATTTGTACTGGAGGTTGATATACATTATCCCCACCATCTGCATGACGAACACAACGATTATCCGTTTTGTCCTGAAATGATCTGCGCACCACATTCCCAGGAGGAGAAGTTAATCCCGAACCTGTGTGATAAGACCAACTATGTTATACATTACCGCTATTTAAAACAATGTATAGAGCATGGCTTAATTGTTACTCGTATTCATAGGGTTTTACGATTTCGTCAGAGTCCGTGGCTAATACCATACGTAGACCTTAATACAGCTCTTCGCAACACAGCACAGAACAAGTTTGAAAAGGATTTCTATAAAATCATGAATAATGGCGTGTTTGGTAAAACAATGGAAAATGTCGATAAACGAAGAGTTATTAAACTGTTAACACATTGGGAAAATAACGGTCGTCGGGTAGGTCTAGCACGGTACGTTGCAAAACCGCAATTTAAAAATTTTATTCAATTCACTGATAAATTGTTTGCGGCGGAATTGTCGAAACAGGTAGTTACGTACGACAAACCCGTCTATGTCGGATTCAGTATTTTAGATCTTTCCAAAATTATAATGTATCGGTTTTTTTATGATATCTTACGAGCTCATTATGGCAAGAATGTCACGTTGCTCTATACTGACACGGATTCTTTGATTGTTGAGATAGTAACTGATGATATGTATGCACACATGCGAAATAATTTAGACGAATATGATACTTCCAACTATCATAATGAGTTGCATGGTATTCCTACGACTGCTTCCGTCGTTGGACGAATGAAAGATGAGTATGCAGGGAAAGCGATTTATTATTTTTATGGTGCTGGATCGAAGTCATATGTCTGAAGCTTGCTGATAAGGAAGTTGTTAAGAAAGCGAAAGGTGTTAAGAAAGTTATTATTCAGAAAGTGTTGACGGAAGTAGACTACAAAGCGGTCGCGGAGGGTCTGATAAAACAGTAATGTGTAAAATGCTTGTGTTTCGATCAACCTTACATGATATATATACCGAAATGTTAAACAAAATTGCCTTTAGGTCCCAGGATGACAAACGATATCGACTACGTGATACGTGTTCCACATTGGCGTGGGGGCATTGGCGAATACCGGAATTGGAGAATGCTGATCCGTTGAGCGAACTATTGCAGGTTGCTAAGCAAATGAATTTATATTAACCGGAAGAAGAATAGTTTGGGTACTGACACTTGTTAGTTTTTTTCCTATATTCTCTCCTAATGAAACTTATATTAATAATAAGTTGTATTATTCCTTTAGTTGTTTTAAATATATTAATATTATGTATTAATTCGTTAGTAAGAGAATATATACTATACAAATATTGTGTGATATAAATAAAAAAAAAAAAATGACTATTTACTATTTTTTATTAAAAATATGTACAAGACTTATTGCATTATATATATATTATATAAATGATATACAGTAGCCAAAGCACAGTGGCATAATGATTTACAATGAAAGTAACAAACGGGTTGCATAGCAGGAAGAGGTGGACTTTCCTCAAGTTCAATAACAGGCTGGGTCACAAATTTTCTGATGTAATCTGCTTTCTCTCTGCCCTTGACATAGACAGTATCTGTTGGCTGAATCAATCTCTCGAGTATTCTTCGAAAGTGGTGTGGTGGTGTATACCCTTCTTCCCATTTAATACAGTGCTGGTTTTGCATTAACCAAGTAGCTTGACGACGACTCTCTGCATCCAACGTATGCCAGGGATACGGTGATTTAAAAACAAAATGGGCAATTTGTTTCCCATTATAAATGGCGAGTTCTTTTGGTATAAACGCTTTTGATATTTTGAACCCTTGTACATCGATTATGACGGACATTGTATTACAACTGTCGTACTGCTTTGGTTAACGCGTTGTATGTAACTAAACGATCATGGAGTATAACACAGTATGCGGTCGTATTAGCGGGTATGTTGGCCGATGTTTCAAACTCTACACGAAGAACTACTGCTTTCGAGTGCAATACTTCTTTTGATTTGAGCAGTCGACCACCATCAGTGGTGCAGCCGTCGTAAATTGAATAGGTGTGAGTAATGGTTGTCCATCTCTTTGATAATATGACATTTGGAATTTAGCAAACATTTCATACAGCGTGGCAAAGCAATTGTTATCATAATTAACATTTAAATTATCATACGGGTAACGGTCGGTGTTGAGGAATACCCGAATATTCTTTAGTGCACATTTATCGAATTTACTCGCATCGTGCATAACATTATTTTCTCGTCCAGTTTGAAACCCTATAATAATGTATCTCGGTGTTTCAATACTAGTCGATGTTTTGATTGCCCATGTATGCTTATCTGTTGTTGGTATAGCGGGATATATGTGGGTTTCCCAACTTCTAAATGCTAGTGGAGTATTCACATTTTTATCAATGTATTTCGTTAACGCTAATTCCTCCGCTAATGCTGGAACGATGTGTGGAACTTTCCAATAAATCTTATCTATGTTAACTTTTAATGCTTCGTCCACAGTTGAAATTACTGCATCGGTATCAATATTACTACGAATTAATACAAGTTCTTGTCTAATGTTCAAAATCACTTTATTATAATCTTCAGCAAAGCCAAGCAGCATTCGCAAAGGTACACAGACATTAAAATACCCTTGCTCATTTGTTAGTGTGCTGTTTGATGTAGGAAACCAACCGGCATTTTGATGGCGGGCAAGATCATTGGGTGTCAATGATACTAATCCTTTCATTGTCGACGTTAACCCCACCTTAGTTACGGAATCTACCACTATTCCATTCATTTCATATCTAATTTCACTGAATAAAAATGCGATACCATTATTAACGAACCTTGCGGTATTGGAGACAGTGCCATCCTGTCGCAATAATCTTCCCTCTACATAAACATAACTTTCTGATGGTAGAGTGCACATGTCTTCCTGAATGGGTATCCTGATTTCATCATTGTTTCCAAATCTCGTAGTATATGGTTGATGGGTGTGCAGTTCGGAATTAACGATAGCATTATCAACAACAACTTTTTCATTAACGTTTAATACACTCATTGTAGTACTGTAAACCCAAGACTCTCCAAGAATGCTTTGTTCTGCGCTGTCAACGCTTTGGTCGCTGAACGCTTACTGACTGTACCCTTTCCACACTTCACTCTTTTATAGTTTGTTTTGCACTGGTTACATGCACATGTATTATACCGCGTCACCATATTTTCTTTAAATGTAGTCCTATCGTTATGACTTCTCCGTTAAAATTGACGAGATCTCCGTCTTGGTCTACTATTTTAAGTGTTATTGTTGAAATGGTAGATGTATTTATAGGTAAGTAGATAACATGTTGAGGTGATTCGATTATTTTATATCCCGCTGGTACACTGGGAAAGAATTGATGAATTATGTGTGATGACTCACCATTTTTAAAACTACCACTTGTTATGTTGCACTCGATAATTAATGAGTTAATTTTGATGATGTTAATAGGGTTCTCAGAGGTGTACACTTTTTTAGCTTGGTAAACAGCAGTGTTATTAAAGTCTAGCATAGGCCCTATCGAATGGACCACATTGAAACTAATGTTATGGGTTGCTTTCATGGTTGCTTTCATAGTATTATTATTTGCTCGTAAATCAATATACCCCTTATCGTCTTTCACTGAGTCATTAATATATTTATTCACATCTGCGATTTCGTATGTTCCTGGCGGTATTGTAATTTTATCTCTTCCAAATATGAGCATGTTGTTCTTTGAAGTAACGTTTTGTATAGTATTGAACGATTCAAAACTAGTTAACCCCATTACATATTCCGACTCATTATCAAGAAAAATCGGTGGATTAAATGTGGCTTGCAGGATACTGCTTTTACCGGTGAAGGTAAATGTGTACGACATCACGATCACGTAACAACTACTGACAATCAGAACGAGTAGTCGTATAAAAATCGTAAGACTAGATGACCACAGTTGTATGTATTGAACTCTTGAACCTTAGTAAAGTTATAATCAATTGTGTTTCTGCTACCATCACTTTTAAAATAGTGGACTAATTCGAAGGGTGGTTTAACATGTCCTATACTATCAAAATATGTTATATGTCTATTACGCTTAATATATGCTGTCCAGTGTGTTCCCTGATTAGCTTGATTATCCAGATTCACGATACCACATTCATTCCTATGGATTCGTGTAGGTAGCTTATCTCGCATATATATCCCTCTAAAGTAGGGAATCTTTAATTGCTCCACAAATTTTGATAGCTCTACATTACTTAAGGCGTGGCGTGGTAGCTTCAGTGGGAGTTTTTTGAATACGGTTGTAAATATATACCCAAACCTCGTTTATATGGTTTTAGATATAAACCTTTTCCAACGGTTGCTGCTTCCATTGCTTGATTGTGTCGTTTGGTTTCTTCTAACGTTTTTGTCGCAGCTTTTGCGTCGGTAACCGCTTTTGCAACTGCAGCTGCACCGCCACCTAACGAACCTAAGGCTCCTAATGCTGCAAATAGGGGAATAAGAGGTATGAACCCCCCTCGTTTTGGTATAGGTAATATTCTGCTCTTGGGTGACATGATTTTTTTTGTGTTTTAGAACGCTTAAGGCTTGGTGTATTGTAGATCGTAAAGATGATCGAAGTTTACCACCAACACGACGTCGCGCTAGAAGTACCGCTTTGTTAAATGAAATTGGTTTGGGAGTACGCTTTGTTCTTCGTGATTTGCTTCCCATTCTATTGCCTGTCCGTGATCTTCCACCCATCCCCATTTTCCGTTTTCCTTTCATTATTCCAGTTATAGTTAATGCAGCTGCCCTTTCTCCAAATGTAGCGTTTGAGGAACGAAATCTATTCCAAGCTTTTTGTTGCAAAGTTTTATCGGCAATGTGTCGTTGACTTAAATCGTTTGACTGGGAGTATGCAATATCGTGCTCTTTACAGGCTTCGTCCAATTCATTAATACCTTTGTCGCCGCGAGCTAGTCGTTTTGTAAACGGGTACCCGGTCCGCAGTATCTATACCCAGGTATATGCAACTCCACGGGTAATTTATTTATTAAGGTATTAATTAATCCTGAACCCCTTTTCTTCTTATTACACCGAGAAGTATACTTCATACCAGACTGGCTGTCACTCCACTACTAAACTACTTTTATTGTATGACACGTATATATATTAGTACCATACAATTTGTGGTTTAGTACTATGACGGCACCATACGCTTCATTCCGCAAGACACAGAATTACCTATTAAAATTATGACACAGCTGATAACAAGGAACTTTACTCTAAACATAGCGGTCTACTGAAAGGAGGATGTAAACGAGGTATAATCGTTGGTCCATCTGGGTGCGGAAAAACAAATGTTATGATTACCTTGTTAGAACATCCAAATGGTTTACGTTTTGAAAATGTATATATTTATTGCAAATCATTATATCAACCTAAATACCAGTACCTACGAAATTTACTGACACCCATAACAGAAGTCGGGTATTTCGAATACAGTGATAATAGTGATGTTATATCCCCTAGTGATTCCCGTAAAAATTCAATAATGATTTTCGATGATGTAGCGTGTCATAAGCAAAATGAAATAAGAGATCATTTCTGTTTTGGCAGACATCGAAATAATGATTGTTTCTATCTGTGTCAAACATATTCTTCAATTCCAAAACAGCTTATACGTGATAATGCTAATTTACTTATTCTTTTTCAACAAGATCACACTAATCTTAAGCATGTGTATGATGATCACGTTAATGTCGATATGTCCTTTGATAGGTTTAAAGATTTATGTTTTTGTTGCTGGCAAGACAAATTCGGTTTTATTGTTATTGATAAAGAAAGCGATGTTAATACAGGTCGGTACCGTAAGAGATTTGACTGTTTTATAGCATTATAAATATGGTAGCAGTATGGAACATATGCAGTCGTAATGAAGGAGCGCTTAGTACAAGACATTTTGCGTGCTCGCAAGAGCGTGCAACAAAAATATGCGAGTTTGAAAGAAGATACCGCTCTTACAGAACGTGCAATAGAAGCACACTTTAAACCTATTACACAACCATTAAAACAATTAATTACTAAAAATGATGGTTCTCTCATCAAAGCTGAACCCCTTACGCCAGAAGCTGTCAAAATGAAGTCATTGCACAAGAAACTGAAGTTTTTACATCACACACCTAAAACAGCTGGATTACGGAAGGCTCCACGCACTCTTGTTCCCGCAACCATTGCGCAACCTTCGCAGGAAACTGTAATTGCTGATACCACTAACGATGATGATGTGGAAATTCCTACTTTACAACAATTGAAATCAGAACTGTTAGCTGCTGGATCTCAACCCGCCTTTGAAGATTATCTAAATCAATACCAAGGATTAGCTAAGTACTACGTTGAAGGTATATTTAGAGATACAGAAGACGAGTATGACTTAACATATGGCGTACATTTCATTCCGGAAGAAGAGAAATTTTTATTGGTGATGCTGAATTAGACTTTATTGGTGAAAACCTTCATATCACTCTTCCTGATGGATCCTCCCTAGACTATGAAGGAACACCGGGATTATATGAACTACTTTTTAAAAAATGCCTACGGGTACAAAAAGAGTGACCTACAGCAATACAATGACATATTGCGTCGTACTAATGCTGCCCGACGTAATTATAACTCGACAGACCAAATCCGAGGAACTAATAGTAAAAATATGTGGAAATCATTAAACCATTACTTCAACCTAGAAAACGGTCAGCTACATCATCTATTGTCCCTCCAACCACAAGATCTCGAACAACTTCTATCTCCAAAAGAGGTGGTGGCATGCAACTATTGCGATACAATAACAAAGCTATTGAATTTGTACCGTGGAATAACCCGAATAAGTTAGTAGATTGGCTACGGAAATTATTAGGATCAATGTCGACAGGAAATACTAGCAATCACAACGAAGTAGTATATATAATTGATGAACTACGTGAAGCAAAAGTAATACAGTAACAGCTCTTGTTATAAACCTATTACTATATCCTTTTCATTTCATTGTTACACCGACTACCACTAAAGGCAGTACTACATGTCCATCAGTTATGCCAATAGATAAATTTGGCAGACATCTTCATCATCAAATGACAGTGGATAAATTTGGAAAACATATTACTCAGCATCGCAGTGATGCTACGAAGCAAAGTGATATATATTACGAAACTTATTTTACCTTGCAAGGTGTCTTGCAACAGACAACAGTAGATATTCCATTGGGTATCAATGGTAGATATTTCTTTCCTACAGAGGGAAAAATATTGCATTGTAAGTGGTTACCTCGAGATATTCATCTTCGAGTGGATACTGTAATATATACGACACCGCTGTTCCTAAATAATAAAACTATTCGTAAGGATGGTGTGATTCAACCTATAATTCCAAAAGATATCAATTTCGACAAAGAACAATTATTCATCCTAGAGATTCTACTACAATCCAAAGTAAAAGATGAGTAAATCCGATGTTGTTGAAGAACTGCACAAACCTGCAAGAATAAATTTTCCGCGACGTTGTGTAGTACTAAAAGGTTTAAATGATCTCTTTCAAGCTGATTTAGTGGAAATGATACCTTATGCTCATGTGAATAAAGGATTTCGATATATTTTAGTAATAATTAATGCCTTCTCTAAATATGTCTGGGCTTTCCCCATCAAACGCAAGAATGGTAAACTAGTCGCGGAGGTAATGGATAAACTGCTATCTGGATTGCAAAAGATGCCTACGCATATACAAACTGATATGGGAACGGAGTTTTATAATGCAGAATTTAAAAAAGTAATCAATCATTACAGTAGTTATTCCACCTTGAAAAGTAGCATAGTCGAACGTGTCAATCGTACCCTTAAAGCAATAATGTGGAAAACATTCAGCATGCAAGGATCATATAAGTGGCTATCAATCTTGCCTCAAATTGTTACCGATTATAATTCAAGAAAGCATAGAACAACCGGATATAAACCGGTAGATGTAACGGAAAAGAATGCTGCAGATATTTTGCAACATTTAAAATGTCAGAAAGTTCTTGACCGTAAAACACCTAAATTTAGAGTGGGGGAACATGTACGCATTAGCAAACATAGAAGCATATTCTCTAAGGGGTACACACCTAATTGGAGTTACGAAGTCTTTCGAATATCAACAGTTAAACGTTCAAGCCCACTCACCTACACATTACGTGATAGTCGAGATGAAGAGATTCAAGGTCGGTTCTATGAGCCCGAACTACAAAGTGTTAAACATCCAGACATTCATCTAGTTGAACGTGTCATCCGACGTCAAGGGAATAAAGCTCTCGTAAAGTGGTTGGTTTTGATACTTCTCACAACTCCTGGATTTCTACCAAAGACATTGTGTAATACGCTAATTAACCTTAATTATATATACTGTAATATTAATATGCAATAAACAGATCTTTTTTTACTTTTTTTATTACTACTATCCTATACATATACATCACTACATACTACTAAAGCGTCTGACAAACACACACTCACGATGCTGTTTTTCGAGAATTGGTGAAATTATATTAGCACAGTCGCCTATTCTTTTTTTAAATCGTGTAGAATCTCTAGCTAATTGTTCCCATTCTCCTTTTCGCGCATGCCTGTAAGCCAACTCCCATACTACTATGTAGTGAACTACGTTTTGGACTCATTAATGCGCACCTTCTTCACTGGGTGAGTCGTCATCTGATGACTCAAAATTCGGTAAATATCTTTCTATTTCGTGTATAAATTGCTCCAATGATATTTCTTTAAGGTCTTCTATTAATCGCTTTATACAACAAATACACTCTATATCACCTACATGCGATGTTAAGTATTTTTCACAAAGGCGTATTCCTCCCCCATACTTATTAACTAGATTATTTAAATAGTCATCACTAAATCTACCCATTCCATACACTTTTTCATGATCAGCATCGAATTCTAATGCTTGTAACTGGCATATTAGTCTTTGGACTGCACTAACACAATCTACAGCTTTAGGCCACGACTCCGCACTATAACACATCCACATATTGACTAACATCTAATACTATCCACTATTGACTACAAGCGCGTTACCCCCTTTGAGTTATAGGATTGGTAAGATCCATATCCATATATAGTTTCTCCTTGGCAAATACTTCCATTTCCAGAAGGCAGGCTATGTTGACCTCAAATACATCACGCAATGGACCTATAACTTGGTGAATGTTACATTCAGGAATTGTCGCTGTCGACTGTATTAGGTTTTATAAAACTCTGGAAAGTTCACAGTATCTGCCAACTCCAATCGGTAATATATTATCTTCAAAAGCTTCCATAACTGTTCTATAGACTCCCATCCTAAATAGACATCAATTTCGTCACTATCACAGAGGCGTATAATTTTTTTCTTGTTAATCTTTTCGTACGAGACAGTCTTCGATCCCAGTTTGGTAGGTAGCCATGTTCCTTCAGGACTGTAGAAATAATTAGTAATCACCCTTGATTATCCATAAGTATACGCCATTCTTGCTTGTCAAACACCACTCCACCACTCTTCGTTCCACCTAGTTTTACGACTGGCTCAAATCCAAATTTGGGTGATAGACCGACACTAACAAACTTTGTTTTACTTTTATTTAAGAAATAATGCACATTATTAAGCAAAATATCGCAATATTTACTTGAACTTATAGCACCGAGAATCTTCGCCTTTTCTATGGCTTGACGTACGATGTTATCCATTATATACGATACTGACTTTACATACATTCCCTCTCTTTTATATATGACACTCTCCCCACTATGTACCCTCCTCAAGGCTACTTACGTGACCTTCACGATTGTACCACACACTGCTTTAGCGGTCTTGTCGGTTACACCTTTTCAAGGTTTTCTTTTCGTTCCACTACTTCAAGGATTCACAGCCATACTTATTCACCACATTTCCAAGGTCTCACATTTCCAAGGTTGTTCCACTTTGCCACAACAAGTTTACTACACAAGGTTACATACTCCCACTCAGTTTTCTTCATATACTTAAAGGAGGGTTTTACATATACCATAGTTACCGATCTTCACTATGTCAGTTACTCCAGTGCAAGACGATTGGAAAACAATGTACCAACCACAAACCCTATTTCAACTTAGTACGCGACGGACATGTCAATTAATTCCGAACTGGGTAAATTTTGAAAAGGAAGGAATACTACCGGCTTCCATAAACAAAGTGCTACGAAATAATTATGAACTGGTTCAGTGGAATTCAGCGTGGTATACCGAAATGAGCAAGGTAATACGCGAGCACTTTGCGGCAAGTCGTGTAACAGCATATGCCCACATTGTATCAATACATGTTCGATACCATCTGGTGGACTTCATGAATTTGTGTCATTGCTGTTTCGCTCGATTGAAACCAGGAGATTACCGCGTACTGGACCATCATATGCATATGGAGCGGTGGACTGCGCGATACTACCTGTCGCACGAATATTATTGGTGCTCGTCGTGTAGGGCACCTCTCACACAGTTATACGATGTGTACGATGATGACTCATGTATACTGTGTGATGAGGTGTGCTACGTAGACGAGTAGTCTTTTTTTACTGTATCTATTGTATATATTGTACATATTGTATATATGTGTTGTATATATTGTATATATTGTATATATATTGTATATATTGTATAGAATACATTATTTCCTGTCAGTATCTTACTGATTTCGCTGATGTTAACATGTGTGACCCAAACTTTTATTATCCTCAGTATTACAACTGTTTCGATAAACGCTTACTAACGTATCGAACATGGTCTGGAGTTCACTCACCCTCATCGCTTGCTGCAGCAGGATTCATTTCCACATCTTCAGACGATACGGTTGAATGTTTCATGTGTGGGGTTAGAATAAACCGATGGCAGCCAGATGTCAATCCGTTACAGGAACATCTACGATGGGCACCACATTGCACGTATGCTCAGCTCCTCGCACCACGTCCGCGCAGATGTACTGAAACGGAAGTGGAGAGGACCTTCTGCACTTGTACTAAATCAAAATGTTTTATTCCTAAAGAAAATCATATATCTGAGTAATAAATTAGTACATGTCTGTCTACATCAATTAAATATATTAACATATTGTGTTTCTTTTATTTTGGTAAAAAGTGAGGTTGAGCAAAAAACATACAAGTGGACAAAAACCATACAAGTGAGTAAAAAACATACTAGTGGGGTATAGAGTAGCAAGCAGGTGGCTAAGCATAAAGTAGGTCACACGGATGGCCTTGTAATTGTGAAACAGGAAAGCGTTGCCGGATAGCCTTGTAATAGTGGAACAGAAAAGCGGAGCTTGTGACCCTGGTTTTGTGGTAATGATATGTCGCACAGATAGCCTTGTAGTTGTGGAACAGGAAAGCGTGGTCGGATAGCCTTGTAATAGTGGAACAGAAAAGCGGAGCTTGTGACCCTGGTTTTGTGGTAATGATATGTCGCACAGATAGCCTTGTAGTTGTGGAACAGGAAATCGGGGTTTGTGACCGTGGGTTTGTGGTAATGATATGTAAGTAGGTCACACATTGCGCTTTTTTGACCTTGGTACGGTGGGACCTTGGTTTTGTGGCAACGTTGGAAATGTGGAAAACCGGTTTTTGTGGTGGTGTCCCAAAAGTCTCCAATCTTACCTACTTGCGCCATACTTTTTTTAAATATGTTAATACCAGCTAAATACAAAATGCAAAATTATGACAGATACTGAATTACTTCAAAGCCGTCTATTTTTATTTTTGTTAAAGCCGTCTGCTTTTATTTACTCTTCTTTAAAACATCACGTTGTTGTTATGATGTTGCAGATAGAACTCTTAAGATATTATTTATCTTTGGAGATTCACGAAAAACTCTTTATCAGCTTGGAAAAATCAATTTTGTTTTGGGTATTGTACATATGTATTTTAGCAGTGTTTGATAATGATCATTTAAATAGGTAACTTTAATGTTAATTTCACAAGCATTGAGTTTTTTATGTTGTTGCATAATTAACAATATTTTATTCTAGTACTTTTCCGTATTTTATAAAATATTAAACACAAAGTAAAGTTAACTGTATAAACTTTTTTAAAAATGCAGACCTGTACTCAAAAAATTCGTGATGATGGTCCCAAAAAGTTCAAAACGCGATCAGACCATCAAATGAGATACATTGCTGAATTTGTAGTAAAAGACCTTTCAAAATCAGTTTTCAAAATATCAGGACCGTAGTGAAAAAAAATAGTTGATGATGGCTACAAAAATAGGAAACGTCCGATTGAAAAAGTGACTGTGCCATGTTAAATCCCGTAACAAGTTGCCATGAAGAAGTGTTTGTATCGGTGCTCTAGCATTTATAGTAAAATAAAATGGAAATTTCAAAAATTCAAATATCTTAAAGATAAAAAATCACACCATAGATTTTTTTGTGTCATTCTGTTGGTCCCCTAATTACACAACTTCTTTCTCATTTAACCGGAGTTGTATCTATTACCATTTCCGAGATCCCCACAGTGAGAATCCTTATTTTGGACACGGTATATATATATATATATATATATATATATATATATATATATATATATATATATATATATATATATATATATATATCCGGTGGCGCCACCCCTGTAACTTTTGAACGGGTCGTTAGATTTTGATCAAACTTCGGTTATATTAGTGCCAGTTTGGGATTTTTACATAAAAAAACAATATGGCCGACTTTCGGTTTCACCGCAAACGACGCAAAAGCTGAAAATTTAAATGAAACACCGTGTATATGTTTACATATTTGGATTCTAGGACTTCAAATACATACAGTTCATCTGTCAAATGTCAACTCAGGCGCCATATTAAGTTTTTTTTATTTTTTTAAAATTTTAGATCATTATGACGTCGTCTAAATGATAGATGATTGACGTACAATTACCTCCACAATATTATTTTTCCTAATAATTAATTTTTGTGAAGCTTGTTAATGATCAAATTAAAAAATTACGGTTTTTTAACTAAAACTCACTGTTCCCAAAATAAACATACATGGGCCACCCCGTATATTAAATAGCTCTTTCATGTACTAGTTAGACGATGTGCATAGTAATCCTTAGTTCCTAAATAAAGCAGTAATTTTTAATTTTCTAATTTTTATTAACACAACATGCTCCTGAAGCCGACCCTGTCGAAGTAAAATGGTGTTTGAGTTGACATTTGGCAGATGAACTGTATGTATTTGAAGCCGCAGAATCCAAACGTGTAATAATATACAGATTGTTCCATTTAAATTTTCAGCTTTCATGTAATTTCCGGTGAAACTGGAAGTCGGTCATATTGTTTTTTTATGTAAAAAAGTCCGAAACTGGTTCTAATATAACCCATCAAAACTTGAACAAATATATATATATATATATATATATATATATATATACTCCTGTATATTATTATTTTTCCTTTGAATAAGGAGGTTCCTAATATTTTTCTCATAAAGTCAAAAATAACGTCGATAATACAATTTCAAAATAAATAATTCAAGTATTCTCAAATGTAGATAATAATTTCATAACAAACTTTTGTATTGAACATAATTTCCTAAAATGATTATTAACGACAATAAATCGCGGTCTCCATACTTTTAACTAACCCTATATATATATATATATATATATATATATATATATATATATATATATATATATATATATATATATATATATATATATATATATATATATATATATATATATATATATAATTATATATAATTAAGCCATAGCAATATGAGATATGTTCTAATTGTGACATATATTGCTCTTCATTAACTTCTATATTTGACTGTTATGTTAACTACAGTAAGAGTGCTTAAAGGTGTTTAAGGGACTGTCCTATTGTCAACTATGTGTCGTTCTTGTAGATCATTTTGTTTTAGTGTTTATGTCATTTAACTCTCTTTGTGGGCATTATTGTTATCATTATTATATATATATATATATATATATATATATATATATATATATATATATATATATATATATATTATTATTATTATTATCATTGGTAGTACACATAATTACTCACGTTATATAAATCTTTGTATATGTGCAATATTATATAGTTTGCTTTGTAATTGGCTTTTGCTGTTGGGCAATAAAGGTTATATATATATATATATATATATATATATATATATATATATATATATATATATATATATATATATATATATATAGGAAAGTTGTTACCATGGTATCACTGTTGACAAAATTGCAAATAAAAATTGTTTAAAAGTATTTTTCATTAATTTTTGAAAACAATATTACAAACGGTACGATTTAGGAAACCCTTCTCCTACATCGTACACCCCTTCTCCTACATAGTACTCCCTTCTCCTAACTGAAACCAGGTTATTTTACTAGAGCAAGTGAATGGGCACAAAATAAGTTAACGCATTTTTCTTTTATGTTTTTAAAATTTAGAAATGAAGAAATGCTGAGTAATATTTTGAAAACCTAATTTTAGGCAATCTGTCACAAACATAAATTTGTTTTTTGCCTTTTTCAGTTGTAGAGCAAGACAAATGAACCCATGTTTCACACAATCAAACTAAATCATCTCTTCAACATTTTTTCTTCACAAATGAAGTAGTACCATTCTTTCGAATTTATCTCTTTTTTAGACGTCGAAGGTCCAGGGTCTTGAAAATAGTTTTTTTTACCTTTTTCTTATTTTCTTTATCTTTATTCTTTTCAGTGGAGACCTTTCTCTTCACCTCAACAACCTTCTTTGGCTTCATCTTGTCCTTTTTAGCTTTCAGGTCCTCTTTGTAAAAGGTGGATGTGAGCTCAACTGCTTTTGAGCTGATTTGGATATGTTCTATTTAGTCGGTATTTTTGCCAATGGCTTTAAAATTTCGGTCGAAAAATATGAGTTTTCTTTATTTAGAGCTTCGTTGCTTTCCTCTGTGATTGTATGCCTGTCTATAGACCATATTCCTTCCCCGCTAAAAGATCCCATAACATTTTAAATATTTGCTGCTTTTGCACAAGCTTCACATAGTAGTTCTGAGACTTCATACTGTGTAATCACAGAGGAAGGACGAGTTTTCAGCCAGATCTCCGCAGCCTGTTGGTAGTAAACCTCCATCGGCGCAAAAAAGCCAACTTTAAAATGCTGCAGGCGGTGGGTAATGTGGCCTGGAAGTTGTAATACTATTACACCATTTGGCTTTGCCTACTGAATTGCTTCCTAATTTTTTGAATGAGTTGTACGACCGTCAAGAAGCAACAACACCTTGTTTTCGAGAGTAGGTTTGACGTAATCAATGAAGTACTGCAAAAATCTACAAACAGTTCAGATGTAATATAGCCACCTTTAGATGTCCTAATTATACTTCCAGGCGGTGCCTACTTTTTTAATCCTTCGTGTATTCTTACCCTTTTGAAAATTATCATTGGTAGAACAAACAAGCTAGCAACACTTGTGTAACATTAAATGGTAGTGTTTGTTCCTCGTTCACCACTTACAACGCAGCCAACTTGTTTTTGCCTTTTTTTGGCAACTACTTTCTGAGTTCTTTTCTGCACAGTTGAGAAGCCTGCTTCATCGTAATTAAAATTTTAGTTTCATCCAACTTGTTCTTTTCAACGCTATTTTCATAAATGTCGAAAAAATCATAGACATTTTCTCTGTAAAATCCCTTAACTCTGGCCATTGACGTGGTTTCTGGTTTTCGAAGAAAAAGGTCAGGATTTATTTTTATAAATCCGTAATACCACCTTTTGCCGGCCATTTTCTTTACATGGTTAAAGTTGTGCCTTATTTGATTTTTCTCTGCGAGCTGATATGTCAATTCTTGAACCTCTCTTGTTGTTTGTCTGCTGGGTAGGTTAACCAAAATTAGCAAGAGGGCGCTAGTGGTCACGGTTTACAACAAAATGCCAAGGTACGATGCAGGAGCCGGTACGATGATGGCAACTCTCCTTTAGTAGTTGAAAAACCATGGATACTTACCTAACACTTTCTGTCAAATAATATTTCATACAATGGTGTTTTTGTCAAATATTCGCTCGAAAGTTTTGTAGTTGGTTTATTGCTTATATGTGTATTGTTTATGAGTTTTATTGTTAGTTACTGTTTTGGAAAAAAAAGTGTTCTCACATGAAGAAAAGTGTGATATGCTAGAATGTTATTTAGGGTGCTGAAAATCCTATTTGAGAGCAACGGCATACTATAATGAATTATATCCACTTCAAATTCGACCGCATGGATGATATCTATTGAGAGCCTATCGTAAATTTAGAGATAACAGCAGAATTTTAGTTAAAACAAAACTTAAAAAATTTCATAATGAATGAGGTCACAGGAATTGCAGTTATTGGTTATGTTGAAGCCTACCGAGAGAATTCAATATAAGATATTGTCTAGGATTCTAATTTGGGTTGTAGGACTGTTCAAAGAATTTGAATAAAACTCAAATATATTCCATGTTAAGTTCCGACTAGTCCAAATGCTTTTGGAGGGGGATTCACAGAGAAGACTTGTCATTCCCATTGGTACCTTAACTTATGTCGCCAAAATGAAAATAACTTTCTATAAGTACACCGAATCTGCATTTTCAGCAAGATGACACCCCTGCCCATAAGTACAGAGATAGTTATCAATTTTTTAGTTGTTCCAGATCATTAATTTATATCGTATGAGAAAAATCATTATAGGCCTTTTTGTTCAACATTTATTGTTCTGGCAGAAAAAATAATTCTGTGTTATGAGTGTTTTGTAACTGTGGTTTCACATTAGGTAAGCTGATCCACACTGTGTACAGGTACATCACAGGAATGACAAGACTTTCACGACAAGTGTATATAGGAAACCTATCTGCACGGGGAGGTACCTACACAACAATACCAATCATCACAAAAGCGTGAAGTTAGGCGTGGCATGATGATTGTACGATAGAGCGAAAACAATATGCTCAAAACGAGAGGACCTGAACAAAGAAAGAGAGAGAATATCGCTAAAACAATCAAAGAAGGTGGCTACCCTGATCTAACACCTAACCTAAACAGGGAAAGGGTAACCGAAAAAGAAGAACCTAAATATACAGCGATAATGCTATTTGTACAAGGTATCTCAGACAAAATACGAAGGATAGGCGGCAAATATCAGCTAACGCCTTCAAATCGACTAGAATACTCAGGGGAATACCAACCAAAACCAAACCACACAATGAAGACCAGAATTCGAAGAACTATGTATACAACCTGCATGGGAATGCGGCAGAGTATATATAGGAGAGAGCAGTAGACCACTCAAAGTGAGAACTCAGGAACATAAGAACACCGTCCACAAGGGCGAAACAGAAAAATCAAGAATCTCCGAACATCTCTGGAACGAAGGCTCAAGTTCTAAAAATATATATTGGATTACTCAGTGGCTCAGCAGTAAAGGTGTCAGACTTGTATGTGAAAGGTTCCAAATTCGAATCTGAGAGTAGTCAAGTGCTTGGGAAAAATCATATTACATCAATTCGACTCAAGTACGAAAACAGTCCCTCTCAGGACTAAGCCTGACGAGGAAAGGAAAAATAATAATATACAAGGGTTTCCATTAAAAAAAATGTTATTACAAAACAGATTCACCGGAAAACATATCCAAGAAGGCAAGAAGAAAATGAAGATGAACAAACAAGCAAAGTGCTCTTACGGTACATAAAAGGAACAACAGACCGGATTAGTAGATTTCTAAAAAAACAACATTTATGCGATATTTAAGACGCATGAAAAGATCGGAACCAGATCGCCTAACCAAAAAACCAAAATCAAGCTAGAAGATCAAGGCAGCTACGAGATTCCACGTGGAGATTGTGACCGAACGTACATAGGTCAAACAGACAAACAAATCTGTGCTAGGCGAGAAGAACATCAATTAGCATTAACGAAAAAATATCACAATCTGATCTTTAACACAATATGTTCAATCGATATCGCACAATATCAGCATTGGTAAGACCAGAAGGATAACATTAGTAGAACCTCTAATTAAGGGAAGCTGTAGATATCTAAAAACACCCAAACAACCTTATTACCCGTAACGACGCGAAAAGACTGCCTAATACATGGAAGTTGACATTAAACAAAAAACGTTAGCCAACAATACAAAACAGATGAGTAGTACCCCGGCACCTTCCCCTTCCCTCTTTTTACGGTGCAAGCTCCCCCGCCACCCACACCCTATTTTATATGCCCACGTGGGGGCCGGATTTTCCACCCTTATTTTTACTCGCTTACGTGTAGGACGTATTTTTTCACCCCTATTTTTAGACACCCACGTGTGAGACCGTATTTTCAACCCTAATTAGTTACATATACCTGCGTGTGAGTCCGTATTTTTCAGCCCTCTGCATTCCTATTTTTACATATACCTACGTGTGAGTCCGTATTTTTCAACCCACTGCATACCTAATTATTTTTACTCGCTTACGCATAGGAGGTGTATTTTCACCCCCCTATTTTATGACGCATGTAGGACATATTTTATATTTTTTCTGATATTAAAAGAAACTACTCAAGGTAAAGATAACGTATACGTTTGATTTTAAAATACACTATTAAATTCTATAATGACAATAAACAGTTAATGGTATTGCATAATCAGTTAATTACCCTGTTGTGGTCATACAATGTGAATGTACGGTTTAGCGACTATTTAAAATGTGTTTATTAATATTTATTAGGATTCCGTTTTTTGTCAAAAAGAGATTGCATAACTGTTATCATTAAATTATTGTTAGATTTTCTTTTAATCACCATCTACAGATTGTGGTACTCTACCTGTTTGAAAATTCATATGAATATATTTTAAAATGAAATTGCTTTAAAAATAAAATGTGTAATTAACTAATTGATTAACCTGCTAACAGCAATAGTAATTATCGAAAATTAAGGAATGTCGCTTTTATTTATTTACCTTTTAATACGTATCATTTACATGCAATATATTTTAGTTTTAAATATGAGTCACAATGTGTCGCAATCCTTTTTGCTTTAATTATGGGTCATAATTAAATCTAGTTGTCGCTCAAGGTAATCACTACCAAATTAATCTCATGTACAACAAGAAACTTAATATCAATAATGTATAACAAAGTATTTTTTATAATGCCATTTTTCGCATAGTTTAATGACCATGTATGGGTCGTATTTTAGCCTAGGGAGATCGGATTTGGTCTGGGTAAGACTAGGGGTTGGTCCAGTATCGGAGATTGTATTCTAAATTGTCTCCTGTGAAAGTTAGATTTACAAAAACACAAACACAACCACAAGCACGAGCACGAGCACAAGCATAAACACAAGCACAGGAACAATTACAAGCCTAAGAACCAGCACATGCACAAACACAAGCACAGGAACAAACACAAGCACAAGAACCAGTACGAGCGCAAGCACAAATACAGGAACAAGCACAAACACAAGAATCAACATAAGCACAACCACAAGTACAAGCACAAGCGCAAGCACAGGTACATACAAACACACAAACACACAAACACGAAAAACGAAAAATCGCAAACACGAAAAACGAAAACGAAAATTCGCAAACACGAAAAAACCGTAAACACGAAAAACGAAAACGAAAAATGAAAACGAAAATTCGCAAGCACGAAAAACGAAAACGAAAAATTCGCAAACACGAAATTCGCAAGCACGAAAAATGAAAAACGAAAATTTCGCAAACACGAAAAATGAAAACGAAAAACTCGCAAACACGAAAAACGAAAAATCGCAAACACGAAAAACGAAAACGAAAAAATCGCAAACACGAAAATCGTAAACACGAAAAATGAAAACGAAAATTCGCAAACACGAAAATCGCAAACACGAAAAATGAAAACGAAAAATGAAAAACGAAAATTTCGCAAACACGAAAAATGAAAACGAAAAATTCGCAAACACGAAAAACGTTAACTGTTTATTGTCATTATAGAATTTAATAGTGTATTTTAAAATCAAACGTATACGTTATCTTTACATTGATTAGTTTCTTTTAATACCAGAAAAAATATAAAATATGTCCTACATGCGTCATAAAATAGGGGGTGAAAATACACCTCCTATGCGTAAGCGAGTAAAAATAATTAGGTATGCAGTGGGTTGAAAAATACGGACTCACACGTAGGTATATGTAAAAATAGGAATGCAGAGGGCTGAAAAATACGGACTCACACGCAGGTATATGTAAATAATTAGGGTTGAAAATACGGTCTCACGCGTGGGTGTGTAAAAATAGGGGTGAAAAAATACGTCCTACACGTAAGCGAGTAAAAATAAGGGTGGAAAATCCGGCCCCCACGTGAGCATATAAAATAGGGTGTGGGTGGCGGGGGAGCTTGCACCGTAAAAAGAGGGGAGGGGAAGGTGCGGGGGTACTACTCAGATGAAATCCACAGAAGAGCCAGTGAAACGGAGAAAGAAAGTAAGGCTGAGAAAGTAAAAGCCAGCGAAGGTATAACTAACAATAAACGCACAGCAGACATCAGTTCAATATGAATAACACGAAGCAGAACAAGATTATTAGCGACCTGAAGATATGAAATCAGATTTTGCCGAAATGTGGCCGAATCAACGAAGGTTCTTGCAAGAATCCTATTAGTACACTAAATCATATACCCGGAAGAAATGAAAATACGCGTATTGAAATCTCAAAATATATATATGATGTATATATATATATATATATATATATATATATATATATATATATATATATATATATATATATATTTGATTTTGAGATTTCAATACGTGTATTTTCATTCAGAATTTTCTAGCTACCCCTTAAAAAGTTTCCAAAATGGATGAAAGCAAGATGTAAATTTTTTCGAATTCTTTGGCCATCGTTAACCCACGCCGAAAAGCCTCTGAATATTTTAAAAATAGATTATTGAGGGAAATATTACTTTGTCCCACATCATTTTGCAAGACAAGTGTGAATAGTCATTTTCGATGTATTTTTATCCGCTTAATGTACATCTGTGATCTAAATTGGGCCATCAACTCCCAATTTTCCTACAAATTAATGAAAGTAGTTATTTTAGAAGTATTTCTGGCAGCGCAATACAAATGCGTTAACCATATTTGGCTACCACATCACAATTTTGACTTTTTTTTATTATGTATAACTAAAGGATACTCTAATTAATGTTTTCAGAATAAATTGTTCAAGTAAACATTATTATCAAACTTATTCTGATAATTTAGTGAAACACATCCTGTAAAGATAAAACAGCTTCATTAAAAGTAGTTTTTAGTAAAATGTAATAAAGTGTATTATGTAACGCTATTATAGTTCCGCAAGCGGTTTTTGACGCACTTGGACATGCGCTAAGACGTGTTGAAACCACGGGTGTTTTGCGACAGTAAAATTTTTGGCTGTCAACGAGATAAAAAAAACTAAAATCTATTGAGAGATAGATTTTAGTTTTTCTTTTTAATTTTTCACTTTTAGACAGATTGAGGCTGCGTTATTACGATACAAGCCAAAAATTTTACTGTCGCGAGACACTCGTGTTGAAACCAGTGACGCATCCTCGGAGGTCACACAGGTATCTCTGGTTGAAATTTACGTTAGATCAGTCCAGTACATTGGATGTTACTCTGCAATGCGTATAAGTGAAATTCTTGTTTATTACTTATTTTGTCTTAATATGGCCGAGACTGTAGTACTTCAACGTAATGCTAACATTTTTTTAGTTGGTAGTGTGAATACTCAAATTCTTGGTTCAAAATTACGATCAAACAGACATGTGCTTTTTCAATATTTTTTTTTATTGGTGCTTACTTATTTAAAGCACGCCTTAAGCGTGTTTAAATCGAACTTTCAAAAACGCGCGTTTTTTAAAGTTACCATGGCAAGATCAACAACTCAAGAAACGTGAAGTTTAAATGACAATTTTTTGATTATTGATCTGACAGGAGTACCTTGTAACGTCAAATAAAATGTTACTGACAAATTCAAAACCTTTATTTAAACATTATTTAACACTTTTAATTTTATAAATGAAAATACAAAGTACAGTTAGTATTGTTAGATATATTAATTTTTATTTACATATTTTACATTATCAGCCCTTATTTCCATTTTTTGTAGTAATACTTCTAGTATTTATGATTTCAAGGTGCACCAATAAAAAAATAGCGTAAAGTATTCGTAGATAACTGGTCTTTAAAACACTTACTCTACTCCGAGCACTACGGCTGCGCCGTTCTGCTCGAAAACACGCCACATTTTTATCCACTTATACTTTAATACACTATTTTTATAATATAAAATGCGTAAAATTAAATATAAGTGATATTCGTGAATGTGTAATTTTTTGGGAAAAGACAAGCATTCCCACCAGGGCTGTTCAGAACTGCGTATCTAAATTAATAAAGTTGTACGGTAAGTGGCGCAGTTTAAACAAAAATGCACAAAAAATTGGCGAAATATATAGACAAAAGGAAAAAGAGTTTACGGAAAATTTGGATAACTTATGCAATGTAGAACAGTCAGGAACTGTATCACCACCTGCAGTCAAAAAAAGAGAGGTCGCACGAATTTCATTACGCCTAAGCTTGTTGGAAGTTTAGACAGATGTCGATTAAGTGTAAGAGATTCGATTTATGCCCTGCATGCGGTGGTGGAGGCTTTAGGGCATAATTTAGATGATTTAGTAATTAGTTTTGGAAAACTGGGACTGTCGACTCTCGAAGCTCTATGTTGTGATACTACAGTTTCCAGTACAGGACGATTAAATGAAGCGATGGTCTTGATAGAACAAAAGTTGAAAAAAGGTCTACTTCATTTGCCGTGTCGACATCATATTTATGAACTTATTCTCCGAAGTAAACTCCCACAAGTAACATCAAGCCCCGATATTCCTCTATTCAAGAAATTTCAGAAAAACTGGAACAATATTAATAACATTAACTATGTGTCAGCCATGGAAGACAGTGAGTATTGCACTG
This sequence comes from Vesta saturnalis, assembly GCA_036346205.1. Taxonomy (NCBI): domain Eukaryota; kingdom Metazoa; phylum Arthropoda; class Insecta; order Coleoptera; family Lampyridae; genus Vesta; species Vesta saturnalis. Next base: position 604,284 of record JARFJB010001773.1, read on the forward strand.
CTTGAGAAGGTGTAAGAGAAGAAATTCTCAATTTTACCCAGTGCAAGTTGCAAAATGAACACTTTAGACATGATTATAATGAATTACTCGAATTGGTGGTCATATTCCTTAACGGCGATCTGGGAAGAAACTTCAAAAATTTGTCCTCCTGACTGACTAAGAGCTCTCCTGGTTTAATCGTGTGCTGTTGCAGAATCTCAAGAAAATGTCGGCGTTTTTCACGTAGATGTAGCCTTGTTAGAGAGTGGCTGTAGTGACTTCGCAAGGTACTTAACTAGCGCTCCAACAGAACTAACAATCGGCCGTAGTGGGGCACCATCCTTGTGTATTTTAGGCAATCCGTACATCTTCGGGCATCTGGACGACTTTTCTTTCGGTATCAGTGTCTTCTGGGTTTCTTCATCAATTCGTGAGTCCACAATTTTCTTCTTCGTTGTTTTTTCTAGGTACGTCGTGGGCTATTTGATTGGAAATGGATTCCACCATCACGACATACAAACGACGTTGAGGCCTTCAAGTAGAGAAGACAAAGAACCAGATGACCCTGCAACTGCCACGGCATACCTACTATACATTAAAGTGACAACGGACAAGGTTAGCCGTATTCTTAAAAAACATAAATTCGATACAACTTTTACGGCGTATCTAAAAATTCATTCGCTCTTAAGAAATCCTAAGGACAAGATCTCGTTGGAGAGTCAAGGACTGTACAAGATTCCATGTGGAGGCTGCGGGCTATCGTATATTGGACAGACCAACAGAAAAATCAGCGCAAGGGCAGAAAAACACAAAAACGCGCAAGCACCCATTAGATGGTCACAGAAGCAATTGAAACGTAAAAAACTTGTTATCCCAATCCTCATAGCCTACTCTACTCTTCCTAACGCGTTTTGTAAAACAAATTGCTTTTTATCGAATAAATCAGAAATTTATTTTAGGTACAGGGCACGTCAGATACTCTCCTTCTGATTTTCAAAGGAGAATTCACTAGTGAATGGTGGTTTCTATTTGAAAAAATTGAGTTTTCCGATATTTGTGATGTCAACGCTTGAACCAAATTTTTCGGACGCCATGTACAATATTTTCGGGTATTGAGAGTGTTTTTTAGTAGGGCCGTACTCAGACCTTAACACCTCAGAAAATCCTTTTTATTTCTACAATAACTTACACGGTACACTAATTTATTTGACACCGTGTACCTTTCAAAGATTTTGAAATAATGCGAATAACTCGAAAACCGCTGAAGCCATGGATACGAATTACGCGTCAAATGTACGCAAAATTTTACAAGTTATTCAATGGTGTGAAAATATGCAGGGTATTCCATTTAAACAAAATTAAGTTTGGTTGACCACGTTTTTTTGAATCACCCAGTATATATGAAAATATTATTAAAATGTCCAACCTTTAGTTTATTTGGAAAGCCTGTTCACACTTTTTCGGACAAGTAGTCTGGGAGCCCATAATTGGACAATTACACACTACATGGACACACTATATATATATATATATATATATATATATATATATATATATGCGTGTATTTGAGTGCGTGTGTGTGTCACAATGTGCTGCTGCAACGTTAGTTCATGATTTAAACACAACAAATCGAGACCTAACGTAAACTAAACAAAAATGTCACTGAGCTTCAAGTTACGTTAATTTTCAATTACCAGAATTTAAAAACATTTTTGACCCCAAAAAACGAAGAGTCACGGTTGCCACAGTTTATAAAGCTATGAAAGAATTCTTCAAATGAATGAGGTCTAATTTGAACAAATGCGTCTGATATATAAAAATTGATCAACGTAGTTAAAAATGTGAATTTTTTAAATAGTACTTAACAAAATTTTTCGAAACGAGGCCAAGATGAAATATCTAAAAGTAGACCAAGCTTATTTAGAAAGGTAATTGAGGTTACGTCAAAACTAAGCTAGGTTATAACTGCTAGAAACGAAGTCATAGTCAGATATCTAGGGTTTTGTTACGTTCATCTAAATATCTGGTGTGGAACAACACACGATTTTTTGGAATAACTATACAACCCCTTTTTTAATAGGTTTATGACGAATCTGGGCATCATTATAAAAACATAAACAATGGTCTGTCAGTAGTATAGCTACCCCACTTCCGGCGCAATTTTGATAATAATAGTACACCTCCGTACAGATTATCCACACCAAGGTCAATGGTTTTCAAGGCCAAGGCAATCGTACAAATTGCATATATCGACGTATATTCCTCAAGGTCATCACATTGCCTGTATAATCTTCAAGGTCATCCTACACATTACCTGCGTCTAAGTACACGGTCACATTACCTATGTTCAGGTTTTCAAAGAGCCCACTGTACAGGTTGCCTGCGTATATTCTTCAAGGTATGGAGACTCATTCCCTACGTCGAATTCAACGGTTTGTCAAGGTCACACGTTTCCCGCATCAGGGTTCAATTGGGAGTATATAGGAGGATGCTCTTCAAGGCCACCAAGAAATCAAGGAGGATTCTAAATCAAATTTTGATGAAAATTTTAAGGCCCACGTTCATTAATCTGTTCAAGGTCACGCCCCCCATCAATTCTAGGAAGTTTATTGACTTCTGCCTCAAGACCTGAGGTGTTAATTAAGTTATTACAATTCTCAAGATTAGGGGTATCATGCAGATTGTTGTCTCTGTTAAGCATGTTTCAAGGTCTTTAAGAAATTCCTGGAAGTTTACTTTGCAAGGTCACGCCCCCAGCAACGTTTATTCACCTCAAGTGGTTCCGTTTCCCAAATACAAGTACCCGTTTCCCAAATACAGATAATCGTTTCCCAAAACAGGGGATCTGTTTCACAACACAGGTAGCCGTTGCCCTGCATTTCAAGGTCACACATATGAGAAAAGGACAAAGGCGATCAATTGTTCTGCCCGCGTTAGGGTCATAATTCCTAAAAATAGATTGTTATCTAGATCAGTTTCCAGCTACCCCACAATTTCAGACTCAATTCTAAGAAATCAATTCTCAAGAACAAAGGCGATCAATTGTTCAAGCAATTCAACCGACGCTTCAAGGTCGAGGTCTATGCTTACAATTTTCAAGGTCACACCTCTGAGAAAAGAACAAAGGCGATGCATTTTTCTGGTCGAGTTAGGGTCATAATTCCTAAAAATAAATTGTTATCTAGGTCAATTTTTAGCTTCCCCCACCATTTCAGGCTCAATTCTGAGAAATATAAAAATAGAATTTTCAAGGTCAACGTTTAATCTTGAAAGCATCTATTAGAGTAGATAAGGAACAGTGTGCGTCATATTTTACATTGAAATCGTGACTAGAAGTTTTACTGTAAACCTAAAGTGTTGTGAAGAGCGATTAGATATTTGTTAAAGGTTCATTATTACGTGTGTGCTTTATATTGTTTAAAGTAACTATGAGTATGTCAAGTAATAGTGAGATAGTTAATTTAACAAGGCGTGTTGTTCCTTTATTGAAAACAAAAGGAATTTGCGGAGCATGTCGGTATAATTAACACTAATATCAAGCTATTTTGAGACATAATTCAAAAGAAAGTTTATTATGAGACCGATTTATCATTGCTAAAATGATATCTCATAAGACTGAGACGGTTGAAGAACGCTTCAGAAAAGACGGGTAGTGGAATTGTCAATAAAAAATGAATACATAAATTACGTTGGTACTCTCTAGAGTCATGTTTTAATGGTAGGTTACTTACAGGAATAATAGTTAACATAGTTAACATTAAGTACCCTTTAATTTTTTTACAAAACGCGTATAATAGTTTTGCGCGTAAGGTTAAATTAATGGTAAGGCAATCCATGCTAAAGGTGAATGTGGTCTTAGCATGCAATTTCATGCAACCTCAACATAATATTATTGACTTGAAGATGTTTACCATAAAAAAATATGTTATTGATATGTCAACCAATTTGCGTGTGTGGCACAATAAGCACGCGTATTATAAGTTACAGACAAAATTGGAGGAGTTTTCTAAATGGGATTCCGGTTGGGCATTACACGAAGTTTTACATTTAAAAGTGAATATTAATAGCTATGTCCCATTTAGAGGTGGTCGTTCAACCTATGTTAAAGTTCCTCCCTTCATAGCAGTAAAGCATGCAGTAGTGAATGTTAAAAATAACGATCAGTATTGCTTCCTATGGGCCGTTGTTTCAGAATTATACCCCGCGCAACATCATACGGCAATGGTTCAAAGTTATCCTCATTTTAGAGATGTTTTGAAGTATGATTCAATTCACCTCTCCATTCGGCTGGATGATGTAAAAAAATTTGAGAAACTTAACCTCGCAATTAATTTGTACAGCATAAATGATAAAAAAAGTTGCACCCTTTGTATTGAGTAACCAGCAAAGCGGTAGAGAACCCATAAATCTTTTAATACTTTCTGCTAATGATCAAGCCGCCGATGATATTAACACTACATACCATTTCACATGGATTAAAAATATGTCAACCTTATTTGCAAAACAGATATCAAAAGATGGTTATAAGAAAGTGATTTGTAACCATCACTTTTGGTCAGATGTAGCTTTAGAAAAGCATTTAACGTACTGTAATCTACTTAATCAATGCTCTGCTAGGTTGCCTACCCAAGCAGAAATGAATTTACAGTTAAAAAAATTGGCATTCCAAGAAAAGGTACCATTTGTCATTTATGCCGATTTAGAAAGTATTTTAGAAAGGTGTATAAATGGTATCGAAAGTAATACTCTATTTCACTCCAAACATATACCATTTAGCATTGCTTACTATTTGAAGCCTTCGTATGATGATTATTTATCCCGATTTAGGTTTTATATAGGAAATGATTGTATTCAATGGTTTGTTAACGAGCTTCAAAGTATTGCACATTGGCCCACCGAAATAATCAATCAAATAATTTCTATGGATACTTTAAGTCCCAGTCAGGTTTAGCAATTTGAAAGCGCCACGATAGCAGTATAGCTACCTCACTTCTACGTCATGTGTATATATATTAGCATTCTGTCCTCCGTCCCAAGGTTATGTGTATATAACTGTATACATATTAGCCTTCTGACCTCCGTTCATGGAAGTAGGTCTGTCACGAGCGTTACACTGGTCATGCAACGTTTCCATGCCTCAAGGTCATCGTTGCAGGTCGTTGACCTTTTATAAGGTCATGAGGTTTCAAAGCCACCCAAAGTCCATTGACCTCTGTCTCAAAGTCATGCGGCGTTGCCAGTTCATTGACCTTTTAAGGTACGATGCTCACATATTCTTTAAGGTCACGAGCGTTGTTTGTGTTCACAGAGATATTAGGGGGATGATCTTCAAGGTCACGTACACATTACCTATGTCAAGATCAAATGGCCCACCGTACATGTTCCGGCGTATATTCTTCAAGGTCGTTAAAGCTTTCAAAGGATCCACCGTGCACGTGCCGGAATCAAAGTAAATTCTTCAAGGTCCAGCTCTAATACACATTCGCTGCATGGTTTTCAAGGTGAAGGTGGCTCACATTGCCTTCAAGATCAAGGTAGGGCCCTTTTTCAAGGTCACAAGCAATTCTTGGCTGAGTCACGGGTTAATTTTAAGGCCACGTGGTAAGAAACGCTCAAGGTCACGTAATTAGTTCAGTGACCTCTTGAGTAGGCCCTCAAATTGAATTTCTGGGCTTTACATAGGCCAAAAGTAAGCTACTCCACAGTGCTCAAGGTCACCAAGCATTTCCCGACGGACTCGAGGTGTTAATTGTGTCTTAAGGTTAGGAGTATTAAATAGATGTTTTAATCTTATTGTAGGAGCGTGTGATTGTTGGATGCTCTTCAAGGTCACGAGCTTTCGCAGTTAACAATTAGTATATAGGAGGAAGAGGAGGATGCTCTTCAAGGTCACGATAGTATCGAATAAGATCGGAGCTATCTGTTCAGGGAAACAGCCATCTGTTCGGGGAAACAGCTACCTGTTTCGGGTAATTCTTGGCTGAGTCAAGTTGTTAATGTAGTTATTACAATTCTTCTCAAGGTTACCTGCAGGGGTATCGCATTACAGATTGTTGTCTATGCCAGTAGATCAAAGTTTATTAACCTTTTCAAAGTCAGCAGTTTCAAGCTCACGCCGACAGCAAGGTTTATTGACCTCTGTGCAGTCAAGTAGTTTAGGTCAAAAATAAGCTCCTGCGTAGGACATTTCACAGTCTCTATTTTCAAGGTCTAAGGTGAGACAAAATTGTTGTATTGGCTAAATTGTAATAAAAAGGTTATGATTACAGTATATGGATTCATAATACTAGAATCCTGAACCACCAGAATAAGTTAGTTTTCCTAAGAACCGGATCCGTTTCCCAAATACAGATAACCGCTTCCCAAATACAGATAGCGCTTTCGCAACACAGGTAGCCGTTTCCCCATCATTTCAAGGTCACACCTCTAAGAAATCAATTCTCAGGAATAAAAGCGATTCACTGTTCAAGTAATTCTTGGCAGAGTCAGGGTCATAATTCCTAGAAATCACTTGTAGCGCTATCAAATGGATTGTTATCTAGGTCAATAACTAAAATGTATTGGTATCAATTTTCAAGGTTATAGGTCCTAAAAAATCAACCTGCAGGGGTATCCCAATACATAGGCGGTAAAGGTATATAGGAGGGTGCTCTTCAAGGTCATGTCTACTATAGGATTCACTTTCTCGTTTTTACGGTCATTCCGTACACACATTGCTTGCATATATTCTTTAGGGTCACGTATAGTGATCCACTTATTAATTTATTAAGGAAAACCCGCAAGTGCATTAGGTCAACGTCACGTACACTTTCCCTGCATATTCGTCAAGGTCACACCTCTGAGAAATCAACTTTCAAGAGCAAAGGCGATCCATTATTCAAGAAATTCTAGTCGGGTCAGGGTCATAATTCCTAGAAATCACCTGCATGGGGTATTCAAATAGACTTTTCAAGGAGGAAGGGATTCTACTTTTCAGGGTCAGGTCACTAAACAATTCATGGTTGAGGCCATACGTCGGGTAATGTTCAAGTGAGATTTAGCAGCATTTCTAATCAATGACGTCACGTGGATTTCAAGCAAGCAATTCTTGGCTGAGTCATGTCAGGTGTTAACCTGCTGGGGTATCCCGATCTTACCCAATTGAAAATGTTTAACGTCACCAAGCAATTTGCTCTAGTCAAGGTCATGTGTTTAAAAGTAGGTCAATGGTTTCTGGCCTGTCTCAGGATGATGTAGTTTACCCAAGAACTGAATCCGTTTCCCAAATACAGATAGCCGTTTCCCAAATACAGGTAACCGTTTCCCAAAACAGATAGCTGTTTCGCAATACAGGCAGCCGTTTCCCAGCTGATTGACCGCTGAATGTTATTGAACAAGCTTAGGATTGGCTGAGTGATGGTCATGTGCATAGAAAGCGATTTTCAAGGTCATTAGACGATTCTGGACCACTCTGAAGTTAGTTAAGGTCAAAGGACAGCAGCATCATGGTCGAAGAAGTCTGCACCGCTCTGAAGTTAGTCAAGGTCAAAGAACAGCAGCATCAAGGTCAAAGAAGTCTGGACCACTTTGAAGTTAGTCAAGATCAAATTTAAAAATAGAAGTTAGAAGGGCAGCTGCATCAACACCAAAAAATTCATAGCTTGATTTTGGACCACATTACACCACATTATATGAATTTCTGTCTTGAAGTTAGGTTAGGCTGTTCAAGCAATTTGGAGTCAAGGTGTTAGTTCTTAAAAATCAACCTGCAGGGGTATCAGGCCGTAGGTCGATTCTGAAAAAAAATTATTGCTGGCAAATGTTGTTATAAGTGTCTCAAAACACAATTATATGTATTAGATTTAAGGAACTGTACTGTATAATTAAAAAATAAAGACTTTAAGTGTTGAGAATACGGTGTTCTTTTTCATACAAGTTAAAGAGACGTAGATTTCTCCAGCTACCTCCACCATTTGCTTTAAATTTGGTCACGCCATATTACAATCCTGAGAAGGTTAAATATAGAATTTTGAAGGTCCTGATCCTGTCCGATCTTATACGTATTTTAACCTTGAATGCAATTGATGGATCTATATAAGGAGAGTGTAATCATAATGAATAATTTTATGGTAAACTTAAAGTGCTGTGAAGAGCAACTAGATATTAGTTGTACTAGTTATAAATAGATGTCTGGCACTTGCATCAAAGGGAAACTTATACTTCGAATTATGCGGTTTAATTAAACTAAACATGCGTTCTTGTGCATTTAAAATTCTGAAATTGTGTCCTATTTCCAAGCGATTCTGAAAATTGTAAATACGTTTTGCGAGTACTCGTAAGTAGTTAAAAGTTAGGTCCGGGGTCACGCTACAGAGTCGATGATTGTAATAGTTGATGTACAGGGGTTCAAAACTGCAAAACACGTATTTACACCTAAAGAGCTAGCAATATACTATAATGGAAATCAAGTTGCCCGTTTTGTTTTTAAACCACCATTTCCGTGGCACGTCTTAAGATGTGGAATTTCAACGACAAGCTAGCTGGTTAATAAATAATCATCACTGCATCAAATGGGGATATGGATATACCTCTACACATCTCTTTCCACATACACTTCGTGAACTAATATCGGTAACAGATGATGGGTAAGTTAAAGGGAGGGAAAAAACTGATCACATTCGAAAAATATTGAGACAGTCAGTTATACTAGCTTTACCCAAAATTAAACCTACTTGTTTCTTTCATACACAGACCACTTGTAATTGCGCTTTGACGAATGTACACTTCTTGTACAATAACTATGTAAGACAATAGTAGTAAAAGGTTTATGAAATTGTGCGCTGATAGGGGTTACAAGTAAAGGGGACAAATTTGTAATATTTACAATAACATGCAATTGTATATTCTTTTAAGTGTTTTATTTCATGTAAAGCTACATCCTCTGATCCAAACTATTCCTATGGTTATACCCCACCCTATCCATCTAGGGAAACAATGTGATACGTGTAAATTTTGGTTTATGAATTTATGGTCTTTAAGTTACGACTCATCTTGTATGTTGTTGGAAAATGGCAACATTGCCACTAAAAATCGTTTTAAATTTAAAATATTTCAAACATGTGATTACTTTAAAATCTTTGGATTGATGAAAATAATCAGGCTATTGTGTTTTTGGTTTTCTGGTACCTTCAGAGAAGAAGGAAAACGCCATTTTGGCAAAAAGAAATTGAATGCGTAGTTAGAAGCACATGTAAAATTTGGAAAAGGTGTTCTTAAAAATTTGATTGAATTTTTCAAGTAAAATTTTAACTCAGCCTGTTGCTGGTTTTAATCTTTTCCATATAAATAAATCCTGTTGGGATTTCGAATTTCAGTTCGGCTTTAATTTTTTTTGTTTCTACTACACCTTAGCTTCGATCAAGAGGTAAGCTACTCACTTTCTTTTCTTATTTACTAGACGTAGCTTTGAAATGCATGCGTACATGTTTTGAAATTTTAATACGGCATAAAGATCATATTTTATAAAATTTGGGTATCGATTTAAATTCTAACACAGTTATCTTATATAGGTTCTTTTTGGTCCTTTACACATTCACTCAAGATTAACATATTTCGTGCTTCCATAAGGAATAATTAAACCGTTTCTGACAGCACATGTGGATATCATTCGTCCGATGTGTGAAATATTAGTTATGGGTCTTCGAGCCTGAATGGAAACAGTCTACGATTACTCCTTCTCATAGTATCGTCTGAATTAACTGAGGAAATATACGTTACACCTACGACTAGTTTCTGATAAGTATTATTGCTACATGCATACAAAATTTTACCTATGGTGAGTGACTTTTGATTGCTTTTCTACATAACGAGGCTCTCGTTATCTCTACTTTACTGAAAGTCTTATAACCATTACTTTACTGTGCTTGCTACTTGCATTAGTGTGTTTCCGCAATTATCTTAATCCTGAAATTAATGCTTATGCTTTATTGTTAAACATTTTCTTAGTAATCGAGAGTAATACTATACATTTGTACCTGTAAAAGATAATTTGGGTTATTCCAAAGTTTCGCTTATACTTACATTTAACTTTGCAATAGAATTTGTATTTTATCTATCAACTTTTCTTATGTACTAGCTTTATTCTGATAAATAACCGTAATTGTTCAACCGTTAGAACTACCTGTGTTTACTGTACTTGCAATCAGCTGTTTTGTCGACTGAATGCTACTCGTTGAGTTTAAATATACAATGTATGTGAAAAAATTATGTTAACTGCTGGGGGTTCAATTACTGTGTAAATCAAATTGAATATTTATTTATTATCATTGGGGTTGTATAACATTTCATATTTTTTTTTTCTGATTACAATTTGAATATTTGTTTAGTATAAAACTGTTGGAAGTAGGATTTACTAATTTGAATCTTTTGTTGGTAGCCCTATGCGTACCAATAAATGGGTTATTTTGTGTTGCGCTTTATTTAATTCTTGTACGGCAATTGCCAAATCGATAATAAACTTGGCCTTTCTAAATTTTCTAAATGCTTCATGCTTATTATTTTGTCTGTAATGCTCATAGTAATTTTACTGAAGAATATTTTGTGCTTACATAAGTAAACAACAGGGTAGACATCTAGTGCTAATTTTCGCTCCATATTTGGGGTTTATTTGCGTCCGGTTGATTGGAAACTGATAAATTAGTCCAACGGAGAGCTCTTCGTGGAATATCGGTATACAAGAATTCAATTTCGGATAATTATAGATATATGTTTGGGTATTCTTTTCTTTTAGGGTCAACACTAGATGCCGAACCGTATTGTGTCTGAGTAGGTAAATTTTAAGTAAATTTCATAATTGGTTTTCAGTTGTGGTGGAAAGGTAAGTTGATTACTGCTGGTTTATTTCGTAGATATATATATATATATATATATATATATATATATATATATTTTGTGTTAGATATTTACGAAAATTTAATTATTATTATAACATTTATACTATTTTACGTTGGGGTATATTAAATAAGTGGTGTTAAACGATTGTAAGTTCTTTCATTAATCCTGTGATCTACGATCAACTTCCTAGCCAGTCCTTTGTCAGTGTGGACTTAGCTCACCCTTTTATTTTAGCTGTCTCTTTTGTCCTATGTGGCCGTAGCCCTTTTCTTGATAGAGGGGCGATAAAAAATTAAATCAAGTGGTGCCCTTTTTAAATTTTATGTATCTCTTTTCTCCTGCCAAAACGCCCATGCATCCAAGTGCTTAACAGACCGACTGAGCTTCCGGCTAATTCCTTATTCCTTGTTACAGCACCTTAGCCACAATTTCTACCAATATCCTTTTGTGCACGTAACAAATGTTAAGGAATCAAGTCAAATTTTAGCATTCCTTGGAGGTTAAATTTTTGGAAATAGCAAATAAGCGTTCCTATTGCTCAATTCTAATAGAATCAGTTCGTGGAAACAAGAAGAATTATGGGGTTGTTGTCTATGCTAATATCAAGGTTCTGGTATTGACTAAATTGTTGTTTGTAATAGTAAAAAGATTATGATTATGTGGGTTCAGACTACTGACTAATACGATTAACTTAACTTAAGCCAAAGTATAACAACAATTATTAAAAGGCATAAAATTGTAACATTAATAAAAAACGATGATGTAATATACCATTCGTAATTGATCAAGTAATTTAATTAATATAAAAAATTACCCCTTAATAATCGCTAAGTGCCGTCGGCTCATCGGTAGATGAATATAAGGGTGGATTCTAATAAATAGTTTAATTAACCTACCTGAAATGCTAGTTGCTTCTTTTCTGCTTGATTATTTTCACTTAATTCCAAAAATGTTATCAAAAAATTATGAATAAAATAATAAATTCTCGAGCGCCATGTTGTCTTTCTTTTTTTTTATATATCTATCTAGGAACAACAAAACCTAGTTATTGAACACAAATAAAAATAAAATAACAAGTTACATAAGTTTATTTAATATGTGTTTGAAAACGAAAAAAATTCAGAAGTCATAAACTAAATTATAAAAAGCTTTACCTTTTAACTGTTCTGTATATACACTGTTACAGGTACTATGAAGCAGAATGGTTCATATGGTGAGGTCAATGTCTTGCTTAGTTATCCTTAAAATATGGAATTTCCTTGAAGTTTATTCGCCAAATTTATTTGTAAAAGAATGTAGAACTTGCGTTGTAAAGGTAACTCATGTAAAACTTGCCATTTAAAATAATAGCATAATAAGCTATTGACTTATACGTGCCGTTAAAGATTATTAAGTATACAAATTAAGTGATTAAAAAATAAGTACGTAAAAAAAGTATACTTGAAAAGTAAGTAAAAGGTGAAAGGTGCCTAAAAAAAGCAAAGGCTTTAGTTTTAAAATGTAATGAGAAAAAAAATAACTTACCACCAAAATTCTGATGGCACCAAAATATAAAAAATTAAGTAAAAATCATACTTATTGCTGTTAACATTCAGCATTAAGTGAATTAAGAAAAGCTTTCAGAATAACTCAAGTGTATTTCCCCTAAAAAATCTTCACGCTTGCGCGAATACGATAATATAAATCCAATTTTTTTTAAGAAAGGGAACTAAAACTATTTATGTAATATTACACCCAAAAGATTTGTTCTAGGAAATGCCAATTAAATTGCCATTCTCAATTCTGCATATTAATAATTAAAAACTTTTCTAATATTATGCCAAATACATGAACGATTCTTAAATTAATGTACTTTTTAATACAACCACAAAAAAAAAGGTTGTTACAACCGCCAAGATGAGGTAGTTTCCCTGAGAACTGGATCCGGTTCCCAAAGACAGATAGACGTTTCCCAAAACAGGGAAGCCGTTTCTCAAAACAGGGATCTGTTACCAAATACAGGTAACCGCCCCCCCCGCCCCCCAGAAAACAAGTCAAATAGCTCATTCATTGTAACTGAGGCTAAATTGAACTAGGCTGTGGAAGGTCACAATCATTTCTTAGAAATCCATTTTCAAAGTTTATCTTATAAATTTAAAAATAGAATCAGCTCGTGAGGGGTATCATATTACAATTCTATGAAATACATGTTCAAGGTTATTGCTTAGAAGGACCTCATATTCTTAGAAATCTGAGCCTAGAATCAGTTCGTGGAAATATGGAAGCTTGTTGTTTATGCTAAACAGTCGGTTGAGGTTAAGTGGTTCTTGTATTGACTAAACTGAGTCAAGGTTAACTTTTGTTGGTTTCCTAGTACAATTATTAGAAATCTAAAAGTAGGTCAAGGTACTGATAGGACTAGTTTTTATATTATAGAAAAAGCTGGGTAATCCGCTTAAATCACCTACTTTAGGAGGTATTTTTTATAGGTCAAGGTACTGATAGGGGTAATTTTTATATTACAGAAAAATCTGGATAGTCCCCTTAAATCACCTACTTTAAGCGGTAAAGGATAGCTTTTCCAATAGTGATAGATACTAGAATATGTCGACGGGGGTTATCGTCGAGGGGTGGTTTTTGAAAAAGTTGGCTTTTGTTCGTTTGTATACATGCTTTAACTAGAATCATTTTACAGAACTGGACAGAGCATGCAAAAATTAAGTGTAATATCGATTAGGTTTAAGGGACCGTATTGCATAATTAAAAAATAAAGACTTTAAGTGTTGTGAATATGGTGTTCTTTTAAGTTGAAGAGATGTAGATAGTAAAATAACTTCAAAAATCTTTCGTAGCACTGGTTTTCGGTATTCTCTTCTCCAACGCATCAAAGTTAAACGGTTCCTTGTTGGCTCTGCGTATCGAGATTTTTTGACGTTTGGACCCTGGAACATTTTGACAAACGTCTAGTCACTAGTATAGAATACTACCGTCCTAGGATTTTATCCGATATCAACCTTCTTCCTCCAGATGGGAAGGTGATAAATATTATGTACTTTAAGCTGTAGAAACACTGAACTAGGAAATATGGCTTGATAGGAATTAGTTCTGAGACATATGTAAGGGTTTTCAGGATGTGTATCTTTTTTATCTGAAAAACATCAAGGTTTCGTATGAATTTAGTACATTGGCGGGATTAAAAGGTTGTACTATCCTCTTGCATTCTTAATTTAAAGGTGTCTCATTAAAACAACTAACCTTCCATAAGGAAATCGAATCCATTTCCCAAACTGACGTACGTTGGAACTGGCTTTAAAGAGGCGAAATTGGACTACATACAACGTATAAATGAAGAGTATACAGATTTATCGGAAAAGAACAAACAATGACAGAGTTTAATAAATTGCCTTATGTATTAGAAAATACGCACTCGTTGTCTTTGGCTAGAAGGGAATTGGAGGAACAATGTATAGATTTAAATTAGATGTACTAAAACATAAAGAAAGAATTGTGTGCATGTGTGTAGTGTTTCCGTTAATTAAATAACATTTATAAAAAATGTAGTTATCTATTTGTTTGTGTGAAGGTGTTGTAAATCTAAATGAACCCTAAATTAACAAAAAATTCGATTTAGTTACAGATTTGTTGGGTTTTGATGTACACTTTCATAGTCCTTGAAAGGATCTAATTTACCTGTAAATGAAAGAAACGTGATTGATTTTCTATCAATAAATGGCATTTATGCTAACTCTCTAGAAATTCTTTTATTATTGAAGCGTTATAATGAAAAAATACAATGACTTTGCGTCGTATAAAGGGAATTGTAGGAGATTTAAATAAATTTTTTGCAAGGATGTCTTTTCTAAAAAATGCATAATTATCGCGATTTAGCCCAAAACCTAAAAAAATGACCAAATTTGGACGTTTGAAACCTCAGGTTCATGTTCACCGACCCGAAAAACATAAATGTGATTAGGACTGTCCCTAAAATTTCTGCTAACTGCACTTTTTATTCCTAAATTGACTAACCTTGGACTATATACAAAGTATAAAAGAACAATGACAGCTATATAAATTGTAGTATAGAAAGCGAGTTAACAATCTATAGATTTAAACTTACATGCAAAAACAGCATAGGTAAATGTCTAGTAATTAATCAGTTTTTCCGATTTTAAACAGATTTTCAGGCGAGGTCAGTATGTCCCCATTAACTTTATTATAATTCCAATTATATTTAACTTATAATTATATTTAACGTTTTTGGGGAATTCGTGCGGTGTAACAGTTGTAGAAAGAATAAAATAGTAAATTTTATCTACTTTAATTTCTACAGAGTATTGAAAAATGCAGAGATATCTGTCGGCAAACAAAAAAAAAACTGAAATGTGATTAGGACTGTACCTAAAATTTCAGTTCTTTTTATTCCTAAATTGACGACCCTCGAATGCATGAAATCAAAGGTAATATTACGACCGCAAACTGTAGGATTAAAAATAAATTAGAGAATATAGGCTCGTTGCACATATCTAATTATTGGTTATAAAAGAGAGTTAACAATGTATAGATTTAAAATAGACATAAGAATTGTAATGTTGCTTAAATAACATTTATAAAAAATGTTGTAATGATCACTAAAGTAGTGGAAATTACCACCGTAAGGTAGGTTACAGATTAGTTTTAATGCAGATCGCTAGACGAAGAAATGTGCTTGTTTTTATATCAATAAATGGATTTTCATTATTAGTAAGTATTATAAGAGGTTTTATTTGTTTTAAAGGGGATACAATAGACTCGAATTCATATAGGTGATGTAATTCTAAAAAATGTACCCTAATAAATGGTTTTTATTATTAGTAGGCGTTAGAATGGGTTTTCATTGTTTTAAATCAATACAATAGTCTCACATTTAAGGTTTTTAAATCGACATTCCCCATTCGCATTTTGATAACGTGCTAGTTATCATATACAATGTATAGATTTAAAATAGACATAAAGAATTGTAATGTTTCGTAAAATAACATTTGGAAACTTAAAATATGTACTCTATTAATGTAAATAAAAAACATTATGTAAGCTTTAATTAAAATAAAATTACCAACATCGTCTTTATGAAAACAAACCTTTTATATTACTTTAAACAATGAAAAACCATTATAACGCTTTACTAATAGAAGAAAGTTTAGTTAACATATGCATAAATGCCATTTATTGATATAAAAACAGTCACGTTTCATTGTCTAGCGATCTGCATACATTAAATCCAATAAATCTATAACTAAATCGATTTTTTTATTAATTTAGATTTACAACACTTTATATAAATGTCATTTAACTGACAGAAACATTAGGCGTGGTACATACAATTTAAATCTATACATTGTTAACTCCCTTTCTATACTACAATTTATATAGCTTTAATGTAAATAAAAAACTTTATGTAAGCTTTAATTAAAATAAAATTACCAACATCGTCTTTATGAAAACAAACCATTTATATAACTTTAAACAGTAAAAAACCATTATAACGCTTATTATTCGTTCATAACAAAAACTTATAATAATTTATATAGCTGTCATTGTTTTTTTATACTTTGTATATAGTCCAAGGCTAGTCAATTTAGGAACAAAAATTCAGTTAACAGAAATTTTAGGTACAGTCCTAATCACATTTATGTTTTTTGGGTCGCTGAACATGAATCTGAGGTTTGAAACGCCCAAATTTGGTACTTTTTTTTAGGTTTTGGGCTAAATCGCTATAATTATGCATTTTTCTGAAAAGACCATCCTTTGCAAAAAATCAATTTAAATCTCCTACTATTCCCTTTATACAAAGCAGAGTCATTGTATTTTTTCATTATAACGCTTCAATAATACAAGAATTTCTAGAGAGTTAGCATAAATGCCATTTATTGATAGAAAATCAATCACGTTTCTTTCATTTACAGGTAAATTAGATCCTTTCAAGGTCTATGGAAGTGTACATTATCTACATACATCAAAACTCAACAAATCTGTAACTAAATCGAATTTTTTGTAAAATTTAGGGGTCATTTAGATTTACAACATTTTTACACAAATAAATAGGTAACTACATTTTTTATAAATGATATTTAATTAACGGAAACATTACACACATACACACAATTCTTTCTTTATGTTTTAGTACATCTAATTTAAATCTGTACATTGTTCCTCCAATTCCCTTCTAGCCAAAGACAACGAGTGCGTATTTTCTAATATATAAGGCAATTTATTAAACTGTCATTGTTTGTTCTTTTCCAATAAATCTGTATACTCTTCTTTTACACGTTGTATGTAGTCCAATTTCGCCTCTTTAAAGTCAGTTCCAACGCACGTCAGCTTGGGAAATGGATTCGATTTCCTTATGGGAGATTAGTTGTTTTAATGAGACCATGCATTACTTTGAAATTAAGAATGGAAGGTTGATGTTTTTCAGATAAAAAAAGATGCACATCCTGAAAACCCTTACATGTGCCTTAGAACTAATTCCTATCAAACCATATTTCCTAGTTCAGTGTTTCTACAGCTTAAAGTACATAATATTTATCATCTTCCCATCTGGAGGAAAAAGGTTGATATCGGATAAAATCCTAGGACGGTAGTATTCTATACGAATGACTAGACGTTTGTCAAAAAGTTCCAGGGTCCAAACGTCACAAAATCTCGATACGCAGCGCCAATAAAGAACCGTTTAACCTTGATGGGTTGGAGAAGAGAATACTGAAAACCAGTACAACGAAAGATTTTTGAAGTTATTTTACTATCTACATCTCTTTGATTTAAAAGAACACCATATTCACAACACTTAAAGTCTTTACTTTTTAATTATGCAATACCGTTCCTTAAACCTAATACATATTACACTTAATTTTCACACGCTCTGTCCAGTTGTATAAAATGAGTCTAGTTAAAGCATGTATACAAACGAACCAGAAGCAGCTTTTTCAAAAACCACCCCTTGACGATAACCCCCCTCGACTTATTCTAGTATCTATCACTATTGGAAAGGCTACCCTTTACCCCTTAAAGTAGGCGATTTAAGGAGACTATCCAAATTTTTCTGTAATACAAAAACTAGTCCTATCAGTACCTTGACCTACATTCAGATTTCTAAAAATTGTACAAGGATACCAACAAAAGTTAACCTTGACTCAATTTAGTCATTACAAAAACCACTTAACCTCAACCGACTGTTTAGCATAAACAACAACAAGCTTCATATTTCCACGAACTGATTCAATGCTCAGATTTCTGAGAAACACGTCCTCCTATGCAATAACTATGTTTAGATTTCTAAGATAAACTTTGAAAATGGGTTTCTAAGAAATGATTGTGACCTTGCACAGCAAAATTTTTAAAATGCTATAACTTGATATTGCATTGACGGTTCTTGATGATTTTTGCGGATTTGGAATCCTTGTTTCGGACAGAATAGTGAAAAGAACATTAAATAAAAACAATTGAGGTGAGAATTTATTTTTACCAAAAACTTAAATAATGCCAAACCTTAGAGGGCGTCGTACCCTACGTTTTTGTTTACTATCGACCCGGTATAATGTGTAAATTTCAACCCTCAAATAAAATGCTTATACCCTGGATCTACGTGAAACAAGGATTCAAAATCCGCAAAAATCATCAAGAACCGTCAATGCAATATCAAGTTATAGCATTTTAAATATTTTGCTACCCAAATTTTATGTTGAGTGTGTGCAAGGCCTAAGGGCCTTAATCCAAAAACGTCTGGAGATATTGATGTTACCTTAGTAACGAACCATATTGCAACAACCAAAAAAAATTTTTTGCGGAAATTTCACTCATACAAACTTTTTGATTTTTTGCATGACTTCATTGATCACCCTGTTTATAATAAACCTATGGTTCTGCGATAAATATACGTCATGCAACTTAATCCGAAAAAAACTAGCTCTTAAAATTTGCAAGCCGCGTTCAAAAATTTGCATTCCTATTGAAAATATTTAACTTTAAGTTTTGCCTAAAAATCACTAAGTGTAAGTTCGAGTGGCCAGCAGTTTAGATGCATTAATTGCATTCAAGGTTAAAAATTTTGTTAAAATTTTGTTTTGTTTGATCTACTAGCATAGACAACAATCTGTAATGCGATACCCCTGCAGGTGACCTTGAGAAGAATTGTAATAACTAAATTAACAACTTGACCCAGCCAAGAATTTCACGAAACAGATAGTTGTTTCTTTAAATAGATAGCTGTTTACATAAAACAGGTAGCTGTTTCCTCTAACAGATATCTGTTTCCCTGAACAGATAGTTCCGATCTTATCCGTTACTCTCGTGACCTTAAAGAGTATTCTCCTCCTCCTTCTATGTACCAATTGTTAACTGCGAAAGCTCGTGACCTTGAAGAGCATACAAGAATTCCACGCTCCTACAATAAGCTTAAAAAACCTATTTAATACGTAATACGTAATTCCCACGCACATGAGACATGCAATTTGAGAGACCTACTTCAGAAGTCAAGGAATTAATTGCTTGACCTTGAACACTTCTTGTCACGTGGCCTTGAAGTTTCCCGCCAGATAAACACATGACTCAGCCGAGAATTGCTTTTGACCTTGAAAAGGGCACTACCTTGACCTTAAAGGCAATGTGAACGACCTTGACCTTAGAAACCATGCAGAGAATGTGTATTAAAGCTTGACCTTGAATAATATACTATGATTCCGGCAACGAGAACGGTGGACCATTTGACCTTGACATAGGTAATGTGTACGTGACCTTAAAAAGCATTCCCCTATTATCTCTGTGAACACAAACAACGCTCGTGGCCTTGAAGAATATGTGAGCATCGTACATTAAAATGTCGATGAACTGGCAACGCCGCATGGCCTTGAGGCAGAGATCAATGAACTTTGCGTGGTCTTCGGGGGGCAGCGTCCAGTTGTGTTGATGTTTTTATTGGACATATGTCTCAGGTTGCTTGGTTTAAAGTAAGTAATTCATATAACTTCCATTGACGAAATGGAACAGTAATAATAGAATTCTTATTGATTCCTTCAAACAAGTCCAGTTTCGCGGCATCACTGTGTTAAGTGTGATACTTTTCATTGAATTTTTTATGGTTACTTCTGCATTAACGTCACCATAGTAGCAGTTTGGATCACTTCTAGATCGAATTAAATTCAGCTCTTGAGGCATATCCACGATTACTTGGCGACAATCCTCCATTATTCCAAATATGTGGTTCAATGGTATGCATACTGTAAAGGATTTTTCACCATTTTGCTTATAGAATTCTACTTGTAATGGTTTCTCATCCTTTGGTGACCACCCCAAATGGCTTAATGCTTTGCTCTTGCTTGTCGTATAAGAGATATGTCCCTTAAGTGTAGATGTTATGCCAGGGTTTCGACAAACGTCCACTCTTTGACCACCTAACTCATAACGAACTTCTTCGGAAGGGCCATACTTAGAACATCCATACGGAAGATAGGTGTGAATATCTGATTTAATTATAGCATTTCAAAATGTACGTTTTGAAAGATGTTTAATGATTCGGCCATTGTTCAACCAGTTGATGTCTCTGTAGATGTTAACCGCAATGAGGGTTGATGACTAAATAGAAACTTAGTGTAGGGACGATGCCTTTTACATGAACTTATTCTCAAACCTATGTTCCCCTTCATCACTTGTCAAATTAATTGTTATATTACTAATTATTCCGTGTAATTGTTAAATTTTAAAACAATTTTAAGAAGGCAAATGCAATAATTACTTTCATTGTTATACAAACAAAGAAAATCCTTTGTTCATATTTTCAATTTAAAGCTTTCAAGAAATATCGAGTTATTTACAGCTGTCAAGTTAATTATTATATTACTAATTATGCTATGTAG
>JARFJB010001773.1:627500-842500 GCA_036346205.1 Vesta saturnalis
ATATTTAGAGATTGAGCGTGTATTTTCGGAGAATTAAAATAAATTATTAAATATTTGTGAAAAACTAAACTAACTCGTAACTAGAACAACAACGCAATTCATTTTTTTTATTCTTATTTTTTATATATACACCGCGTTTGAAAATATTTCTTCAACATCCTGCCCCTACAGCAGAAGCAAGGCTTCAGGTAACTAAAAACAAAAGAGAGTAAAACAAATCGAGCGAGGTAAAACAAAACTGTCGAAAATAACATTTAATAAATAGTGAGCTAGGTGAATTTTTTAGAAATATTATCAACTTGATGAAGTTGACACAATTTAATTATACTTCTGGTGAATTCACTATCTTGTGTTTTCAAACGTACAACCCAGACCTTTCCATCTGAACCATGCATGACCTCTAGCTAGCGGCCAGTTGAGGGGTGAAGTATTTTCTTCTTTTATAAGCACTAGATCATTGTCCTTTAAATTAACAGAAGGTTTCAACCATTTTGGTCTATTCTTTAACCGGTTGAGATAGTAGACTGACCATCTGTTCCAAGAAATCTGTTGTATTTTGGAACATTGTTGCCAAAATGTAAGTCTATTGTCAAGACAATGCATTGCAGATTTATCGAGAAAGGCTGTTAAAGCAGTACATATCAGAAAATGACAAGTAGTCAGAGAATGGAAATCGGAAGGATCATTAAAGAGAGCACAGAGAGGTCTCGAACTTGGAATTGCTTCTATTTGGGCTAACACTGTAAAAAATGCTTCAAACGTGAATTGAGAATTACTACTGAGGCGATACATGTGATGTTTCGTGTTTTTAATTGCTGATTCCCAGAGTCCACCCCAACACGGAGACCTGGGAGGTATAAATTTCCACTAAATCTCATTAGAAGAAAGATAGGATAGAATAGAGTCATAATTTGAAGAATTTTTAAAAAAGTCATAAGATACTTTTTAGAACCAATACAATTTGTAGCGTTATTACTATAAATTACTTGAGGGTTTTCTCTTCGTGAAATAAAACGTTTAAGTTGTAACAACCTTTTTTTTGTGGTTGTATTAAAAAGTACATTAATTTAAGAATCGTTCATTTATTTGGCGTAATATTAGAAAAGTTTTTAATTATTAATATGTAGAATTGAGAATGGCAATTTAATTGGCATTCCCTAGAACAAATCTTTTGGGTGTAATATTACATAAATAGTTATAGTTCCCTTTCTTAAAAAATTGGATTGATATTATGGTATCCGCGCAACGCGTGAAGACTTTTAGTGGGAATACACTTGAGTTATTCTGAAAGCTTTTTTTTTAATTTACTTAATGCTGAATGTTACAGCAGTAAGCATAATTTTTACCTAATTTTTTATATTTGGTGCCATCAGATTTTGGTGGTAAGTTATTTTCTAGTTCATTATATTTAAAACTAAAGCCTTTGCTTCTTTTTAGGCACCTTTTAAATACTCACCTTTTAAGTACTCACCTTTTAAGTACTTACTTTTATTTTTTTACTTTTAATTACTTACTTGGACTTACTTTGCAATTATTTTACTCATATTTTTTTAATGCATACTTTTATATGGCAATTTTTACTTGAATTACATTTTACAACGCAAGTTCTACATACTTTTATAAATAAATTTGGCGAATTAAACTTCAAAGAAATTCAATAAAGTTATGGACACAATATATAAAGGGAAATAAGCAAGACATTGACCTCACCAAGTTCACCATTCTGCTTCATAGTTACCAGTTACAGTTTATGTACCGAACGTTCAAAGGTAATGTTTTTATATATTTAGAATAGTATAAGACTTCTGATTTTTAACCTTTTCAATCAGATATTAAATAAACTTAAGTATTTCATGTTATTTTATTTTCATTTTGATAAATTGTTTATTATTATTCCTTAACTAGGTTTTGTTGTTCCTATATATATATATATATATATATATATATATATATATATATATATATATATATATATATAAAGACAACATGGCGCTCGAGATTTTATCATTTTTTCATAATTTTTAGATAACATTTTTTTAATGAATTAAGTATAAGTGAAAATAATTAAGCTTATGAGAAGCAGGCAGTATTTCAGGTATGTTAATTAAATTCTTTATTAGAACTCTCCCTATTTCATCTTCCGTTTGAAGCTATTTGTTGTGTTATACTTTGGCGCGGGCGAGCAGGGACTTTGATTTTTATTACATTGAAATTTATTGTTTGAAATTTATTGCTTTGTATTTGATATTTTATTTACATTTGTGTTAATACAATTTGGGGCCAGAAAAGGGATTGCTGTTGTTTCAATGCTGGTTATTCTCACTTGTGTTTGTTTATTTTGATTTTATGTTAAGAGTTGACCGAGATTTAAGGAGTGTTATCATTTAGTGTTACGCTTGGAACTTTTATGTGTTTATATATAATGAAATTTATTGATTGTGTTATATAATATTTTTTACGATGTCAAATTTTAATTATTTAGTTGATGTTTTATATATTGATGAGTTATATTAGTAGAATTAAAATTTCTTAATTGTAAATGAAGCAGAAGGGTTGACGATAGATGAGAGACGTAAATTAAATTTAAAAAGGATTAATCCAAATTGCTTTGATTACATTTTAAGTAATTGAAGTTATTAAAAAAATGCATTCAATATTTGGTTATGATACATTACAACGATTTAGGGATTCCATTTTAGGACATGATTTATCTCAATCAGTTTTTTGTTTATTTAAACGATATTATTGTTTTTTTTTCAAGTACTTTTAAGGAACTTAGTGATGTCACTTTAAATATTAATTTAGATAAACGTGAATTTTGTAAATCTCAATTATCATATTTAGGTTTTGTTTTGATAAACTTCACAATATTCAATTGTTAATACATTTATTTAAATTTTGAAACGCTTGAATTACATTACTTTTGATAATGAATTTTTATATTTATACGATCAGTTATTAAATTTATGTAACGATTCATTAGAATTTATTGAATCCATTTAACGAAAACTTTGAAATGAATAATGAATTACAAATTTAGATTATTTTATTTTTATGTCACATAATGACGATATTAATACTTCAGTTAGTATTCCTGCTTAAGATTTTTCCAAATTAATTGGAAATTTACAAATTTTTAAGTTCAGTTCATGTTTATAAATTTCAAAATTTAATGGTAGTAGTTTAGATGCGAAAGTTTAACATATTTTTGTGTTATTTGTGTGTAAATTCCATTTTTTATTTTCTTAGATTGTACTTCTTCTCTGTTGAATTGTTTTTAATTGAAATCGTAACGCTGTTCATGAGTCTACGAAATTTTCACCTTCCTTTTTGGCGTTTGGTCGGACAGTTCCTATTTTTGGAGATTTTTATGGTCGACTAAAGGATTTCAAAGAGGATGATTTATTTATTACTAACCGTGAACAATTAATTCAAGATTTAAATGAACTTTCACCCATTTTTAAACTTGTTAAACAAAATTTACATGCAGCTTACGAAAGAAATTCAAAATCTTACAATTTGCGACGTCGTCCGTTGAAATTAAATGTTGGCGATTTAGTTTGGAAAAAGAATTTTACTTTATCTGATGCGACTAAAAATTGTAGTCAAAAGTTAGCTCCAAAATTTATTGAAGCGAAAGTTATTGAGGTGGTAGGTCCAACTACGTACCGATTTTCCACCCCATTTGATAATAAACCCTTAGGTGTTTTTCATGTTAAGGGTTTAAAACACCATTAGTTCTTTTTTTCGTATTATTTTTAATTATTTTTCTATTTTAGTATTTTTACATTCTGGTTTTCTTATTTATATTTTTTAATTATTTTGATAATTTTTCAAAATAATTTTATTTTGTGCTTATTTCGCACATTATTTTATTTTATATTGTTGTGGCTTTGCAAACCACTTATTTTTTTGCTACATTTGTTAGCACGATGGTTGATATTTAGATCCCATCGTGCGATTGATTTGTTTAGCATGATGTTTGATATTTAGATCACATCATGCGATTGAATTGCCGACTTTGTGGGACATTAGTTCTCAGGCAGATTATCTTCCTTTATTGGATTTACAATTTGCTATTGTTACAATAGTAAAATTGAAGATAACTATTTTGAGTTTACCTCTGATCGTTAATTTGACGTGTAAAACTCATAACCATGGATAAGAAAACTAGTAATGCTTCTATACAATTTTATTTTTTGATTGATTTAGTTATTTTGTTTTTCCTGATTTGTGTAGTGTTACTATTCTTGGACGGTGCTTGAGGACTTCGGTTCGCCTCGTGCCAACCTCGATTAGTTCACTTCCTGATTATGACGTTTTGGTAGTTTTAGGAGGGGGTTGTTGTGTTCGTAAGAGTGCTTCATCTTTCTCTTTGTTACCTCACCTAGATTTCGATTTATTTATAAAATGTGCGTGCTAGGGAATGTTTATTCTTGGACGACGACTGTGGAACAACATGAAACCTGAATCTCGTGAAGGGTACAGTGGCCTCCAAGACGAAGCATCCTGAGCTAATTTTCCAAGGAAATAGTCGTATCTTGGATTTACCGATTTTGACTCACTTATCGAACATGACAGTGGTAGTTGTGTTATGTACCTAGGAGGCTTGGTTTGAGACCACCGGGGTAGGGTAATTGAACCGCTCTCTCTCGACCTCAAGTCTCGCGATTATTTATTGTTAGTCCGGAAGGATTTTTTCTATTTTTATACTCTCGAGTAGAGTGGCGTTTAGCCTTGATTTTTTATAAAGTTGCACGATGACCGTTTCCGGGTTCTCTGCCCACTGTCCCTTCAGGTCATGGTAGGTTTCGGTTCCCGTTCATTTTTTACCTTAGATTCAAATTTTTTTACCGGATACTCATTTTGCTCTTCTGATGGTGGTTTGCTTCACTAACCCCACCAGTTAAAGTTTTTTACTTTATTTAAGGTTTCGGGTCCTTGATTCTCGACTAGTGGCGTGTGCGGGTGGTAGCGCGTCATTAGCTTTTTTGGTGTTAGGAGGGGTCTTTCCTGACCGACATCACCACATTTTCCGTACTTTTTCGTACATTTTCTTGTTATTTTTTAAATATTGCTTATATTTTAATTAGCTTAACATTTTGTATTTTTTTAAATTTTAATAATTTCATTTATTAGCTTAGTGTTTGGAATCTACGCTTTGGTGATCTCCGAGTCCAAATTTTAGGAGGGGGTGTGTAACAACCTTTTTTTGTGGTTGTATTACAAAGTACATTAATTTAAGAATCGTTTATTTATTTGGCGTAATATTAGAACAGTTTTTAATTATTAATATGTAGAATTGAGAATGGCAATTTAATTGGCATCCCCTAGAACAAATCTTTTGGGTTTAATATTACATAAATAGTTATAGTTCCCTTTCTTAAAAAATTGGATTGATATTATGGTATCCGCGCAACGCGTGAGGACTTTTAGGGGGAATACACTTGAGTTATTCTGAAAGCTTTTTTTTTAATTCACTTAATGCTGAATGTTACAGCAGTAAGCATGATTTTTACCTAATTTTTTATATTTGGTGCCATCAGATTTTGGTGGTGTTATTTTCTAATTGATTATATTTAAAACTAAAGCCTTTGCTTCTTTTTAGGCACCTTTTAAGTACTCACCTTTTAAGTACTCACTTTTAAGTACTCACCTTTTAAGTACTCACTTTTAAGTACTTACTTTTATTTTTTTACTTTTAATTACTTACTTTGCACTTACTTTGCAATTATTTTACTCATATTTTTTTAATGCATACTTTTATATGGCAATTTTTACTTGAATTACATTTTACAACGCAAGTTCTACATACTTTTATAAATAAATTTGGCGAATTAAACTTCAAAGAGATTCAATAAAGTTATGGACACAATATATAAAGGGAAATAAGCGAGACATTGACCTCACCAAGTTCACCATTCTGCTTCATAGTTACGAGTTACAGTTTATGTACCGAACGTTCAAAGGTAATGTTTTTATATATTTAGAATAGTATAAGACTTCTGATTTTTAACCTTTTCAATCAGATATTAAATAAACTTAAGTATTTCATGTTATTTTATTTTCATTTTGATAAATTGTTTATTATTATTCCTTAACTAGGATGTGTTGTTCCTATATATATATATATATATATATATATAATAATACAACATGGCGCTCGAGATTTTATCATTTTTCATAATTTTTAGATAACATTTTTTTTAATGAATTAAGTATAAGTGAAAATAATTAAGCTTATGAGAAGCAGGCAGTATTTCAGGTATGTTAATTAAACTCTAAATTAGAACCCTCCTTTATATTCATCTTCCGATTGAGCCGACGGCAGTAGCGATTATTATTTGGTAATTTGTTATATTAATTAAAATCATTCGATCAATTACAAATTGTTTATTACATCATCGCTTTTGTGTTAATGTTATAAGTTGGCCCAGTTTTAGTGTTTATATACTTAGGCAGCCGCTTTTAATGTTACAAAGTGTCATAAGAAAAGCTTCGGATGATAAATTAGATACGAGTTCTGTATGTATGGCTTTGGCTACCATACAAATAAAAAGAGCAATATAACATTTTTGAATTGGAGCTTTTCTCAATCTGGATGACTTTATAATGAACGGACCTCCAAAATCAATTCTGCATTTTTCAAAAAGCCGCGAAATTTGAACTCTGTCTTTTGGCAAACCTGATATTATTTGTTGAGACACCGTGGAGTTGAACCGAAAACAAAGTATACAATTTCTGATGAGGCGCTTCACCTGACGAAAGCCATTAAGAGGCCAATATCTCAACCGTAAATTAAAGAGAGTATTTTGAGAACCTGCATGCCCTAACCGTTTGTGTTCGTGAAGTAACATAAGATTTACTATATAATTATTTGGTGGCAAGAGAACAGGATGCTTTAGTTCACAACTAATATCAGCGTTTTGTAATCTACTACCTAAGCGAATTAAATCATCAGGTCCAATGAAAAGTTTAAAAGACAAGAGCTGTTTGTTTGAAAGCGATTTATTATTAGAGAGTTCAAATATTTCTTTAGACAAATGTTCTTTTTGAAGAGCTTTTAAAATAAAATTTAAAAATTTCCAAAGCTCTTGAACCGATAAAGGTCCAACAATTTTATTGGTGGGATTTTTTGAGTTATAGATAAATCGAAGAATGTAAGCTAGGGATCTTTGCATGCGAGAGAATGATGACACGTTCGAAAATATAGATACCCAAAAATTGACAGGAGTTTCAGCTGAAACTAAAGAAACCTGTTGTTCTTCAGGAGGATTATTTAATTCTATAATTTTTTCTTGAGTTGTTAAATTAAGTTCAGGATCACGTAAAAACTGTGGCCAAAAAAACCAAAAGCTGAGAGCTTCTGAATTAAATTCACATCTTGACAGCATTTCTGCGGGATTTTGTTTAGGTGTAATATAGTGCCAATAACACCCTGACGTAAGTTCTTGAATTTGTGATACCCGGCTTGGGGCAAAGATATTCCAGCGAGAGAGATGACTTCTACACCACAATAATGCTATCTTTGAATCAGTCCAAAGATGCACTGATTCGACTGCGAGGTTATAATAGATTTTTAGAAGTTTGGGTATAGTAATTGTTTTGAGAGGTGAGATACGAGATTTTGCCGATGTTAACATGCAAGATCCGCATATTTTTCTCGGAGATAAATGCAACCATCATATGCAGCAGTACTTAAATCAGAACAACCATGAATTTGAATTGAATTTATCACTTTATCTAAAAGGAGGAAGCGAGGAATTCCAAGATTCTTTAATTTGGAGAAACTTTTGAGGAATACCTCGTATTCCTTTAAGATGATCGCGCCGCAGATTCTTGCATCCCATCAAATTTTTAACAAGTAAAGTTTTGCATTAAAATTTTACCTTTGACTATCATTGGGTTAACAAGACCAAGAGGATCGAAGCGTTGTGGTATCGTAGAGAGAATTTTTCTTTTGGTAATATGATTCTCAACTTGACTGTTAGGTGATGATATTTGAAAATTATATGAAGAGGTGTTCCAAGATAATCCTAACAATTTACAAGGTGACCTTGTAAGATTAATATCAAATTCGGATACTTCTTCACGAGAAATACTGTATAAGAATTTTTTCGAATTGGAACACCATTTTCTTAAATGAAATCCCGAGTGACTTAGGAGTGAATTTAATTGAGAGTAAAGAGTTTTCAGTTCATCATAACTATCGCAAGAAGCAAGAAGCAAGAAGAGCATTAGATGCAAAGGAGGTATTGTGTTCCTTGAATAGCTATTTCTTTCAAAACACCAGTTGCGACAGAGGGTGCAAAATTTGTCCCATATGTGACGGTGACGCTTTTTGTAGCAAACGCAATGTGTAACCGGTCCGCTTTGACTACCTAAGTTGATGATTCCAGATTCATTTTTCCATGGTAATTTAGGCATGCTATCTCTCATAAAAATACCCCTAAAGTAGGGTACATTTTTTGTGTATTTCTATAAATCATTATCTATTAACCGTCTTTCGGGTAATCTATTAAGTTTTCTGGAAACGGTTTTAGATAAAGTGCGACGCCGGAGCCTATAGGGATCGATTCCATAATGTGATTATAGCGCGATGTATCTTCTTCCAATTTCTTGGCATTTTTTGCACCGTTGGCTGCTTTAGTAATTACCGATGCGCCGCCAGCTAAATGACCGATTGCTGATAATCCTGCGAATAACGGAGTAAGAAATGGTAATACACCTCCTTTAGGTAAGGGAATTACTCTAGGTACTTTAATGTTTTTCTTGCCTCCCAACCTTTTTACTACAGGTTTTGCCGTTGACAGTGCTGACTTGATTGTGTATGTGAAATCTCCGTTAGCTTTCATTTTTTTATTTGTTGTTTTTCGTACATACAATAAACTTCCACCATTCTTCTTCTTGGGCCGACGTTTACACCCCATTCGAAATTTTCTGTTTGCTTTCGTGGCGGTACCGACTGCTAAAGCTGCAGCTCGTTCACCTAATGTTGCGTCTGTCGATTTAAAGCGTTTCCAAGCTCTTTTCTAAAATTTTATACGCTTTATGTCTAATTTCTAAATCCCGTAGTCTCTATGACTAATATCATGCATTTTGCACTGGGCATCCAATTGATTAACACCGGGGTCAGCGCGTGTGAGTCGTTTCTCTAATTTTGTACCAGAACCACAATACTGGTAACCGGGTAAATGCAATTCCACCGGAAGTTTATTGATTAGCGTATTCACTAAACCACCTGCACTCTTCCGCTTCTTACCTATCATTGTTTACCTTGAGGGATAGGGCAGGGTATATATACCTAAAATAGTAAATGCTATACATAAAATAAGCAGGACGATAGTACAATATTTCCATTAAGCATACAGTGTTGTGTGAATTAATATTATACTTTTATACATTTACAACGTCTTGAGTGTCTTTATAAATGTCATCATCACCGAACTCCCTCTCACGAAAACGACGGTAGTCAACCACTT
This sequence comes from Vesta saturnalis, assembly GCA_036346205.1. Taxonomy (NCBI): domain Eukaryota; kingdom Metazoa; phylum Arthropoda; class Insecta; order Coleoptera; family Lampyridae; genus Vesta; species Vesta saturnalis. The sequence goes on from JARFJB010001773.1 coordinate 636,983, forward strand.
GTCGTATGAACTTTTCATAGAAACACCAGATTGTAAGATTCAAGAAATTCCAATTTATAGCTTATCATATCCTTCAAATTGGATAGTTCTTCTACATTATGGGCATTGAATGTGCACGAACAGCAGTTGTAGTTTCCTATCACAACAGTTTTCAAAATTCTCTCATATGGTTTAATCAATTCCCAATTGTAATAAATACCGAGATTGCTAGATAGACTCGTAAACTTGCTCTTAGATTATACTTTCCTCGTCTGCATGTGACCAATCAATTTGGCTTTCAATTTCTTGGGATCGGAAAAAATTTATTTCTACATATGAATACCATCTTAGAAGTTCATTCCATTACTTCACATCTAATACCACATTATCGCAGTTACCACATCCCATATGCACTACTGGTGCAAGGTTAAGGTGTGTACTGTATCCAATTTCAATATGCGTATCGTTCGATAGTCTATAGGAAGCAGAATCGATCAAGTATTCATTAGCTGCCTGTTTATACTCCTCATCCCTGTGTTGAAATGATGATGATGGTCAGTCGCAATAACCTTCATCTTGTTTCTCTTCATTTTTACTACTACTACCATCACTATTTTGACAGCATGAACAACAAAATGTTAAATTATTATTCATATTGTTACTACAGCGGTATCAAGTATCCGACGGTGAACTTCCGGATCGTTTCAGGAATGATTTGCTTGCTGCTTGCATGACTTTACTTGTCTACAACTGGATTACAACTAAACACTGTTTACTAAATGAGTATGTTTACATATGGTTGGAAGCACTAACTGTTATGTTTGTTGTTTTTCCGATTGCAGACTACTCATGAATACATCCTTTGTATTCATTCGTTTTAAATTCTTCAATTCGATTTTGTTCTTCTTTGAAATACTCGTAAAAGCGCTGAGGTAATACACATTTAAACTCCACCGTTTCTAACACTATACATTCACCATACTTCGTATTAATTACTGTCACATTAATAACTTATATTTTTTCGATATCTCCAGGTCACACGCATTTTTATAAAGTTTGCTTTGGTTTAACCCTGATTATTCCATGTTTAATAACCTACTAATAGACTGATCTCAACACACTGCGGTTTATATGTCATTGACCTTGAGGCATCGGCTGAATTACTTGAGCAATGGATCGTTCTTGTTCTTCAAAATTGATATCTCTGAATTGAGCCTGAAATGGTGGGGAAACTGAAAATCGACCTAGATAACAATCTATTTTTAGGAATTATGACCCTAACTCAGCCAGAAAAATGAATTGCCTTTGTTCTTTTCTCATAGGTGTAACCTTCAAATGGGGGGAAAACTAGTTATCTGTGTTGCGAAACAGGTTCCCTGTTTTGGGAAACGGCTATCAGTATTTGGGGAACGGAACCACTTGAGGTCAATGAACTTGGCTGGGGGCGTGGCCTTGAAAAGTAAACTTCCAAGAATTGTTTGATGACCTTGAAACATGCTTAGCATAGACAACAATCTGTATGATACCCCTAACCTTGAGAATTGTAATAACACCTCAGCGCTTGAGACAGAGGTCAATGAACTTCCTATAATTGATGGTGGCGTGACCTTGAAAAGATTAATAGACGTTGGCCTTGAAATTTCCCATAAAAATTTGATTTAGAATCGACCTTCATTTCTTAGTGGTCTTGAAGATCATTCTCCTATATACCTATAATTGAACCCTGATGCGGGGAACGTGTGACCTTGACAAACCGTTCAATTCGACGTAGGGAATATGAGTCCCCATATCTTGAAGAATATACGCAGGCCGCGTGTACAGTGGGCCCTTTAAAAACCTTGACATAGGCAATGTGACCGTGTACTTGGACTCAGGTAATGTGTACGATGACCTTGAAAATTATACAGGCAATGTGATGACCTTGAGAAATATACGTCGATGCAGACAGTCTGTACTGTGACCTTGATCTTGAAAAACCATTAACCTTGATGTGGACAATCTGTACGGAAAGGTGTATTATTGTTATTATCAAAATTGCGCCAGAAGTGGGATAGCTATACTACTTATGTCAGATGGACGTTTCAATGTTCATGTCAGATTTCCTATTAGACTATCGAAACCTAAGGCTGTTTTGGCAACATTTTGACTTAGTGACTAGTAAACAAGTAATTCCCAGTCTTTAGATCACTTAATGAAATAAAAATAATTTTCAGTCTTCTTAGAGACGTCTAAACGCTGCCTAAACATATTTTTAATACCAAAACCTACTAAAATCCAAGTTAGAAACGGGATACCCTTTCTAATAAAGTATTCACATATTTCTAGCAGGTCAAGGCGCCCTAAATTGAAAAATACTTGAACACTTACCTGAACCCTTCTGACACCTTCATGATCATCAAACCTTGTTTTGATCATACAACTCCTTCTTTATATAGGTCAATTTTGCCATAACATGCAGAAAATGGTACGGAAATATAATTAAACGGGATGAAGCACTTACTTCAGTTTCTAGTAGAATATTGTAGGGAAGGGGGAACGCCAGAATTTTGACCATCAAAACGGGGAAGAATCGACTCCTAGAGTTTTTTGCCAAAAAACCACTACAAAGAGCATGATTTTATCCATCAGAGTTGGTATAAAATATAAATGCGAATATGTCGACATTGAGAAAGGGCATGTAAATATTATGTTAAATGGGAAATCAAATCTAAACTTGCATGAACTTTTATTTTTGTCACAACTACATTCTGTTTCCGTACACTTGATCTTCTAATTCTTTAAAATAAGGTTTTAATAAAACAAATTTTTTTATAAGTTCAGCATGGTAAAAATTAATGGATTCCAAATCACCTCCATATTCCGAAGGAAGATACTCTTTTGGTACCTTGTCAGAAATATTGAAATCTCTGTGCAGTGTAATCTAAAACCGAAACGTTAGTATAACACAAGAAATATCAATTCTGTAATACCTTCTCCATAAGATTAAATTTTATAAAAGGTTTCATAATATTTACTAAGGTGTATGCAACATAACCTACATTCAGTACGTGAATATTCCTTACACGGAGTGGCATTCCTTGCTGTTGATATTCCATAAAATTTTTCAGGACTTTCAGTTTACATTTTGATAAATGCATCATAGAGTACTAGAAGTTTGAATAATTATCAATTTTTCTGAGTTTTTGATTTTTACGTACCCCTGCACAATCAAATATAGTGGTAATGTGTTTTGGGGGGTTATCATAAAGGATGGAGTCAAGTGTCATGGTTGACAATTGAAGATATCCTAACATATCGTATTTACTGTAATCGGTGTCTTTTAAATTGATAACGATTATTACTGAATCTTTGTACCTTTTCGGCATTACGGCAAAATTGCTAAAAAAAATTTAATGTTAGTACTTGTTTAATGCAGAAAGCATTTTAATTATGATGATTTTAGCATTAAAATCGCTGCATGTTAATTTAATGCACTTAATAGCGTATAACTGCATAATGGAATGCGCAATCGGGCCTCACCTTGGGCGCCACTTTTATAGTTACCCCTCTGTTATATTTATAGAGATTAAACATTTCAACTAGGAATTAGAAACAAAAATGTATAATGAGTTCTTTTGTTCAAAATTCAAAAATTAGGTTTTTTGAAGTAAATAGATTATATTGAAATTTGGTAGAATATATTTTACCAACTCCATTTATCGACGATAACTGCAATTCTTATTTACTCAGAAATATGCATAAAAAACCAAGATACTTACTTAACTTTAGCACAATTAATCAAATTCTCATTTTCCAGATCTCTATTATAGAATATACTGGGTACTCCCATTAAAATATTGAAATACGACTCAATTGTCTGTTTTGCTATATTTTTATCATTATTGCACGAAATAAGGAATAAACCAATTTGCTCCTCTACTAATTTTGGAAAATGTGTGGTACTTTGCCATTTCTTTATCTCCAAAACATCCTTTTTTGCTACACGATTTTCTTTAACCAGTTCGTTTAATTTAAAATTAAACTTTATAGCAGCCATTCCCGTTCACAAAAAAGCAAAAAGTAGTAATGAAGGCTAATATTTAACACTCGTTGTCAAATAACTCTCATAATTACAATTTATCGTATATTATTTAAACGAAAGCTATACACGTGATAAAAATAGAAGGGATATGTATGTAAATTGTTCTGTATACGGCGATAATTAAGCAACAATGGCTTATTTCAAGGACTAAAAAATTAGCAAACAAATTATTTACGTATACATCACAGCGAACTGCGAATGAAAAATGTGTTGGACAAAATAAAAGTTCGAAATTTAAAAATGCTTCAACCTCAAGTTTTAACCACTGATATAATAATGCGATAAAGTGAAATAATTAAATAAATTTTAATTACATATTTAGTTACTCGTTCATAAAAAAACTTATCATAATGAAAAAGTTTTGCTGAAAATATTTTTGATAAGAATCTCAATATAATGAAAACTAAAACGCAAATTTACTGACACAGAGTACAACGTTTAGTGAAACAGAAACGAAAAACGTTGGCAAAAATAGTAGATTATTATGTAAGACGTGTAAGTTGATCATTATTGATTTGTTATATTTAGAATTTACATCACTGCTACATACATAAAGACAAAATTTACAACGATTGATGCTTGTGTCTCGATAGCGCAGTTGGTTAGCACGGTAATCTAGCACGGTACAGGTTGTAGGTTCAAATCCTACTCGAGGTAAACTTTTTATTTATGTATTTAATAAAATTAATAATAATATTTCATTATTATTGAGCCTAAGTTTAGCAAAATTGAGCGAAACATGGATCAACTTACACGTCGTATGGAATATACTATTTTATCTTCAACAGACTAATAGGTCTGTCTAAATAATGATTGGTGACAACTGTGCGTCATTCTGACAGATTCTTTCTACCTAAAATTTTCTATCAAAATCAGATTGCCTAGCCCAATTATTAGCTTCAACCCCAGTCTCATTATTAGGTTGAAATGAATAACAGCGCAAGGGGTATGAGATTCGAGCAATACACAAATAAAAGACAATTTAAACTATCGAAATTGACAGTAATAATGACAAGTTTATTAGGCTTTTGAATATAATAAATATTATTTCTCATGTTCCTCAGAAAAGAATACTTTACAAATAATCGTTTATGAAGCAAAACTTACAATTTTAAAATTGTTAATGTGTTTTTAATTGCATGTGTTTGGAATTTACTTTTAAATTTTTTGTTTAAGTTCCAATTTCCAATTTAATTATCGGGGTTTAACATGCGTGCGTGCATGCGTACGTGCATATGCATGTGTGTGTCTCTCTCTCTGTGTGTCGTGTGTGTGTGTGTGTGTGTGTGTGTGTGTGTGTGTGGTGTGTGTGTGTGTGTGTGTGTGTGTGTGTGTGTGCGTGTGCGTGTGCGTGTGCGTGTGCGTGTGCGTGTGCGTGTGCGTGTGCGTGTGCGTGTGCGTGTGCGTGTGCGTGTGCGTGTGCGTGTGCGTGTGCGTGCGCGTGCGCGTGCGCGTGCGTCGCTGTGCGTCGTGCGTGCGTGTGCGTGCGTGGCGTGTGCGTGCGCGTGTGCGTGCGCGTGTGCGCGTGTGCTGTCGCGTGTCGCGTGCGTGCGTGTGTGTGCGCGTGTGTGCGTGTGTACGCGTGTGTGTGCGTGTGTCCGTGTGTGTGATTCGTAGTGCGTTGTGTGTGATTATTTGCGTGTGCTGTGTGTTTTCTGCGTGTGATGCGTGTGTGCTGTGTGTGTGGGTGTGTGCGCGTGTGCGTGGCGTGTACAGTGTGCGTGTTAGTGTGTGCGTGCGTGCGTGCGTATGTGTGTTGTATCTACGATAACTCCAGAACCATAATACGCACGTACTTAAAATGTTGTATTTAAGCTTCATTTTATTTCTCCTGGAGCTGATTAGCTTTTGAAGCACATTTAGTGGTGGGGAGAGGGGTTTATTAGGAACATACTTTGGTAGTATTTCTCAAACAGCTGCATATTTCAAAGATATAAGGTACATATATATATATATATATATATATATATATATATATATATATATGTATTATATATATATATATATATATATATTATATAATTATATATATTTCTTTAATCCGGAGACAATGTAATTTATCCTTGCTCAGTTTAAAAATAAGTTTTGACGCGATCATGACTATAGGTATTTGCGCAATCTTACTATTGAAACAGAACCAGCCTTTTCAGTATGCGCAGGTAATGTTCTAAAATCAATGTATCAGAAACTTTAATGTGAATGGTATGCAACCTTTCGGCCTCACCTTGAGGCGCCACTTTAAACATGATTACCCATTCTGTTTTATATTTTATATGAGAATGATAAACCAATTTTCAGCTACAATTTAGAGACAAAATGTATAATGATTTCCTTTTGTTCAAAATTAAAAATCTAAGTTTTTGAGGCGAATAGATTATATTTTAACCAACTTCCATTTAAATCGACGATAACCGCAATTTTCGTTTACTCAGAAATGCATAAAAACCAAGATACTTAACTTTATCACAATTTAAATCAAACTCTCATTTTCCAGGTCTCTATTATAGAATATACTGAAGGTACTCTATTAAAATATTGAAATACGACTCAATTGTTCTGTTTTGCTATAATTTTATCAATTATTTCAGACAAATTAGGAACAAACCAATTTGCTCCTCTACTAATTTTGAGAAAATGTGTGGTACATTTGCCATTTCTTTATCTCTAAAACATCCTTTTGCAACCACTGATTATATCTTTAACCAGTTCGTATATAAATTTTAAAATTGAAATTTATGCAGACCATTTACTTGTTTCACATTATAAAGTAAAAAGTAGTAATGAATGCTAATATTTAACACACATTGTTAAATAACTCTCTATAATTACAATTTAATCGTATATTATTTAAACGAAAGTTATACGAATGATAAATGGAAGAATATGTATAAATTGTTCTGTTATACGGCAATTAATTATGCAATCAATAGCTTATTTCAAGGACTAAAAATTAGCAAACACAATTATTTAAACGTATTACATCACAGCGAACTGTGAATGAAGAATGTGTTGGACAAAGTAAAAGTTCGAAGTTTAAAAATGCTTCAACCACTGATATAATAATGCGATAAAGTGAAATAAATAAATAAATTTTATAACATAGAATATCACGAACCGTAATCTTAACTTATTTAGCATTTGATAGAAAGATCACAATAACGGTTCAAAATGACATAAACACACACGAAACTAACTTAGTAGTTAATAACTACTTACTCTAAACTAGAATAAAACACAGTAGTTTCATGATGTGAGTAGAAAATTTATTGAAGTGGTGTATCGTAACGTTTCGAAGCTGACATATTTCCAAAAACATATGTTTTGTTCCCTTCTTCAGACTATCATTTAACATAATTTCAATCCAACACAGTCGTTGTTATATAAATGGACTTAACATCATAAACCACAATTATAGATCTAAACGTAGAAATTATATTTAACAAACTATAAGATGGTAACTTACCGGTAAAAATAAGGCTATTGATACATATAGTATCTGCAGTCTTATACATTTAATAACTAACAATAAAATTGGTAGATGGAGTAAACAAATGTAACATCAAACATCTCCAAAACCCCTGAAAGCAATTTGTATATTATGTCAAAAATCTTTCACATTATTACAATCATAATTATTATATTACTAATTACCGTTATAAACGGGGATTAAAACCCGCATCATACGTAATTATCCAAAATAAATCTTTAAGTTTTATTCAACCAAAATTTGTGAAATTAACGGTTCTATTAAAACACGTGTGACGGAAACAATGTCAATTGTAAAGTGAAAATTTTCAGACAGAACATTACCAACAACTAATTCTAGAACATGCAACTTCTAAAAGTAACAACCCCAAACTAAAATTACCTTATTAAACATTTTTAATTAAGTTCGAATAAATGTTACTTAAATTATTGATATCAGTTTTGAAATTAACCGTATTGAATTTTTGGTGTAAAACATTTCTTTGAATAACCTTTTGTGGAGGTTGTTTTCATAAGCTAAATTTGTTTACCATCGAAATCAAAATTATGACCAAATTGAACGTGGTGGTTGCATAAAGCAGTATTATCCAATTTATTTTTAATGAATACATGTGTTGTTTAATACGTTTTTAACATATTGTGAAGTTTGTCCTATATATGATTTAGGACAATTTTACAATTAATTTTATATATTAAGTTAGAACGGTCATCAATTGGTACTTTAGTTTTAAGTTTGGTATGAAAGTTATTGATAGTATTAAAATTTTTAAATGAAATTTGTGTTTGTTGAGTTTTCTTCAGAACAAATTGTTTAATTTTATCTGTAACTTTTGGGATGTAAGGTAAAGAAAAAAACTTTTTATTGGTATTATGCAATTTATCAGTGTTTTTGTTATATTTATGTCTATTATATATCCAGTGTAATCTTGTTTTAATATGTTTATTGATAAACAGAATTGGGAAATTATTTTTAATTAGAGCATTTTTTACTTTTTCTAAGTTATCAGGTCGAAATTTTGGGTGTGATAATTTAACTGCTCTATCAACTAGTGAGTGGATTACACTAATTTTAAACTTAATGTGATTAACTCCATTAAAGTTAAGGTATCTTTCAGACCAAACCTCTTTGGTAAACCAATTAGTAATGATAAAATGTCCATCATTAAACAACGTCATATCTAGGAAATTAATTTTACGTTTACATTCGTTTTCGACAGTAAATTGTATTCTAGTGTGAAAATTATTGAAACGTTCAACAAGTTTACTAATATATTTAGGATTCATTAATAAAATACAATCGTCCACATAACGTTTATAAAAGTTTATTTTACAATTCCAAAAGTCCTCATTAATAATTTGTTCTTCAATATGTTCCAGTACTAAATTGGCAATTACAGAAGATAGAGGGCTACCCATAGCGGTTCCAAAAGTTTGTTTAAAAAAATGATCTTTGAATTGAAAATAGGTAGACTGTAGGATAAGTTCAGCAGCTTTAATAAAATTGGTTTCAGTAATTGAAGTAAAATTGGCAATATCTTGCCATTTATTTTTAATACAAGTAATAGCTAAATCGATGGGTATATTAGTGAACAGAGATTGTACATCCAGGCTAACTAATTGAAAATTTTTTGGTACCTTATAGTTCTTAACAAACTTATGGAACGCCCATGAATCTTTAGTATGAAAGATAGATTTGCCAACGATATTATTTAAGATTTTAGCTAAAAATTTAGACAGTTTATAAGTGGGTGCTTGTATGTTGCTAACAATAGGTCTAAGTGGTATATTTGGTTTATGTATTTTTGGTAACCCATAAATTTTAGGTGAAACTGAATTATTACATTTCAAACGTTTATATGATTTACATCTATCTGGTTATCATTTTCCAAGTGAGAATAATATTATTGATTTCTTTTCAATTTTACTGGTCGGATCAGAATCTAACTTTTTATAAGTGTTATGATCATTAAGCAGTGATAACATTTTTCCTCATAAATTATAGATGGCATTATAACAGTTTTATTAGCTTTATCACATTTAGTAATAATTAGATTTGGGTTGTTTTGATAAATTTATTAGTTTCAAATGCATTTATGGATTTGTTCTTGATAATAGTGATTTTATTTTTTATTTATATTAGTACAATAGTTTGTAAGTAGATGGGCTGTTTGAGCTCTAATTTCATTTTAGAATCATAGTCTAAGTTTTTAATTATAAATTCAGTGTCAGCTAGAATTTGTGGAATAGAATATTTTATTAAGTATTTTGGATCTTGTTGTAATATAATGGACTTATCAGGTATTTCGTTTTAAATTTAATCAATTACTGATAATGTCATTTATTAAGATAAACTACTGTAATAATATTCATAATCCATTATTTAACAAATCTTAAAATTGGTTAATAATAATTTCTCATTACAATCTATCTGAATTTATAATTAAACTTAAGACATATTCTAAAAATGAAATCACATACAAACTATTGTGCAAATAATAAAAATAAAACGTTATAAATCTGTTAATTTTAATAAAATCAAAGTTAATATAACGATTTGTTCATGTAATGAATAGTCTCCAATACTATCAGTTTCAAATGGTTACAATTAACTTGATTAAAAAAATATGCTTATGTTGTAAACAATATGACTTTCTGTGATGTCATCGCTTTATATAATTCGTTTCTGACATCTGAATGAAATTGATGCATATGTACTGAAATTGTAGCTTATAAACTTTGATAATCTAAAAGGTTATTATAATGATTTAATGTTAACAATTCAATTACGTTATTTCAAAACTATGATTGAATACATTAATTGTTTAACATATTTATGTTAATTTAACTAAAATGTTGTGAAAGTGTTTACAGTGAAAAATGCTAAGAATGGTATATTGTTCATGTTTGTCAATAATGTTGTATTACTGAATTATTTGAATTGTTAAGACGTGTTGTTTATGCACGTGTTACATGTTAATGACATTATTGTTGATAAACTTCAAATATTGTATTTGTGTCGTCTAACGTTTTAATGTTTGATACTTGTAGCGTGTGTTTATTGTTCTGTATAAATGTAAACGATGTGTTAAATACAAATTTGTTGAATGTGTAGTAAAATACATTTGGGTTTGTATTGTAATTTAATGTTGTGTTTCAAATGCATGTGTTCTAGTTTAATAGCATTTATTTTAGTAGTTATCATGTAGTGTTAAATTATGTGCTGTGTGTATTGATCTAATTGTGATGTTAGATTGTTAATGTTCTCATTTATATTTGTATCATGCAGACTGTGTATATGTATGATGTTGTAATAGTTGAATGTGTTGTATGAATGTGCACATAGTGTTTTTAATGTAGCTTCTACACTTCATAATTTTCATGTCATCATGAACTACTGTGTTTTCTAGTTTATAGTTTTAACTATATGTTTCGTGTGTTGTATTACATTTTTTGATTTTCAATTAAATATAAATAAATTTAATTACGTATTTAATTTGAACTTATTCGTTCATAGCAAACATATAATGAAAAGTTTTGCTGAAAATATTTTGATAAGAATCTCAATATAATGAAACTAAAACGCAAATTTACTAACACTGAGTACAATGTTTAGTGAAACAGAAACCAGAAACGTTGCAAAATTATGACGACGTTAGTTGATCATTATTGAATTATTATATTTGTTTACACAATGCTTTATCTGAATAAGACAAAATTCTACACTTAATTTGGTTTATGTAATAATGTTGGTTGACATTTTAATCTTTAAAGCATAAATAAATAAATACGATTGTAATTTAAATTCGTCATCACTAACTAATTAAAATTTTTTCATATTTATATCTTATAAAATTAAAAAATTTTTAAATAGAGACTAATGTTTAGAAAATTAAACCAGAAAAGTTGGGGCTTATTATGTAACACTGTCAAGTGGTATTATTGGTTATTTATTTGAAGTTACAATAGCTTTAAATGCAAAATTTACAACGTGGGTTTGGTCATTACGGTTGTTTCTAGCAATAATTTTTCATTTCGTTCACTGGTTTGGATAAATCTTCTTATTTATAAGTGTTATGACATTAGAATAATGATTTTCACTAATAAAAATTAAGACAAAACATATCCAATTAAGTAATAATACATTTTTATTTTGAATAATAAGTTTAAATCATTTGGATTTCTTCCTTGAAGATTTTTTTCTATTAAATCAACAAATAGATGTGTAGCAATTTATTTTAGAATCATTTGTTTTAATTTATGAATTCAAACTAGAATTTAATAAAATTGTTATTACAAGTTTTAATTGGCTTTGATATTAAAATTTATTTTCATTTTAAAATTAATAACTTTAAATAATAAATGTTATCGTATTGGGACGTATTAAATATGTTTAGTTAATGTTTATTGATTATTTTAAAATTTTAATTTTTTAGATTGATGTTGGAATTTACAAATTGTTCCAATCAATTAGTTATGGAAATTTTTTGTACTTATTGAGTTGTTTGTTGGCTGTGTATTGTGCGATGCACTATTTTCTAAACGTTAAATGTGCATATTGCGGTGTGTTATAATGCGTTGCTTTGTTGTTGCAGTTTGTTATTGGTTGAATGTTATTAGTTCGAGTTTACATAAAATTGTGCGTTGTAGTTTTTGCGTTTTGCTTTTGTTGTGTCTGTGTGTTTTCTTTGTGTGAGTTCGATTGTTTCGTTTACTGTGTGTGCGTTTGCTGTGTGTGTTGTGTGTGTGTTGTGTGTGTGCGTTGTGTACGTTGTGTATGTGTGTGTTGTTGCTGTTGTACGTGTGTCGTATTACGGTGGTGCGTATGGTCGTATCTGTGTGTGTGTGTGTGTGTGTGCGTGTGTGTGCATGTGACGTTGTGTGTGCGATGTGGTGTGCGTATGTGTCGTGTGTTGTGCGTGTGTGGCGTGTGTGTCGTGTGTAGTGCGTGTGTGTGTCGTGCGTGTGGCGTGTTGCGTGGTGCGTAGTGCGTATGTCGTGGTGCGTGCGTGTGTGTGTGCGTGTGTGTGCGTGTGTGTGTGTGTGTGTGTGTGTGTGCGTGTGTTATGTGTGGTATGTGTGCGTGTGTTTGTGTTGTGTGTGTGTGGTGTGTGCGTGTGTGTGCGTGTGGTGTGCGTGTGTGCGCTACGTGTGTGCGTGTGTGGCGTGTGTGGCGTGTGGGTGTGGTGTGTGTGCGGCGTGTGTGGCGTGTGTGTGTGTCGTGTCGTGTTGTGTGTGTGCGTGTGTGTCGTGTATGTGCGTGTGTGTGCGTTGTGTGGTGTTGTGCTTGTGGCGGTGTGTGTTTTGTGCGGTGTGTTGTGGTGTGTGTGGGTGTTGTGGCGGTGTGTGCGTGTGGCGTGCATGTGCGTGTGTTGCGTGTTGCCTGTGGTGCGTGGTGGTTGGTGTGTGTGTGTTCGTCTCAGCCTAATACCGCTAAAATTTGTATTTAAGCTTCATTTCATTTCTCATTGGCTGTTAGGTTTGTACATGCAGTGGTATTTATTATTAATACTTGGTTTTATCAAGTATTTCTGAAACAGTGATATTTCGTATTCATATATATATATATATATATATATATATATATATATATATATATATATATATATATATGTGTGTCGATAGGTGAAACGTCTTGTAAAAGATAAAAATTTTCGATATAAAGTTTCATTGTTTGGGGTTCAATGCTTAGTTAAAGACTAATTTCTGGCATAATTTTAGTTTCTAAAATCATTGTGTTGATCTTTTCAAAATTTGATTTTGGTTCTAGTAAACTGCCTTTTAGTGAAGATATAACAAAATTTGATTAACAAAAGTTGTTTAGAATCATAACGCTCTTGTAAAGATAAAAATTTCGATATAAAGTTTCATTGTTTGGGGTTCAACCTGCTATTAAAGACTAATTTCTGGCATAATTTTAGTTTCAAAATCATGTGTGCCTTGATCTTTTCAAAAATTTGATTTTGGTTCTAGTAAACTGCCTTTGTTAGTGAAGATATAACAAAATTTGATTAACAAAAGTTGTTTAGAATCATAAAGAGTCCTATTCAAATTTCAAGTTGCCAACGTTGATGTTTTTTTTAACATTTTATCTATTTCAAATCAGCTCAAATACTTGGTTTATGTAATCTTTGTCAAATAAAACAAATGTTAAGAAAATTAAACTATCAAATAAAATAATATTAATAATTATCAACACATCAAAGTCTGTAGGTCGTTACAATTTGGAATTAGGACTGTTTTGTGATTCTGACCTTTCATAATTATTCTGTACTACTAACAAATTTTTTCTCTAAGTACAGTTTTTGAATCAAATCTCATATCTTCTGTTATGTCGATTCCTATACTAAGAAATGTATTTTAACAAGATTGCTATGGAAAACAAATTGTCTCCATAACAAAACTTATCTGTCAATCTTATTAATCAAACACTTGTGTATTAAATTGAAACATATTTTTAAAGACAATGTTAACATTAGATGAAAAAGTTTGATTCAGTGTTCGGAATCGGTGAAAGATCGAAATATGGTTATTGCTTTATTTAATCAAAAATATCCAAAATGCAGTTAAAAGTTACTGTGGCGTTTAATCAAGAGATTTCTCCGGAAGCGTTCACTATAAGAAGGAGAAAAAGCTTCGATGAAACTGATGCAGGTCTTAGTGCTTAAATTCCGTAGATGCATATCCTAAAATGTCTCTAAGAAATCAAGCGTAAATACAAACATAAGTAAAAGACATTTGAGAATTTATAAAACTAACAAAATTTATCCATATAAAACCAAATTTTCACACTTTGGAAGAAGTGATGAAAAATTGATTAGCTTATGTATATTCTTTTGTCCAAATAAGACATTATTATTATTATTATTATTATTATTTATTATTATTATTATTATGATTATTATGATTATTATGAATTATTATTGAATTAGTTTTACAAAACATATGGGCAGCCAAATGTTATTAAATGGTTACATGATTTATTCCAATATCAATAGCATTATTCTTTTAATCGCTTCAATACCAATTTATTATTTATAATTTTCTTGCAAACATAGATTATTATAAAATGTGTTGAATTATACTATAAACCATAAATTTAATTCCAATTTCAATATGATAATTATAAAGCTATGTTAATTTAATGTAAGTCAATTATTTCACAAATTTTTAAACCTAGGTGACAAAAATTAAAAAAAAAATTGTTTTTTAAAATGTAACAGTATAAACGTTTTATTTTAATTTTGTCTTAAATTGTAGAAAAAAAAAATTTTTGTTTTCTTTTTTCTTTTTTCGTGTATGTAATGTCTGTACATTCAAAATTATTAATCATGTATTGAATAAATTTTAATTTTTGAGAGCCTCTGTTATATTTTTTAAGAATTTCATTATGTAATTAATTTAACTGTTTTCATTACGGAACCGACCGTTAAGTCGTGATGACTTGGTTGGGCCGAGAACTGTAGTTATTATGGAAATAAAGATCAAAGATTCAAAGATCAAAGATTCAAAGATCAAAGATTCAAAGATTATTATTATTATTATTATTATTATTATTATTATTATTATTATTTTTTTTTTTTTTGTATAGCATCGGCTACTAGGCCATTAGCTATTTTAACACATGACGTCAAACAAAAAAAAAACCTGTAATTCTATAAACTATAATTCCTTATACACATCAATTTTATTTAGAAATTGTATTAGAGTCTGAACTTTTGATGCTTTATCTTCGAAAATTTCAAGGTATGTTTTTCCAAGATTTAGTTCTTTTCTAGATTTTTCATATAATGGACACTCTATTAGTATATGCCGTATTGTTATTTGTACATCACATAAGTCAATTTCCTCATTCTACGAATACCTAACAAATGTACGTGTGTTAGCCTGGTGTGCCCTATTCTAGCTCTCGTCAGAACTATTTCTTCTTGGTAACCATGATTACTGTTTCGCTGAGATACGTGGTTTTATCTGTCTTAATGCTGTCCTTGAGCTATCATTCTTTTGCCATACCTGATTAACTATAGGTTTTATAGATTTTTAAAGTCACTAGGTTGGACAGGTATGTTGTCATTATTTCCTGGGATGTTCACAGCCAAATCAGCACTCTCATTTCCAGGTATACCTATATACATAAGTGACTAGTGTGTCGTTTGTATGGAGTGTATGCAGTAATGCCTTGACCATGTTAAGGAGAGGTCAACAGATGGTTCGCTATTCTTTAAAGCGGTTGTTGCATGAATCGAGCAAATAAGACATGTGCGTTATGTGATTATCATTTGTATATAGGGTGCCATACCATAAAGTTCGGCAGTGTATATACTTGATGTCTCATTAAGTTTCAGTAATGGTCTTATTATCGGTGTGTATAGCTACCTACACCGTGATTAGTTTTAGATCCATCCGTGTACCTATCATATTCTGAATGTATCCAACATAGCGTAAAATTCGTTTTGTACACTTCATTTGAGGTTTCTTGTTTGGTGTATTTTACAAGGTCTGTTAGGAACGTTATATTTGGTGTACTCAGGGATACTCATACTTTCCGAGCGAATAAGGTAGGTATGGTATTTAACTCGTGCGCTTTCTCTATGCCGAATAATACAAGGTCTCGATTAGGCCTGCTTCTATACTGTGCTTGTTTTCTTTTATGTATTATACGTGATTGAGATGGTTAGGTAACGATAGAATTTTTAATAGTTAAATATTAAGTACAATCTACGAAATTTTAGTGCTGGAATGCCAGAATCAACATGCAAGGATTCAATAGGGCTAGTACAAGCGCCGATTGACATTCTAATTCCAGCAACGTGAACCTTATCTAGCTTTCTTAATAATGGACGGGCGGAAGAATCACTGTAGGCCGTAATCAATAGTAGACAGCACAAATGATTTATAGAAAAGTATAGCTATACAGATCCTGGATCACTTTCTACTATACTTTTCTACAGTGTTTCTGCTCAAGGTCATCAATTGCCTACGTACATGGTTTATCAAGGTCATCATCTTCAAGGCCACCTCGCCACGTGGTAGGTAACCCGCTCTTCAAGGTCATGCTTGCACGAGTCCTTCAAGGTCACTAGAAAAGTTACTAGACTGTTGATTGTCCTGAAGGTCATTGCCCTCAAACAAGTCTATGCATGTTTCGAGGCCACGCCCTATTCTGAGAAACAAAGGTGGCCCATTGTTTAAAGTCTATGCTTTCAAGGTCAGAGAACAAAGATGATCTATTGTTTTGGCTGAGTCATTCTGAAATTCTAGGAAATCAAGAACAAAGACGATGCATTGTTCAAAGTCTATGCTTTCAAGGCCACATGAAAGAACAAAGACTATCTATTGTTCCGTTAGAAATAGATTGTTATCTCAATTCTAGGAAATCAAGAAACGCTTCAAAGTCTATGCTTACAATTTTCAAGGTAAAAGAACAAAAGCGATTCATTCTTCTGGTCGAGTTATAAAAATAAATTGTTATCTCAATTCTGAGAAATAAGTCTATGCTTATAATTTTCAAGGTAAATGAACAAAGACGATTCATTGTTCTGGTTGATTTATAAAAAATAGATTGTTATCTAAATACATCTCTTTCAAGAATAAAGGCGATCCATTATCAACGATTTAAAGTTTATGCTTACAAGGTCACACCTCTGATAACAAAGACGATCCATTCATCTCAATTCTAGGAAATCAAGAGCCCTGCGGTGCATGTTTCAAAGCCACGTCTAAACAGGTGGCCGTTCCCTAAACAGGTAGCCGTTTCCTAAAACAGGTAGCGTTTCCTAAAAACAGGTAGCCGTTTCCTAAAACAGGTAGCCGTTTCCTAAAAACAGGTAGCCGTTTCCTAAAACAGGGGGTCCGTTTCCCAAAACAGGTAGCTGTTTCGCAACCGTTTCTCCCGAAAAAGGTGATCTATTGTTCAGGGCGAGTTAATACATCTCAATTCTAGGAAATCAATAACAAAGGGGGCCCATTGTTCAAAGTCTATGCTTTCAAGGTTACATGAGAAATGAATAAAGACGATTCATTCTTCTGGTAGAAATAAATTATTATCTCAATTCTAAATCATGAACAAAGACGATGTATTACAAAGTCTATGCTTATAATTTTCAAGGTAAATGAACAAAGACGATTCATTGTTCAGTTAGAAATAGATTGTTATCTAAATACATCTCTTTCAAGAACAAAGGCATTGTCAACGATTTAAAGTTTATGCTTATAAGGTCACACCTCTGCAAAGACGATCCATTCATCTCAATTCTAGGAAATCAAGAGCCCTGAGGTGCATGTTTCAAAGCAACGCCCTCTAAACAGGTGGCCGTTTCCTAAAACAGGTAGCCGTTTCCTAAAACAGGTAGCCGTTTCCTAAAACAGGGGTCCGTTTCCAAAACAGGTAGCTGTTTCACCTTTCCATACGACCACATCTCAATTCCAGGAAATCAAGAAAGGGGGCCCATTGTTCAAAGTCTATGCTTATAAGGCCACACCTCTGATAACAAAGACGATTCATTGTTTGGCTGAGTCATAGCTTCTGAAATTCTAGGAAATCAAGAACAAAGACGATGCATTGTTCAAAGTCTATGCTTACAATTTTCAAGGCCACATGAGAGAACAAAGACGATCCATTGTTCTGGTTGAGTTATAAAAAATAGATTG
Organism: Vesta saturnalis; assembly: GCA_036346205.1. NCBI lineage: Eukaryota > Metazoa > Arthropoda > Insecta > Coleoptera > Lampyridae > Vesta > Vesta saturnalis. The sequence continues at coordinate 655,176 of JARFJB010001773.1, forward strand.
TTATCTACATCTCAATTCTAGGAAATCAAGAACAAAGGCGGTCTATTGTTCAAAGTCTATATTTATCATATTCAAGTCACATGAGAGAACAAAGACGATCCATTGTTCAGATAAAAAGATAGATTGTTATCTACATACATCTCAATTCTAGGAAATCAAGAACAAAGGCGGTCCATTGTCAACGCTTCAAAGTCTATGCTTACAATTTTCAAGGTAAAAGAACAAAAGCGATTCATTCTTCTGGTCGAGTTATAAAAATAAATTGTTATCTCAATTCTGAGAAATCAAGAACAAAGACGACGCTTCAAAGTCTATGCTTACAATTTTCAAGGTCATACGAGAGAACAAAGACATTCCATTGTTCAGGTTGAAAATAGATTGTTAAATACACTTCTATTCTAGGAAATCAAGAACAAAGACGATGCATTATTCACAAAGTCTATGCTTACAATTTTCAAGGTCACATGAGAGAACAAAGACGATCTATTGTTTTGGGTGTGTCGTAGCTTCTGAAATTCTGAGAATAAAGACGATGCATTGTTCAGACTGGTCATCTAACAAGTAAAATATTTTTTTATAAAACTACCGCAATATACGGATAAAAAATCGATTTAAGTAAATACACATATTATGGGAAGTTTGATGTACTTAACATACCTTTGCTGGATCATATAACATTCCTACAACCATATGTAAACATGCTCATTTCGTAGTGTTTAGTCGTAGTGAGGTTGTGGACAAGTAAAGTCATGAAAAAAGCAATAAAATCGCTCCTGGATACTTCATGTAATAACAATATGAATAATAATTTAACATTTTGTTGTTCATGCTGCCAAAATAGTGATGGTAGTAGTAGTAGTAGCAAAAATGAAGAGAAACAAGATGAAGGTTATTCCGACTGGTCATCATCATTTCAAGATAGGGCTGAGGTGTACAAACAGGCAGCTAATGAATACTTAATCGATTGTGCTTCCTATAAACTATCGAACGATGCGCATATTGAAATTGGATACAGTACACACCTTAACCTTGCACCAGTAGTGCGTATGAGATGTGGCAACAGCGTGATATTAGACATGAAGGAATGGAATGAACTTTTAAGATGGTATTCATATGTAGAAATACAATTTCTTCGATCCCAAGAAATTGAAAGCCAAATTGATTGGTCACATGTAAACGAGGAGGATATAATACACGAGCAGGATTACGAATCTCTATCTAGTAATCTCGGTATTTATTACAATTGGGAATTGCTTAAAGGATATGAGAGAATTTTGAAAACTGTTATGATAGAAAACTACAACTGTTGTTCGTGTACATTCAATGCCCATAACATAGAGGAACTATTCGATTTGAAGGATATAATAAGCTATAGATTGGAATTTCTTGAATCTTACAATCTGGCCTGTTTCTATGAAAAATTCATACGGCAAGTGGTTGACTACCGTCGTTTTCGTGAGAAGGAATTCGGTGATGATGACATTTATAAAGACATTGATGATGTTATAAATGCCAAGTATAATATTAATTCACATAACACTGTATGCTTAATGGAAATATTGTACTATCGCCCTGCCTATCTAATGTATAGCATTTACTAAAAATAAAGTTTTTACACGATTTTAGGTATAAATACCCTACCCTATCCCTCAAGGTGAACAATGATAGGTAAGAAGCGGAAGAGTGCAGGTGGTTTAGTGAATACGCTAATCAATAAACTACCGGTGGAATTGCATTTACCCGGTTACCAGTATTGTGGTCCTGGTACAAAATTAGAGAAACGACTAGCACGCGGTGAATTAGATGCGCAGTGCAAACTGCATGATATCAGTTATAGAGACTACCAAGATTTAGAAAGTCGACATAGAGCAGATAAAATTTTAGAAGAAAAAGCTTGGGAACGCTTTAAATCAGCAGACGCAACATTAGGTGAACGAGCTGCAGCTTTAGCAGTCGGTACCACCATGAAGGCAAAGAGAAAATTTGGGATGGGGTGTCGGTCCAAGAAGAAGAAGAATGGTGAAAGTTTATTGCATGTACGGAAAACAATAGCTAAAGAAATGAAAGCTAACGGAGATTTCACCGACACAATAAAGTCAGCACTGTCAACGGCAAAACGTGTAGTAAAAAGGTTGGGGGGGGAAAGAAAAACATTAAAGTTCCTAGAGTAATTCCCTTACCTAAACAAGGAGGTGTTTTGCCATTTCTTATTCCGTTATTCGCAGGATTATCAGCAATCGGTGCTTTAGCTGGCGGTGCATCGGGAATTGCCAAAGCAGTCAATGATGCAAAAAATGCCAAAAAATTGCAAGAGGAGACATCGCGCCATAATCGTATAATGGAATCGATCGCTGGTGGCGCATTCTATCTAAAACCATACAAATCTGGAGGTTCATTATACTTAAAACCGTTTCCAAAAACTGAGTAGATTACCCGAAAGAGCGTTAACAGATATTGATTTAAAGAAATACACAAAGGTGTACCATACTTTAGGGGCATTTTTATGAGAGATAGCCTGCCTAAATTACCACAGAAAAATGAATCTGGAATCATCAACTTAGATAGTCAGAGTGGACCGGGTTCTCATTGGGTTTGATACAAAAGCGTGGTGAAAAGGTATGGTATTACGATAGTTTCGGTAATCTTCGACCACCAGTTGAAGCGATTAACTACTTTCGGGGATGTAAAATCTATTATAATTACAATCAAGATCAGGAATTTAATAGCATTATTTGCGGGCACCTATGCCTACAATTTCTATATAAATAATCGACATAACCTTAAATTTTCTCAGTTATGTCAATAACATTCAGTTTAGAAGGTGTTGGTAACATAGCTAGCTGCAACTTCTACCCACCGATAGAGCTAGATTTGGAGAAGAAATACGTTGTTGGATTGGTGGGATTCTACGAGTGCAACAGCATTAGAAACATTTATACGGGCAACGATAGATTTTATTTTAGAACAAATTCATCTCATTTGCGAGTGATTAATATTCCACACGGTGCCTATGAGTTAGATGAAATTAGTGCTTACTTGAAATCAAAGATACCCACAGAAAAATTTTTCATTAGGGCAAACAACAATACGCTTAAGTGTGAGATAAACAGTTCATTTGAGATCGATTTTACTAAAGAGAGTAGCATTGGCCGCATGCTCGGGTTTGAGCCTAGAATACTAAAAGCGAACGTTCTCCACACATCTGCGTTAGACATCCAAATAATTAAACACACTAATCTGCATGTGGAGTGCAACATTATAAAGGGATCTTATCGAAACGGTAAACCTGCAAAGGTAATATACGAAATTGACGTTTCCGTACCCTCGGGCTACCGTTTGGATAAAGTTCCAACCAACACACAATATTTAGAAATAAACACAGACATAATCAGTAATATAACAATAAAATTGACAAATCAAAAGGGTGAGTTAATAGACTTTGGTGAAAGTGAACCATTCACGGTACGCTTAGAACTAAAAGAACATGGGTCTGCGAATTAATCACAGGACAATTCCATACAAAAGACCCAATCAACCCTCATTGCAGTTAACATCTGCAGAGAAATACTTTTTAACATCAATTGGATTGAAAGTTCTGAGTGAGCAAACCATTAAACGTGTTTCCAAGCGTACATTTTAATAGAATTAATGTATCTCTAAGAAATATTAAATTTGTTGAATGAAGTTTACTTTAATGTCTATCTCTTTTACACAATGATATGTCTCGCTCACACACGTGAAGCTGAATGTATTCATCTAAAATATGCAATGTTTTATTGAACAATGGGTTTTCTTTGTTAATAATAGCATTTGCATTCTTAAAAATTTGTAGGAATGTATAAAAAAAATTCAAGCTAATAAAGACTTTCTTTGTATAAAACACACAACATCTGCATTCTTAAAAATTATTTTAATAACTTTAAAACTTGCCAAAACTATATCGCATAATTAGTAATATAATAATTAATGAAAATGAAAAAGGTTTCGCTATAAATAACAATAGGTTTGCATTCAAAAGTATGTAATTTAAAAAATGCAATATTTAATGTGAACAAGGATTTTCTTTGCATAACACATTTATAGTGCATTCTTGAAAAATATAAAGTAAACAAACTGTAAAAGGGATAATTAATAACAATTAATTTATAGGTTTGAAATTTATATAAAAGACATCATCCCTTTAGTAAATCTTTAATTACTCATCAACCCTCATTGCATCTACACAATGACTGAATCATTAAACATCTTTCAAAACGTACATTTTGATAATGCTATAATTAAATCAGATATTCACACCTATCTTCCGTATGGCTCTTCTAAGTATGGACCTTCCGAAGAAATACGCATTTTAATTCAAAGTCAGGATCTAATTACAGCTACTTATGATAGTTTTCTGTACATAGAAGGTAAGCTGAAGAAAGAAGATGAAGGAAAATCATGCAACTTAACCAATAATTTCCCCAACTTCCTTTTCGAAGAGATTCGTTATGAGTTAGGCGGTCAAAGAGTGGACGTTTGCCGAAATCCCGGCATAACATCTACACTTAAAGGATATATTTCTTATACGACAAGCAAGAGCAAAGCATTAAGCCATTTGGGGTGGTCACCAAAGAATGAGGAACCATTACAAGTAGAATTCGATGAGGGAAATGGAGAAAAATCCTTTACAGTATGCATACCATTGAACCACATATTTGGAATAATGGAGGATTATCGTCAAGTGATCGTGAATATGCGTCAAGAGTTGATTTTAATTCGATCTAGAAGCGATACAAACTGCTACTATGGTGAAGGTGATGCGGAAATAACCCTAAATAAAATTCAATGGAAAGTACCACACTTAACCCTTAGTGATGCCGCGAAACTGGAATTATTTGAAGGAATAAATAAGAATTCTATTGTTACTGTTCCATTTCGTCAATGGGAGTTATATGAATTACCTGCTTTAAAACAAGCAACCTCTGATATATGGCCAATAAAAACGTCAACGCAACTGGAAAAACCGCGCTGGATAATTGTTGCATTCCAACAAGGTAAAAGGTACACAAAGTCTGCAAGAGCCGGAAATTTTGATCACATTAACATCAGGAACCTTAAAGTACATCTGAATTCAGAGTATTATCCCTATGAAGCAATGCATTTGAACTTCAGTGCTAACCAATACATACCTGCCTATCGCAATTTTTTGAACTTCCGATGTGACTACTATGATGAAGATAATACAGATGCGGTATTCAACTACACCGAATTCAAATCATGTCCAGTATTTGTAATGGACTGTTCTAAGCAGAATGAATCCTTAAAAAACTCAACAGTAGACATCAAATTGGAAATGGAAACACTAACACCTTTCGATAATGGAATCGTTGCATATGGTCTTATTCTCCACGATGCTATTGTGCAGTACAACCCACTCACCGGAGAAGTGAAAAAATTATAATCTGTATTATATAAATAAAAATGTTGTAATTATTCGTTTAGTTTCATTTCATCCATCAAAGATGAAAGTAGTTGCGCAGAAACAAAAACTTCCAATTCAAAATCATGACTTTGATGAAAAGTCTGGTACTTCGAAACATGGCGATTTACTTCCTAATAGTATACGTGGCATTATATGTGGCCCCTCCAACTGCGGGAAAACAAACGCAATGATTAGTTTGCTTACTGAGAAAAACGGTTTGAAATTTAAACATGTATACGTATACTCCAAGTCATTAAATCAAAGCAAGTACAAACTTTTACAGGAAATCCTACTTCCGATAAGGGATATAGGTTACTTTACGTTCAGCGATAATCAAGATGTGATTGAGCCGAATTGTGCAAAAGCAAACTCTATCTTTATCTTTGATGATATCGCCTGTGAAAAGCAAAATAACATAAGGGCATATTTTTCTATGGGTAGACATAACGATATTGATTGTTTCTATTTGGGTCAAACTTACAGTAAAATTCCAAAGCAATTAATTCGTGACAATGCGAATCTAATTATATTATTTGAGCAAGATGAATTAAACCTAAAACATGTGTATGAGGATCATGTAAGCCCTACCATAAGCATGACATTGTTTCGGGATATGTGTTCAAAGTGCTGGATAGATCCGTTTGGGTTCATAGTCATAAATAAGGATGCTGAAGTCAATAATGGTCGCTATAGGAAAAGGTTTGATGAATATATAATACCTTAGCCCGATTTCAGTGGTTTAGTAGTTACACATCCGTTTAGGTATTAACAGTCATTTTGCTACAATGGATAATAAGGAGATGATATTAAAGCGAAAAATTATTCAGGCTCGTAAAATAATACAGCAGAAATACAACAGTCTTAAAACTACCCGCATTGATAATGAAAGAATGTTTGAAAGTACTTATAAACCTCTAATAGAACCCCTAACTGAAATAGCGAATAAAATGCATCCTGATAAGAAAACAAAGGAGTCCGTTAAACCCAAAAACTCGCCTTTGTTCATATTTCGAAGAAAACATGCTACTACTAGCCCGCTAGCACACTCATTAGCAACGAAGACAAGCCCCCTAGCTCAGCTTCCGTTGTTTCAAATAAATCCCCCTCCTCGTACACCACCTTTCCTAGAAACATCTGTCGTAGGAGAGATTACTGCCGAGGAGGAAGAACCTCTTAGTATCACAGATGATTCCTGTAATGAACCCATCTCTGAAGAATTTCTCGAGCAGTACCACGAACTACCTCGTATATATGTTGAACGTATTATGAGGGATCTTGAAGGTGCTATTGATCACACTTATGGAGTCCACTACGACGCCAAAACAGACAAATGGGCAATTGGTAATACCCCCATCACAATTAAAGGAAAGGATATGATCATTAATGGTGTCACGTATAAAGGGACTCCAGGTTTATATGATCTGCTTATTATGAATGAACCCGATTTAAATCTAGTAAATTCAAAGGATAGAAAGAATTATAAACGTATTTTAGCAGCTACGAATGTTGCAAGGCGAGATTATGATGTAAGTGGGCGGATTCGAGGAAGCCGCAGCAAAAAGTATACACAAATAATTAAACCCTTGCTGTCATCACCTTCAACTCAGGGAGGTGGAGCTATGTTTTTTAAGGAATTAACAAATAGGCCAATTGAATATAAGTATTGGAATGATGTACATGAACTAATTCGTGATCTAGAAGTATTGTGGGCAGAAAAATTGGCTGGAAACACCGGTGTCGTAAACGATATAATATCAATTGTAGAGGAATTGTATGAAGATGGATACATTGAAAGACCAAACACTAGTTTTCTGAACAATATAAATCAGACTGCATTGATGTCGACATATCATAACTAAAATGCCTCTTGATAAATTTGGACGGTCACATGCCCAGTATCAATTTAAGAAATTAACCCCTCAGTTTCAACTTATTGATGATAATCAATTCGATATCGAGAATAAGAGACTCAGCAATGTTGCCAACCCCATAGATCCTCAAGATGTCATCACCAAGAAATACTATTTATCGGCAAGGTTGAATTTGGATGGAAACCGTTTGACCCAGTTGGCGGATCCGGAAGAAGATGGTGATGCTATAAGTAAAGGATACCTTGATTTTTGTCTGCAAGCAATTCAGAAAGCTGTTAAAGGGAACTTTAACGCTTATCTAGTGTTGGAGGAAAAACTACATCAACTTAAAGAAATTGTGGATCATGTCCAAATTACAACTCGTCAATGAATTGCACAAACCCGCAAGAAAAATTTTAAACGAAGGCGCACAATAATTAAGGGATATGATGACCTCTGGCAAGCAGATTTGGCCGAATTTAACACATATGCCAAACAAAATAAGGGCTACAAGTATATTTTAGTAGTTATTGACTGTTTTCGAAATACTTGTGGACCAAAGGATTAAAAACAAAAACGGGCTTGAAGTTGCCAAGGCCATGCAGGCAATCTTCAAAACGGGCGGAACCCTTCCAATTTGCAGACAGATGCAGGAAAAGAATTCTACAATGACCATTTCACTAAACTAATGCAGCGTTATGGGGTCAACCATTACTCCACCTATAGTACAAAGAAGGCAGCAATTGCGGAACGAGTGATCAGGACCGTTAAGTCTGCCCTATACAAGTCATTCAGCCTACAGGGTAAATATAAATGGATTGATACAATTGACACCGTAACGATGGATTATAACAATCGTAAGCATAGAACTAGGAATGAAGCCCAAAGATGTCGGTAATCATACAAAGCTAGAGGCTTACACTCACATAAAAATAGTTGATAGGAATCGTTATTGTGTGGGTGACATAGTACGAATCAGTAAGTTTAAAAGTATTTTCGCTAAAGGATACACCCCCAATTGGTCAAGTGAACTATTCAAGATTGTGAAAGTTTGCATTACTAACCCAACCACCTACATGTTGGAGGACATGAAAGGATCACCTGTGCTGGGAGGCTTTTATGAACATGAATTACAGAAAACAAAGCATCTAGATGTGTACCTTGTGGAAAAAGTGCTTCGCTCCAAGAATAACAAGTTATTCGTAAAGTGGTGGGGATTGGATGAAAGATCATGGATCAATAAAGACGATTTAGTTTTATAATATAGCTGTAGGCATTGTAACCTTTAGATGAATTAAAACCACATAAAAAATTATAATTGTATTTATTTAAATATTACATCATCTTATATAGTAAACCTAAAGTATTTCTATAATCGTTTAAATTACTAGACGGCCATATTCCCGAATCTGGTCCACATCTCCATCCCAAGCAGGAATCACCTTTCTCAATGTTTTCCAAAATCCAGCGGTAAATTTTGTGGTGTTCCTCATTTTCCCACGGTTGAAACTTATATGTAATGTTTTGTTCTAACAATACTTCAATTAAAATAGTGAGGCACTTGTAATTAGCATAATATGCTGCTGTCTCGATACATTCACTTATAATAGAGGAAGTGTTTTTATAAACAATATTTTGTACGCTAGCATTTGTACACAATGAATCACCCCATAATAACTTGTATATGTACATTTTAAGGGGTATGTCACCAAGTAAATTCATGCCATCTAAAATCCTATATACATCATTAGAGGTTAACGAACCTTTATCGGTACACAAGTTCGTAAAACTTTTAATGGTATTGTCTAAGCTAATTTTTCTATCAAATAATGTCTTAATAATTACTGCATTTGCATATTTTGAGTTTATAGCACACCAGTTAAAACACTCATCGGGAATAACAATATTTTGCAATATATTCAATATAAATGTATAGTTTTCAGGAGAGGTCAAAGAACGCTTCAGGTACTTTTTGTAGATTTTATCACTATTGCATTGCAGCTCTTCCTGCAAGCTGTCCTGAAGACTGCTCATTGTTTACTGAAAGTTGTACCCCCAGGGTCTAGTATCAGTGAAATCAAAATTTACTAGGCGTTTATCATCATAAGGATTGAGTATGACTTTATTTTGTTTAATGGTAAATACATCATGTTTCTTTGATCTTATGAGGTGTTGATAGCGCTTTATTACGCCACCATCAAATAAAACCTGTTTATAATCATTAATAGTGATCTGCCTCACACTTGCGTGGGTAGAACCCTTTGATTTTTTTACCACCTTTTCATCAACCGCGTAAGCATACATTTTTGCACGAAGTCCTACAAATTCAACCATAATTTTGCCATGATTTTCATCTTTCATTAAGCCGGGGACCTTTTTATTTACTAATGGGAGTCCAAAGATGTTGTCGGGACTATAATCAGATGTATCGAATTTATCAATGTCCTCTTTAATACATTCATAGATATCGGGAACCGAAAAGGCGTATATGAGACTATCCGTATCCGTGTACAAGAGCTTAGCACTATTATGGAACTTGGGTAGCGTGTAACCGTAATGAAAATTATATAAAAAAGTTTTTGAAACGTCTAAAACACTGAATCCTGCATATATAGGTTTATTGAAATATACTTCAAGCTTATTCATTTCAATGATGAGCATATCATTGTCAAATATTGTACAACTATGAAAATTTGGTTTTGATATGTAAGCACGAGCACCATAGCGACCCTCCCATTTCGTTACTAGCCGTATGTCCTTATGCTTACGTACATTTTCCATCAGCTTCCCGAAAACACTATTAATCATTAATTTATAGAAATTTTTATCGAATTCATTTTGAGATTGCTGACGCATGGCTGTATTTAAATCTATGTATTTTTTTAACCACGGGGACTGTTTAAAACGTAATATACGGTGTACTTTTACCAACTTCAGTCCATATTTTAAATATACTTTTAAATTTCTATAATGAATTACATAATTACGTTTTGGATACAAGGTAAGCAGTAATTTTTTCATTTTGGAATCAGGTGTGGGTGGAACCATATGTTCGGGTGCCAGCGGTAGATCACTGTGACTCTCATGTAATTCTATAGGATAGTCTAAATCACACTCGACTATATACCCAATTTCCGAATCATCAGGATGGTTTATTAAATCTAAACTTTCAAAATTAGCTTCATCAACAAAAGAAAAATCGCCAAATGGTAGAAATTCTGACATGGCGGCTCCATATAAATTATTCACGTCGTAGTACATTAAATACACACTTTCGGAGGTGGGATCAAATTTTTCCCCCATGTACTTATTGTTAGCTTTAGCATACCGATTTGAACATTGAGCTACACCACCTCTAATCCCTCTCTCAATAAACATTAGCATATCAATGTCTGTAAATAATTCTAACTTTACTTGTGTAATTTTAAGCATAGCATCGAATGCTAAACCGGGAGCTGTATAATAGTGTAGAGGATCAAGGTCGTAAGTACTTAAACAAGTTTGCCTAAAGTTCTCGAAAATATCTGCTAAAAGTAGAACGTCTGTTTTTAGATACAAATCGGAGTACTCCCCTAACGATTTAATGCTAAATTTGTTCCAAACGTTAACTGCATGCGCAAAACTCTCATCACTGATTCCCTCATTATTAAGATGACTGAAAAATGCTTCTTTGGGCGGGAGCGTGGTCTCATTCAATTTATCCCACGTATCAATATACTCATAAGGAAACACACCTTTGCGAACTACTAGAGAAAATTCCTCCTCATTGTTGCAACTAGCGCGGGAAATAATTTTTTTACTATCCTCCAAATAGTCTGACAACTTTTCAATACTACTGCTCATAAATCTGAAAGAGTCAATAAATCTAAACTTAATTTTGGTGCCTTCCATTACCTTCGTGAAAGAGATATATCTTTCTTTGTTTATGGGTAGCAGTGAAATCAAACCGGGAACACTAGCCAATTCTCTAATGATGAAATGAGAATCATAACCCGATAAATTATGGAACACAACTGGCAGAATGTGGGAGTCTGTATAGTTTAGGTTACATACCTGGTGCGCTGCCCCCCGAAATGCTCCCGTAAGATGGTTATGGTCTCTAACTTTTATATCAGAATTAGTAAATGGTTTCCGACAAATGTGACAAATCGTGGCCCTTTCAAATTGCTCAACCTGACTGAGACTTAAAGTACCCATTGGAATAATTTGATTGATTATTTCGGTAGCCCAATGTGCAATACTTTGAAGCTCGTTAACAAACCATTGAATGCAATCCTTTCCTCTATAAAGACTAAATCGGGATAAAGAATCATCATATGAACACTTCAAATAGTAAGCAATGCTGAAAGGTGTGTGTTTGGAGTGAAATAGAGTATTACCTTCGATACCATTGGCACACTTCTCTAAAATGCTTTCTAAATCGGCATAAATGACAAATGGCACCTTTTCTTGGAATGCAAAATTTTTGAACTGTAAATTCATTTCCGCTTCGGTAGGCAGCCTAGTAGAGCATTGATTAAGTTGCTGACAGTGAGTGGTATGTTTTTGTAGAAGGCGATCGGAAGAAAAATGGTTCAAGCATCGGTAACAAATAAATTGCTTGCGGTTGAAATTCGATATCTGTTTTGAAAATAAAGCTGACATATTTTTAATCCATGTGAAATGGTATACAGTGTTATCCGCAGCCTGATCAGAAAGTATTAAAAGATTTATGGGTTCTCTATCGCTTTGCTGATTACTCAATACAAATGGTGCAACTTTTTTACCATTTATGCAATACAAATTAATTGCGAGGTTGTTTAGGTTCTCAAATTTTTTTACATCATCCAGCTGAATGGGGAAGTGAATTGAATCGTACTTCAAAACATCTCTAAAATGAGGATAGCTAGAAGTTCGGTTTGAGTTTTGTGAAGCAGGATATAATGCCGAAACAACGGCCCACAGGAAGCAATACTGATCGTTATTTTTAACATTAACAACAGCATGCTTTACTTCTATGAAGTGTGGAACTTTAACATAGGTTGAATCACCGCCTCTAAATGGAACATAACTATTAATATTCACTTTTAAATGTAAGACTTCATGTACTGCCCAACCGGAATCCCTTTCGGAAAACTCCTCTAATTTTATCCGTAACTTATCATACACGTTTTCATTGTACCAGACACGTATATTGGTTGAAATATCAATAACGCAATTTTTTGTGGCAAAAGTCTTCAACTCAATACTATGATTTTGGGGTTGCATGAAATTACAGCCTAAGACCACATTTACCTTTAGCATAGATTGCCTTAACATTAATTTCACCTTACGTGCAAAACTATTATATGTGTTTAGTAAAAAAATCAAAGGGTCCTTAATGTTTGACATATTGATTATAATTCCTGTAAGCAGCCTACCATTGAAACATGAGTCTAGGGGGTACCAACGTAATTTATGCATACCTTTTTTATTGACAATTCCACTACCACCCTTCTCTGAAGCGTTCTTTAACCGTCTCAATCTAACCAGATAGCACTTGAGCAATGCTAAATTGCTCTCAAGCTTAAGCAAGCTTTCATTGGTCTCATAATAAATTTTATGTTTAATTATATCTTGCAATAGCTTGATATTGATGTTAACTATACGGATGTGCCTGGCAAATTCCTTTTTTGTTTTCAATAAGGGAACAATGCGCTTTGTTAAATTAACCATCTCACTACTACTTGGCATACTCATAGCTAGCAATATGAAGCACACACGTAACAATGAACTTTTAACAAATTGCTCTTCACAACGGTTCTAGTCACGATTGTAAAAATATGATGCACAAATTGGTGAGTACTCTTTACTTTTAACAAATTGCTCTTCGGTTTACAATAAAACTTTTAGTTAGGATTGTAAAAATATGATGCACACACTGGTGATTAATAATAGTTGCTTTTTACTTTAGGTAATTTGTTGTTGTGACGATTGTAATGTATCGACTGACGTGGGACTGTTCTTTATCTACTTATATAGAGATAAGATCGGGTAAGGTCGGATAAGTTCGGCTCACCTTTTCATAAGCTACGACTCAACAATAGATCGTCTTTATTCTTTTACCTTGAAAATTGTAAGCATAGACTTTGAAGCGTCGTCTTTGTTCTTGATTTCCTAGAATTGAGATTACAATTTATTTTTATAACTCGACCAGAAGAATGAATCACTTTTGTTCTTTTACCTTGAAAATTGTAAGCATAGACTTTGAACAATGGATCGCCTTTTTGATTTCCTAGAATTGAGATAACAATTTATTTCTAACTGAGCAATGGATCGTCTTTGTTATCAGAGGTGTGACCTTCTAAGCATAAACTTTAAATCGTTGACAATGGATTGCCTTTGTTCTTGAAAGAGATGTATTTAGATAACAATCTATTTCTAACTGAACAATAAATCGTCTTTGTTCATTTACCTTGAAAATTATAAGCATAGACTTTGAACAATACATCGTCTTTGTTCATGATTTCTCAGAATTGAGTTAACAATTTATTTTTATAACTCGACCAGAAGAATGAATCGCTTTTGTTCTTTTACCTGGAAAATTGTAAGCATAGACTTTGAACCGTTGACAATGGGTCGCCTTTGTTATTGATTTCCTAGAATTGAGATAACAATCTATTTTTAGAATAACGGAACAATAGATAGTCTTTGTTCTTTCATGTGGCCTTGAAAGCATAGACTTTGAACAATGCATCGTCTTTGTTCTTGATTTCCTAGAATTTCAGAAGCTATGACTCAGCCAAAACAATAGATCGTCTTTGTTCTCTCATGTGGCCTTGAAAGCATAGACTTTAAACAATGGGCCCCATTTGTTCTTGATTTCTCAGAATAGGGCGTGCCCTTGAAACATGCATAGACTTGCCTGAGACCGAGGGCAATGACCTTCAGGATAATCAACAATCTAGTAACTTTTCTAGTGACTTTTCTACTGACCTTGAAGGACTCGTGCATGCATGACCTTGAAGAGGCGGGGTTACCTACCACGTGGCCGAGGTGGCCTTGAAGATGATGACCTTGATAAACCATGTACGTAGGCAATGTGATGACCTTGAGCAGAAACACTCGTAGAAAAAGTATAGTAGAAAAGTGATCCAGGATCTGTATAGCTATACTACTTAGAAATGCAATAATGTTTCTCTGTCGGCACCCCAGGTTATGTTAGACAGACATTTGATGATATTAAGTTTTTTTTTTGACTTGGTTTCTAACTTTTCGATGTGTTCTTTAAAATATAATCGACAATCGAATATAATTCCAAGAATTTTAATACTGGTCTGAAACTCAATTTTAGTTCCATGTATATACAAAGTCGGGTCGGAATGCTCATGTCTAAGTCTGCAGAAGTGTATGGCGTTCGTTTTTGTTAAAGAGAATTGAAACCCAATACTTTCCGCCTTTTGTACCATATCAGAAATTCCATTTTGTAATTCTTCTTGCAGTTCCTCTACATTTTCTGATCTTCCAAATATAATTAAATCATTTACGTACAAGCAGACACGCAGTGGATGCTTTATTATTGCTGCCAGTTCATTCACTGCTATTAGAAAAAGGGTGCAGCTTAATACAGATCCCTGTGATATTCCGTTTTGAGCGTATTTGACCGATGAGTATGTTGTGCCTATCCTAGTTCTAACTGTTCTATTGGACAGGAAGCTCTTAATAATTGACGGAAGATTACCCCTTAGTTTCCATTCATATAGTGTCTTGATGATGTTGTGTCTCCATGTGAGGTCGTACGCTTTTTTCAGGTCGAAACACACTGCCACCATGTGCTGTCTTTGCAAAAAGGTGTTTTGAATATTATCTTCAAGGTATGTTAGAAGATCTATTGTGGAATGGAATTGGCGGAAACCTGTTTGCTGTTTTGCAAGTAATAATTCAGCCTCTAAGTACCACATTAACCTGTCATTAATCATCCTTTCCATAGTTTTACTTACACAAGAGGTGAGCGATATTGGTCGATAGTTTTCAGCTAAAGTGATATCTTTACCAGGCTTAGGAACTGGGACTATTATTGCTTGTCGCCAAGTTTCTGGGTAAATACTGGTTTCAAATATTCTGTTGTATATATCTAGCAGTTTTTGTTTTTCTAGTGTAGGTAAGTTGCGTATCATCGCATAATGTATGTTATCTGGACCCGGAGACGAATTTTTGGATTTATCTAAGGCTTTTTTTAATTCCTCAGACGTAAAAGGTATGTTATGTACGTAGCTTTCTTCAGAGCTAAAATCTATATCTTTCTCAGATTCTCTCTTTATCGTTTTAAAAGCCTAACTGTACAGTTGTGAACTGCAGACAGAATAGAAATGTTCCGCGAAAGCCTCTACGATTTGGTTTTGCTCTGTAAGATCTTTATTTTCGTATCTGAGTAACCTTGACGGTTTTTCATAACTTTTCCCTGCAATACTTTTAACTTTCTTCCAGACGTCAGATATTGAGGTATTGCAGTTAATAGTTGACACGTAATTCTGCCAGGAGGTCCTCTTACTTTGATTAATAGCCTTTCTCGAGGACGCACGAGCTTTCTTAAACTCAATAAGATTGGTTAGAGTTGGATTTCTTTTAAAAATTTTCAACATTCTTTTTTTTATTTGAATTGCGGTTCGCACATTCGCATTCCACCAAGGAATGTTAGAGGTTTTGTAGGTTTGACTCGTTTGAGGAATACACTCCTCAGCTACGCTTATGATATTATCAGTAAAGTTTCTAACTTGGTCTTCTATCCTTTCTTTTGATTCTGAAGGGCGTTCGCTGAGAATTTTAGAAAAATTTTCCCAGTCTGCTTTTTCAGTAATCCATTTCTTTGGATATGTTTCTAATCGAAGTTGGGAGTCTGGTAATACAATGCTTATTGGGCAATGGTCACTATTGTGGAAGTCTTCGTGCACTTTCCAGTTTAAGCTTAGTGCTAAAGTGGGTGAACAAAAAGTCAAGTCTATTGCTGTTAAGTTGTTTGATCTTAAGTTTAGGTGTGTGGGGGATCCAGTATTCAAAATAGTTAAAGGATTATTTTCCATAACTTGTTCAAGTATTCGACCTCGTTGGTCGGTTAAGTTAGAACCCCAAACTACAGAATGAGCATTAAAATCTCCAAGCAGTATAAATGGAGAAGGAAGCTGCCGAACTATAGTATCAATGTCATTCGCATCCCAATTAAATTCTGGGAGATAGATGTTGCAGATAGTTGCTTTTATGGGCACTTCAATTTGCACAGCAATAGCTTGCAACTTAGTATTAACGTTAATGCCCTTCGTGGGAATATTGTCTTTTACATGTATAGATACTCCTCCACTAGCTCTCTTGTTTACTGTATAATTTCTAAAGAATCCTTTATAACCTCTTAGGTGAAACTGCTCCACACCTTTCAAGTGGGTTTCTTGAAGACAGATGCAAAAAGGTTCATATTTGACTAGAATCATTTTAAGGTCACAATAGTGTGTCTTTATTCCGTTGAGGTTCCACTGAATGATTCTTTCGTGTGAGTTGAATGTAGAAACTTATATTAATATAACATCTTTTAAAGACAAATTTTTAACGAAAAGACAAAACGGAATAATACGTGTAAAAATAAATAAATAAATAAATATGTACATAAATAGATAAAACAGATAAGACAAATATAACGTAAAAAAAAGTGTATATATATCACAGATTAGAAGTTTTATCACAGAATGTAGGTTTATCACAGATTGTGAGTTTTATCACAGATTAAGATGGCTTCTAGGTTTACCTTTCGGCCACCCTTTTTTCTTTTTCCCGGAGGCCTTTGCTTCCAGCACCAAGTTTTCGTCGACTGATGCGACGCTGGACTCCGTGGACAATGACCTCTCAATGGTCGTCTTTCTTTTAGCACCACGGGATTCATCTTCCATTATTTCGATGGTTTCATGACTTGGCATTGTGAAAGCTTTGTCTGTAGTCACTTTTCCATTATTTATTAAGTTCAATTCTTGTCTTATAACATTTTTTACTTCATTCAAAATTTCAAAACTTTGTGATTGCGGGCTAGGCTGCACATTTTGAGGGGTAAGTATCGACAGCTCTTCCTTTATAATTCTCCTAATTTCAGGAATGATTCCCTCCACTATATTGCTGTTGGTAGCAGCCGCTACCTGGGCAAAAGTGGCGGACGGAGTCACAGTGGTTCTTGCAACTTGTCTCGCTTCCTGATAAGGAATCTTGTTAATTATCATAACCACCCTTATTTTAAATTCTTTTTTATATTCGGGACATCCTTTCCAGATTGCAACATGATCTCCTTTACAATTCGGACATATCTTTGGTTCCTTACAAGTTTCTCCGTCATGAGCCGGTTTACCACATATGCATACTTTCGGGCTGCTACAATTAGTCGCGGCGTGTCCAAATTTTTGGCAGTTGTAACACCTCATAGGAGATGGAATGTATGGTTTTACCATCAGTACGTACATTGCCACTTTTATAGATTTGGGAATATTGTCCCTTTCAAAGGTAAGTATGTGTAAGGGTGAGTCTGACCATATCCCATCTTTCCTTGACCTAGCTCTTTTTACTTCTACTACACCTTCATTTGTTAATTCCTCTTTTATTTCTTCTAGCGTACAGTTAAGAAGATCTGGACAATAAATTGTACCCTTACACTTATTTAAAGTTGGGTGAGGGGTAACCTCTACTTCCATATCGGCTAATCTTTTTATTTGCAATAATCGTTTAGACTGAGCCTTAGAGACAGTTTCTATAAGCAGGACACTTTTTACTTTTTTAATACTCCTAACATCACCAACAATTCCATACAACGACTTAGAAATTAGAAAAGGGCTGATTTTAATAAAATCTCCCTCAATCCTCTTTATAAGCAAGAACCGGGACCATTGGGCCTCCTTCTCCTGCTCACCATTTTTGCGGGCTTTTTGGATGAAGCCGCCAAAACCGGGAAACCATTATGATAATCCATGTTATGGTTTAAGGAATTTTTCCGTTGTTCCTCGCCAACGCCCATTTTAGAGGATGAGTCCTCATCCAAATAATTTGACAGAGACATATTTTCCCACGAGTAAGCACTGAAAGATGTCAACTGTAGCAGAGCAGGCTTACCACAGCAGGGCATTTATATTGTGGAGGGCGCCTCTTCCCCCACAGGAGTTTCAACGCTAGGGACCAGGCTTCCCCCTGGCCACGCTTAGGCATCCCTTCGCGCAATCTCTTCAGCACCTAAAACTGCCAAACGACCTTGGGATTAGGGGATTTTTTATAGAGGTTACCTTCCTCGCAGTCCGGGCGGTTAAGCCAAGACCACCGACCGCTACGTGTACGACGTTCTCTAGCCACGCCCTGCTAGAGTCTCTGAAGTACAGTTCGCGGTTGCGGTATTAGGACACGCTCAGCCGCCCCCAGCTAGGACATCCCGGGCTAGCCACACCCGTATACGCTTTTGACGGCGTATGTCCTGGGTAGAGTAGAGAGAAGAGGAAATGGTCCCCTAGCTTTCGCTAGGAGCCTGAAAAGATCAAGAGTTGGAGCGAGAGTGCTCCGACAGAAAAGGGTTAAAGTAAGGGAAGCCACTCAAGACTAGTATAAGAAAAATGCGCTTCCAGCTAGGGGGACGCAGGGTTGCCGTCCCTGACCTCGTTAGTTACGAGGCCCCACGTGGACTGGTCCGCGACACCGTATTCTCTAGAGCTAACAGTGGCGGGTTACCGCCACGAGCTCATATTTCGGTGTTGGCCTTGTATCACTTAAGATCATTTGCAAGGTCATTCCCCTATCCGCCACCTGGGGACGCGCCTAGTAGGTAGTCCAACCCCTAGGATTATTATTATTATTATTATTATTATTATTATTATTATTATTATTATTATTATTATTATTATTATTATTGCAGTTCTGTTTGTCTTTAGGGGAGCTAATTTTAGAAAACAGAAATTTCCATAAACTAATAATTTTTTCTGACGAATGTACTTTCACAACAAATGGTGTTCCATCTTTGCAAAACTGTCGATATTGGAGCAGAGTCAATCCCCATTACGTAATTAACTCAAGAAGGCAGTATTTTGGAAAACTAAATGTTTGGTATGCCGTCTCATACGAGTTAGGAATTATTGGACCCTTTTTTATTGAAGGAAGATTAAATCAGCAAACTTACTTACAAATTCTGCAAAGTTTTGTTGACGAACTTCCATTAAATATTCGACGTTCGCATTACTTTCAACAAGATGGCTGCCCTGCCCATTCCACACAAATGATTACTGATTGGCTTAATAATCAGTTTGTTGAAAGATGGTTTGGGAGAATGAGCGTGATATCTTGGCCGGCTAGATCTCCAGACCTATCGATAATGGATTTTTTTGTATGGGGATGTGTAAAACAAATAGTTTACAAAGAACACATTCCGAATGACACTGAAATATTAAAACGCAGAATAACAGTTGCAGTTCGATAAATTCGTAGAGAACAAATACAGGCAGCTTTTGGAGAATTCCGGAATGGTATTGAAAACTGCGCAAATTTAGGAGGAGGCTTAGTAGAGCCTTATTTTTAATCTGAATATTAACTCACTATTTCATTATAACTTATCAGTGTTAAGCCAGTAACTTGTAATAGCTAATAATTTAAGTGTTATCTTTTAATATTCACAGTAATTAACTGTGTTAAAGAAATTCTTTTATTTATTTTGTTTATATAGAATTTTTTTGCTTTTCAACAGTCATATCACTTATCCGGGGATAAACAATATTAAACTATCAGATAAAAATTATTGTAAATTGCCAAAACATCAACGTTGGCCTAGGTGCTTGAAATTCTAGAAGTAGGACTCTTTCATGATTCTAAGCGACTTTTGTTAATCAAATTTTGTTATATCTTCACTAACAAAGGCAGTTTACTAAAACCAAAAATCAAATTTTTGAAAAGATCCAAGGCATACATGATTTTAGAAAACTAAAATTATGCCAGATATTAGTCTTTAACTAAGCAGGGCTGAACCCCAAACAATGAAATTTTATATCGAAAATTTTTTATCTTTTACAAGAGTCGTTTCACCTATCCGGGGATACACTGTAATGATTTCTTTTGTTCAAAATTAAAAAATTAAGTTTTTTTGAGGCAAATAGATTATATTTTACCAACTCCATTTATCGACGATAACCGCAAAAGATACTTACTTAACTTTAGCACAATTAATCAAATTCTCATTTTCCAGGTCTCTATTATAGAATATACTGGGTACTCCCATTAAAAGATTGAAATACGACTCAATTGTCTGTTTTGCTATATTTTTATCATTATTGCACGAAATAGGGAATGAACCAATTTGCTCCTCTACTAATTTTGGAAAATGTGTGTTACTTTGCCATTTCTTTATCTCCAAAGCATCCTTTTTCGCTACACGATTTTCTTTAACCGGTTCGTTTAATTTAAAATTGAAATTTATAGCAGCCATTCCCGTTCACAAAAAAGCAAAAAGTAGTAATGAATGCTAATATTTAACACTCATTGTTAAATAACTCTCATAATTACAATTTATCGTATATAATTTAAACGAAAGTTATACAAATGATAAAAATGGAAGAGATATGTATGTAAATTGTTCTGTATACGGCAATAATTATGCAACAATAGCTTATTTCAAGGACTAAAAAATTAGCAAACAAATTATTTACGTATACATCACAGCGAACTGCGAATGAAAAATGTGTTGGACAAAATAAAAGTTCGAAATATAAAAATGCTTCAACCTCAAGTTTTAACCACTGATATAATAATGCGATAAAGTGGAATAAATAAATTAATTTTAATTACGTATTTACTTTTGAACTGATTCGTTCATAGCAAAACTTATATAATGAAAACTAAAACGCAAATTTACTGACACTGAGTACAACGTTTAGTGAAACAGAAACTAAAAACGTTGGCAAAAATAGTTGATTATTATGTAAGACGTGTAAGTTGATCATTATTGATTTGTTATATTTAGAATTTACATCACTGCTACATACATAAAGACAAAACTTACAACGATAGGGGCTTGTGTCTCGATAGCGCAGTTTGTTAGCACGGTAATCTAGCAAGGTACAGGTTGTAGGTTCAAATCCTACTCGAGATAAACTTTTTATTTATGTATTTAATAAAATTAATAATAATTTTTATCATTATTGAGCCTACGTTTAGCAAAATTGAGCGAAACATGGATCAACTTACACCTCGAATGGAATACACTATTTTATCTTCAATAGACTAATAAGTCTGTCTAAATAATGATTGGTGACAACTGTGCGTCATTCTGACAGATTGTTTCTACCCAAAATTTTCTATCAAAATCAGATTGCCTAGCCCAACTATTAGTTTCAATCCCAGTCTCATTATTAGGTTGAAATGAATAATACCGCAAGGGGTATGAGATTCGAGCAATACACAAATAAAAGACAACTTAAACTATCGAAATTGACAGTAATAATGACAAGTTTATTAGGCTTTTGAATATAATAAATATTATTTCTCATATTCCTTAGGAAAGAATACTTTACAAATAATCAAAACTAAAAGACCGCTACTTGGCCGCTATCTTAGAATATGTTTCCGGTTTACAACTCGTTTATGAATCAAAACTTGCAAGTTTAAAATTGTTAATGTGTTTTTAATTGCATGTGTTTGGAATTTACTTTCAAATTTTTTGTTTAAATTTCAATTTCAAATTTAATTTTTAAAATCAATAAAATTAATTCTCAATCTTTCAGGTCAAATAAGAACGTGAGTGCGTGCGTGCATGCGTACGTGCATATACATGTGTGTGTGTGTGTGTGTGTGTGTGTGTGTGTGTGTGTGTGTGTGTGTGTGTGTGTGTGTGTGTGTGTGTGTGTGTGTGTGTGTGTGTGTGTGTGTGTGTGTGTGTGTGTGTGTGTGTGTGTGTGTGTGTGTGTGTGTGTGTGTGTGTGTGAGTGTGTGTTAGTGTGTGTTGTGTGTGTGTGTGTGTGTGTGTGTGTGTGTGTGCGCGTGTGTGCGTGTGTGCACGTGTGTGCGGATGCACGTGTGTGTGCGTGTGCAGACGCGTGTGTGCGCGTGTGTGCGCGCGTGTGTGCGCGTGTGTGTACGCGTGTGTGTGCGTGTTCGTGTACGTGTGTGTGCGAGTGTGTCCGTGTGTGTGTGTATGTGCGTGTATGTGCGTGTGTGTGAGTGTTTATCTGCGTGTGTGCGCATGTGCGCGTGTGTGTTTTTGTGCGTGTGTATGCGTGTGTGCGTGTGTGTGTGGGTGTATGCGCGCGTGTGTGCGTGTGGCGTGTACGAGTGTGCGCGTGCGTCAGTGCGTGCGTGCGTGCGTGCGCGTATGTGTGGTGTGTGTATCTACGATAACTCCAGAACCATAACATGCACGTACTTAAAATGTTGTATTTAAGCTTCATTTCATTTCTCCTGGAGCTGATTAGCTTTTGAAGCACATTTAGTGGTGGGGAGAGGGGGTTTATTAGGAACATACTTTAGTTTTTATCAAGTATTTCTCAAACAGCTGCATATTTCAAAGATATAAAGTACACACACACACACACACACACACACACACACACACACACACATATATATATATATATATATATATATATAATTATATATATTTCTTTAATCCGGAGACAATCTAATTATCCCTATGCTCAGTTTAAAAATAAACTCGTCATCCTATAGGATATGCGCAATTCACTATTGAAACTGAACCAGCCTTTTCAGTATGTGCAGGTTATGTGCATTCTAAATCAATGTATCGCAGAAACTTTAATGTGAATGGTATGCGCCACCGAGCCTCACCTTGGGCGCCACTTTTATAGTTACCCCTCTCTTATATTTATAGAGATTAAACATTTCAGCTAGGAATTAGAGACAAAAATGTATAATGATTTCTTTTGTTCAAAATTAAAAAATTAAGTTTTTTTGAGGCGAATAGATTATATTTTACCAACTCCATTTATCGACGATAACCGCAATTTTTGTTTACTCAGAAGTATGTATAAAAACCCAAGATACTTAACTTTAGCACAATTAATCAAACTCTCATTTTCCAGGTCTCTATTATAGAATATACTGGGTACTCCTATTAAAATATTGAAATACGACTCAATTGTCTGTTTTGCTATATTTTTATCATTATTGCACGAAATAGGGAACAAACCAATTTGCTCCTCTACTAATTTTGGAAAATGTGTGGTACTTTGCCATTTCTTTATCTCCAAAACATCCTTTTTCGCAACACGATTTTCTTTAACCAGTTCGTTTAATTTAAAATTAAAATTTATAGCAGCCATTTCCGTTCACAAAAAAATAAAAAGTAGTAATGAATGCTAATATTTAACACACATTGTTAAATAACTCTCATAATTACAATTTATCGTATATTATTTAAACGAAAGTTATACAAATGATAAAAATGGAAGAGATATGTATGTAAATTGTTCTGTATACGGCAATAATTATGCAACAATAGCTTATTTCAGGGACTAAAAAATTAGCAAACAAATTATTCACAGCGAACTGCGAATGAAGAATGTGTTGGACAAAATAAAAGTTCGAAATTTAAAAATGCTTCAACCACTGATATAATAATGCGGTAAAGTGAAATAAATAAATAAATTTTAATTACGTATTTACTTTTGAACTTATTCGTGCATAGCAAAACTTATAGGGTAATAATGAAAAAGTTTTGCTGAAAATATTTTTGATAAGAATCTGAATATAATGAAAACTAAAACGCAAATTTACTGACACAGAGTACAACGTTTAGTGAAACAGAAACGAAAAACATTGGCAAAAATAGTAGATTATTATGTAAGACGTGTAAGTTGATCATTATTGATTTGTTATATTTAGAATTTACATCACTGCTACATACATAAAGACAAAATTTACAACGATTGAGGATTGTGTCTCGATAGCGCAGTTGGTTAGCACGGTAATCTAGCACGGTACAGGTTGTAGGTTCAAATCCTACTCGAGATAAACTTTTTATTTATGTATTTAATAAAATTAATAATAATTTTTGATCATTATTGAGCCTAAGTTTAGCAAAATTGAGCGAAATATGGATCAACTTACACGTCGAATGGAATACACTATTTTATTTTCAAGACTAATAAGTCTGTCTAAATGATGATTGGTGACAACTGTGCGTCATTCTGACAGATTGTTTCTACCTAAAATTTTCTATCAAAATTAGATTGTCCTAGCCCAATTATTAGTTTCAATCCTAGTCTCATTATTAGGTTGAAATGAATAATGAGGGGGTATGAGGTTGGAGCAATACAGAAATAAAAGACAACTTAAACTATCGAAATTGTCAGTAATAGTGACAAGTTTATTAGGCTCTTGAAGATAATATATATTATTTCTCATATTCCTCAGAAAAGAATGCTTTACAAATAATCAAAACTAGAAGACCGCTACTTGGCCGCTATCTTAGAATATGTTTCCGGTTTACAACTCGTTTATGAAGCAAAACTTGCAATTTTAAGGTTGTTAATGTGTTTTTAGTTGCATGTGTTTGGAATTTACTTTTACATTTTTTGTTTAAATTGCAATTTCAAATTTAATTATCGGGGTTTAAAGTCAATAAAATTCATTCTCAATTTCTCAGGTCAAATAAATTAAGTTACATTGTGAAGATCCAGCTTAACTTTACTAAAATTTTTGCAATTAATTATTTTTTGAATTGCCCTACAGTAATCAAGATAGATAAAGCTGCATAAAATTAAAAACCCATTACAAAAGATTGGGCGATATTGCATTATAAATAATTAATTTTAATCCCCTCCGACGTAAATATTAAAAAGCATAAAATGCTGTTACGTCCGAGAACTCTCAGCCAATCACAGTCAGAGGACCCCTGCATAAAAGCCCGATCCACCCACCGCGAATTAGTTATAAAAACCGCGGCGCTACCGGAAGAAACTCTCCACTTTTTTCTACTTTCTACTTACTACTTTCAGCGCGCTCCGCTACTACTACTACTCCGCTATCCTGCTACTCTCGCGTCTCCAGCATCTACAATCTAGAACCGAGATCCAGACCACGCGCGTCTGCCGTGGTTAGTTTCGTTGTGTACGTCACCGACCTGTCGATTACCGCATGCGTTCATCCTGAACCGTCGTGTATTTTTAGTTGCGTTACTTCGCCGCCGTCACCAGTAAATCAGCATTATACAATCAAACTGCTGGTTGAGATACGCTAAGGTTAACAGCGGGTAAGTTTTATTGCACCACTTTTCTTAAACATTACATTAGACACCTAGAGAAACGACGGACTGCAGAGCCCGGAAGTTATCTAACCGTTCCAGTAGAGACACTAGAAGTGTACGACAGGCTGTATAGCCTGAAGTTATTTTTTGCCACATACACACAAACCAGGACGTTGTTACTTCGGGTTAACGCCCTGTAGTCATCTTCCATTTACTCCAGCGGCAAGAAGGGTACTCGCTCTAATTCTACCGCTCACCAGGAGATCCCTTTCTACAGGAGTCGACGAGCTGGACCCAGAATCTTATAAAGGGCTCTCCATTAACCATACATTACACATACAATGCACCTACCAATTCCTGAGGAAAATTAGCAATACAAACAAGCGACGCCTTGACCTAGAGATAATCTCAATACCAGAAGCCGTATTCTTAGAGATCACCCGCGTGATCCTGCAGATAAATAAAGACGAACCCGTGGTGCGTTTACGTAATAAATTGCATCGAACGTGCTCCAGCGTCTCGCAAATCGCATATAAATTTTGTTAGATATTCTTTTAATATTTCTTAGTAAAGGAAATTCGGTAAGATAAACATTCCTGTATTGCGAGTATATTTTCCTGCCACGAAAAGCTATCCATTATTTCGTTCCCGAAGGCCTGACTAATTTACCAGCATCCGAATAGATTACGCATATTATACGTGTGAATTTTCTCATTTTAATCCCCAGAATAATCACGTACTTAAGACACCTGCATTCAGTGGGAAACAATTCTCAGAATTGTTCAATTTAGTACACGCAGTCCTAAAAGGTCGTGTAAACTGGCCTCAGATTAATTCGTTTACAACAATTAATAACAGAAGCCATTTTTAATAATAACTAACGTAAAAGACCGTGATAAACTCCATCTTCCCTGTATTTAATAAGTAAAATAAGTTTCGCTTATAAAAAAGTTATACGCGTTTAACAAAAACAGACGTTTTTCTAATAACAAAGAATTAATACGTCTTATTTCCGGGCATAATTAAATGTTAGATATTCATTTCATTACTGTAAATACGTTCTCAATTAATTAAGAAATCCTGAGACCATCCTGATTAATTAGAGTAAATAATCAAACGCGTACGCACAATTTGCATTTAAAAACGTGTAGATATTAACCTGTCGTGTGTGAAGCATTCCAAGTACTGAGCTCATATCCAGTCAGTCTGAAAGCCAAATCACATATAAGAATGGTCATGCGCGCCAAGGTTACTTTAAATTATTGATGATCTCTTTGACCTGGTTACAGACACCAATGCGATCGTTGGCCCCTGATTATCTAATACGTAGAATTTTACACAACGCCACCTGACAAATACCACGCCACCGTATATAGGGCCGGCCTGAACGGTCGTAATAAGCCAAATTAAATCGTCATTATTAGGGTTTTTGGGTCAGCGCACACTAACAATTGAACATCATTAATTTATATTTCCACAGAAACGGCTCAGGATCCAATAATCACCACTACCGTTCACGGGGGACCAACCGTAACGGGCGCTGCCAGGAAGGACATCCCGGGTAACCTAAGATCAGATTTTTTAGTTGTTGTTAATTTATTTCATTTAGTACCTGATTATTTAGTTTTGTAGAAATAGGTTATATACGTTTAAAATATTTTTGTTGTAATTATTCAAAGTGTACAGCGTTAAGCACCAAAAGACGAACCACCCCCGTCTTGTTAAGACAAGACCCGATTTGAGCTAGACCGAGGCAAATTAAAATAAACCATTTTAATTCCATTATTGTAAAGCAAAGGCATTTACAACATTACCTTTTGATTGATCTTAATGCTTCAGAACGTGCGTGCGTGCGTGCATGCGTACGTGCATATGCATGTGTGTGTGCCTGTGTGTGTGTGTGTCTCTGTGTGTATGTGTGTGTGAGTATGTGTGTGTGCATGTGTGTGCGTGTGTGTGCGTGTGTGTGCGTGTGTGTGCGTGTGTGTGCGCGTGTGCGTGCGCGTGTAGGTGCTCGTGCGTGTGTACGTGTGTGTGTGCGTGTTCGTGTACGTGTGTGTGTGGGTGTTCGTGTACGTGTGTGTGCGTGTGTGTGCGTGTATGTGCGTGTGTGCGCGTGTGTGCGCGTGTGTGCGCGTGTATGCGTGCGTGCGTGCGTGCGTGTTTTTGTGCGTGTGTGAGCGTGTGTGTGTGGGTGTATGTGCGCGTGTGCGCGTGTGTGTGTGTTACGTGTACGAGTGTGCGCGTGCGTGAGTGTGTGCGTGCGTGCGTGCGTGTATGTGAGGTGTGTGTATCAACGATAGCTCGAGAACCATAATACGCACGTACTTAAAATGTCGTATTTAAGGTTCATTTCATTTCTCCTGAAGTTGATTAGATTTTGGAGTACATGCAGTGGTGGGGAGAGGGGGTTTATTAGGAACATACTTTGGTTTTTATCATATCATTTTGCACAGAATGTAATTATCCCTATGCTCAGTTTAAAAATAAACCCGTCATCCTGTAGGATATGCGGAATTCACTATTGAAACTGAACCAGCATTCTCAGTATGTGCCGGTTATGTGCATTCTAAATCAATGTAACGCAGAAACTTTAATGCGAATGGTATGAAAATAATTACAATAAATTTTGGAAGTGTCTCTCTTGACATAGTAAACAGTATCCTAGATGATCACAAAATTTTTAAACGGTATTTTGTAAAAAAAATGGGGATCAGCTCATTATGTGCAATAAGTATACGATTTTTGAATCCGTTGGTATTGTGTATGGGTCTGGCAATCGCGATTGCCAAGTTAAATGATCAAATCCTTCCTGTCCACCGGCCTGGAAATGTTGTATTAAGAAACTGTGTCTCTGGTCCTGTAGAATGTGATGGAGCCCCATCCAATTGGAACCGGGGTCGTCAACATTCAACTCCTCTATTCTTGGAACAATATGAGATCGAAGTGGTTCTAAAAACTTGGTCGCATTCAAATCTCCATCAATAAAGTAAAGGCCGATTGTTGATTATTATAGCCCAAACGTTAACTCTAACGTTACATTGTGTATGCGTTAGAGTTTGTAAATGATAACTCGCTCGCCAACAATATCTGTTTCAGTAAAAAAGGTAGTGTTTTAGGAAGATGGAAATGGATAATGGAGTATATATATATATATATATATATATATATATATATATATATATATATATATATACCGATAATTTTGGAACTTTACTATCCCATTCAATGAAAACGGTACCTCATCTGTGAAGAATATTTTAGTTAAAATATCATCATTGTCGTTGGATAAACTAAATAATGCTTCACAAAAATCCGTGCGTTTAATTTTGTCGCCATCGTACAGTTGTTGGTGATTATGAAATTTGTACGACCTGTATTTAAACTTTTTTAATGTATTTAAAGATCGAACTCTTTGAAATTTGAAATTCATGCGTTATTAATCGCAATGGCGCTGTTGGATTGTTCTCGGCACAGCATAAAATGTTTAATTTTCATTGAGGACGTGGCAGGTTTTTATTTTTTTTCTGTAGGAATTTGCGACACAACCATCCTTATTAAACCGAGTAACGATGTTATGGATGGTTGAATTAGGTGGGATGTATTCCTCAGAGCATTGTACGTCAAATAAGTCCCACGCTCTTCTCAAACTATTGTTACAGTTGTACTAGCTTAAAATTTGTATTTTCATTTCAGTGGAAAGCATTTTGTAAGATAAACCATGATGTAAAAAGACCAGGTGTAGCATTGCGCATAATGGCCGACCGAAGAATAGACGACAGCTAATCAAATTTTTATCCAGAATGTAGCGCCAGATTCATAGCGTTTTCGGGTGCTGGCACTCATGCAACCTTTCTTACACAAAGTGCAGTCTTCGTTTTCGGCCGCCACTTTAGAGGTCACCAAATGAATATTCCCGTGTTCGACTGCGAGTTCGATGTAAAAATATTTCCACTGAGTGCGCACCTTTCGGTACTGCATTTGGAGTCAGTGTAGGAGTGCAGTGTAACAAAAAATGGCTGCAAATATGAACAAAATGAGATTTGTGAATTTTCTTGAATTTGCAATGGAATTTCTAGAATCATCTAATGATGATAGTGATGAAAAACTTTTGTTGTTAATTTCTAGCAAAGAAAGAGTCGGAATTCCTAAAGTTACGAATTGTAGTAACCGACCTTGAAGATACACAAGTGTGTATGTTTAGTACTGATTCAAATTACCAACTATAACTTTATTTTTTCAGTTTAAAAGTTATTTCCGTGTACTAAGAAGAACTTGTTACGCATTAAATGAAAAGTTTGCACGTAGTAAATTTCACCCTGCGGAACATAAAGAAAAGAGTATTTTGATATCTGCAGAAAAGCATATTTTGAGTTTTTTGTGGTCAGTGTTTTTAATTAATACATTGTTTGTAAGAACTATAAGATAATCGTGAAACATTAAATCTAAAATGGCTCTTATATTAATATTGTTAGGTTTGCTGGAAATAAATCTACTATTAGGGACATCTGTGATAGATTTAACATGTCATTATCAATTTTTTATTCCGTTGAAATGAGGGTTATTTCATTTTTGATTGACATACTACCAACATAATAAAGTTTCCTAGAACGCACGCAGGCATAACATCAGATTTTATAATTGTCCCAATCCCTGTTTCCGTCAGATAGGTTCTGTAGAGCTCCTCGAAATCCCGTCCTAAAATACTGACATTCAATTGTTTGTATCCCTAAATTAATGTCGTCCAACGGTCGCTTCCAGAAAGAAAGCAAATTACCCGAAATGTTTAAAATTTTGAAAGTGCTATATTTTGCGGACTAATTTGTTTTATATATATATATATATATATATATATATATATATATATATATATATACCAAAACTTAAAATTTTTGAGTAAAAACCTAGTGCGGTATGATAAAAAACAACAGTAATTAATAACAGTACAATGTGACTATTTTCATGCATAATGCAATTAGATGTTTTCATCTATAGTTAACTGTATAAATATAAATACACCATTTAAAGCCGCCGAAAAGAAGAGTGTGTAATGCTTTGACATTATTAATTTTTTTTTATTGTTTATAAAATTATGATGTAATTTACCAAAAGTGTTTTTTTTTGTTATAAAATGCTGAGTAATATAAGAAAACGGAAGCAAGCACTATAAATAGACTTTCATATAAGCGTATATACACATGTTTGTTTCTATAAAAAAATTTGGGTATTTGTTTTTTCCGCCCCAAACTCAATCAATTTCGAAATGCTCTTTACAAATTGTGTTTGTGTGTGAGTGCGTGTTTTTGTTTTGAAAAAAGAACGATAAATAGTGACAGTATATATCAACTTACTTGCATGTGTCTGACTGAAAGGGGGTATAATTGTGCGAGTAAGATGACATTCGACCACTAATAATACGCTCGAGTTTGATAAATAATTTTTTTATTACAAGCTTGATTCATTCAATTATAACGTAAAAAATTTAACCTATAACTTTTGATGCCAGCAGTTCACTATGCATAAGATTCATTAAAAAAATAAAAAGGCTCATTTTTTTATATCTTGATAAATTTATACATGAAATGGATAAATTGCCACTTATAAAACACAACCGTGTTGAAAAAAAATATTTTTTAGTAAGAATTAGGCGTAAATTCAGGAGCGCATCATGTTTTCAACCCGATTTTTGCCCTCTCCCAGCCCCCCTACACCCCGGGGCTGGGGGGAGGGGAGAGGGAAAGACGATGTCACCTCGTCTTTTGTCTCTTTCCATCATTAGGCACGTATATCTTTACTAACATTCCAGACATTCATACAAACACATACATTTTCATTTCAGGCACAAAGTTTCCCAAATGTTAACTTTTTGAGAATTTTGAAACTGCTATATTTTGCGGGATAAATTGTTTTATATATATGCCAAAAATTACAATTTTTGAGTAACAACTTAGTGTGTTACGGTAAAAAAACCGTAATTTCTTTAGTCTAATAAAAGTGCATCTACATGTACTTACATGTTTGTACAATGCGAAAATTTGTTTTTTCAAATTTTAACTTTTGAGAAATTTGAAAGTGCTACATTATGCGGGTTAAATTGTTATATATATATATATATATATATATATATATATATATATGCCAAAATCACAATTTTTGAGTAACACGTTAGTGTGTTACGATAAAAAAAGGGTAATTTCTATCAATGAAATTATAATTATGCGTTCATAACAAAAAACAAATAGTTGAAATGTTGTGTTAGTGTTATGATAAAAAAAAGGTAATAAAACAACTACCAACTAGTTTCAATGTTTATACATATAATAAAACACTTGAGATGAATTAATAATATTTATCACAATTAAAAATATGTTATTTTTCTGTTTCAGATAACATCATAATTTACTTAAAGAAACTTAGAGTGTTATGATAAAGAAACAAAAAAAACACTTGAGATGAAATTAATAACATTTATTGCAATTAAAAAATATGTACAATAAAGTCCACAAAAACTAACTTAATCCTTACAAGGTTTAATTAAGAATGTTATAATTGAAAAGACTAGTCCTAAACTTTTTACTACATGTTTTGCCGTTGAAAGGGCTGACTTTATTGTGCCTGTGAAATTCCCGTTAGTTTTAATTTTTTAGCTATTGTTTTTCGTAAATGCAATAAATTTACACCATTGCGTAACAGTTTCTTCTTCTTCAGATTAGATCGACGTTTACACCCCATTCTTAATTTTCTCTTTGCTTTTATGATGGTACAGCCTGCTAAAGCTGCAGCTCGTTCACCTAACGTTGCCTCTAATGATCTAAAGCGTTCCCAAGCCTTTTTTTGTAAAATTTTATCTGCTTTATGTCTACTTTCTAAATCTCGGTAATCTCTGTAACTGATATCATTAAGTTTGCACTGAGCATCTAATTGATTAATACCGGGGTCACCGTGTGCAAGCCGTCTCTCTAATTGTGTACCAGGACCACAATACTGGTAAACGGGTATATGCAATTCAAACGGAAGTTTATTGATTAGAGTATTTACTAAACCACCACTTGCACTCTTTCGCTTCTTACATAACATTGTTTGACTAGATTGATATACCTAAATTAAGATCATAAAAAAAAAACAAATCATAGTTATTAATGTATCTTTATTTAGTAAATGCTATACACTACATAAGCAGGACGATAATACAATATTTCCATTAAGCATACAGTGTCATGTGAATAAATATTATACTTAGCATTTATAACATCTTCTATGTCTTTATAAATGTCATCGTCACTACCATGGAATTCTTTCTCACTAAAACGACGGCAGTCAACGATTTGTTGTATGAGCTTTTCATAGAAATACATCAGATTGTAAGATTCAAGAAATTCCAATCTATAGCTTATTATATCCTTTAAATTGAATAGGTCGTCTACATTATGAGCATTGAATGTACAGGAACAGCAGTTGTAGTTTTCTACCATAACAGTTTTCAAAATTCTGTCATATCCTTTAATCAATTCCCAATTGTAATAAATACCAAGATTGCTAGATAGAGATTCATAATGTTGATCATAGATTATATCTTCTCCTTCGTTTACATTTGACCAGGCAATCTTATTTTCAATTTCTTGGGATCGGAAAAATTGTATCATTCCATTCCTTTATATCCAACACCACATTATTGCGTTGATTACAGTTGCCACACCCCATACGCACTACTGGTGCAAGGTTAAGGTGTGTACTGTATCCAATTTCCATATGTTTTGCATGATGAGTATCGTTCGATAGTTTATAATAGGTACAATCGATTAAGTATTTATTAGCTGCTTGTTTGTACACTTCATCCATATGTTGAAATGATGATGATGATGACTAGTCAGTGTTAGGAGAAGAATAATCTCCATCTTGCTTCTCTTCATTTTTATTTTTACTAATATTACTACTACCATCACTATTTTGACAGCACCAACAACAAAATGTTAAACTATTATTCATATTGTTATTACAACGATGTGAGGTATCCATATATAACGGTGAACTTCTGAGTTTGGATCGTTCCAGAAATGATTTTATTGCTGCTTGCATTATAATGACTTTACTTGCTCGCTATTTCACTATGACTAAACACTGTTTAAGAAAAGATTCTAGCATGCGTAAGTTACATATGGTGGGTAACTACTGTTACAAACAAAATATTATGTTTGTTGATTTCCCAGCTGCGCCCAAACTACTTATGAACACATCCTTCGTGTTTAGTAGCGTTTTAAATTCTTCAATTAGCGTTTCTTCTTTGAAATACTCATAAAAGCGTTGAGGTACTTAGTATTAATTACTGTCACATTAAGCACTTTATACTTTCTCGATATCTCGAGGTCGCAAACATTTTAAAGGGTTTGCATAGGTGCTTTGGTTTAACCCGGCTAATTCCATGTTTAACAATTATAATTTGCTAACTGACTGATTTCAACACACATAGCTCACTGCAGTTTATATAAGACAAATGAGTCCTTGAGCAACTATCACAACACGTTTAAACTTGTTAAATACCTAACTTGACCTATTTTTAGTTTATTGACCTATGACAATTGACCTTGGCTCAATTTAGTCACTTCTTGTTTCCATGAATTATTATATTTCTAAGAAATGTAATATGATACCCCCTGCAGGTCATTACACTTTGACCTTGAAAACTCTATTTTTAGATTTCTAAGAATTGTAATATGATCATGATGATGATGACCTTGCAATTTCTATTTTTAGCTTTAAATTTTGACCTTGACATTTCGACCTCGACGCGCACCACAAATTTAAATTTCCCATCAAAAGTTTGACCTTGAAAGAGCTGAAGAGCAGGACATTCACATATTCTCTCTCTCACTCGCACACTTATCGCAATTCCCGCGTGAGCTAGGATCCGCTCTATATGACTAGACATGTGAGTCAGGATCGGCCCTATATGATTATCGAAGGATTACGCACGTGCACGACAGATTAACTGACTTGACCTTCAATAGAAAATTCCTATATCGTGAGTCAGAACCGGCCCTATATCACTACCTAGTATGTATAAATTTTGATGTATATCTTTTCGGTAATACTAACGAGATGTTAATTACCTGTTTATTTTAAAGTAACTTTTGTATGTATGAATATACTTAAACTAAAATCAAAGTAGTATTTTTATAATTACATTTTTGACGGTTAATCAAACAGAAATCTTAAATTGCTTTACGACAGATGGGTGTCTTGTAAACCCTAACTTAAACCGAAAAGAAGTACTTTGAATAGAAAAATTGATTTTACGATATGGAAGCAAAATCAAATACTTAGCGATTTAAAATTAAAATGAAATGTAGTTAAAGAAGTTGTTTATAAATTCAATCTAATTGCTTGCCTTAAACCGTTGTATTTGTATTTCAAACGCTGTACACCTTTTTACTTACTTAGATAATTACTGAGTTTTCTCCAGACACGTTAGAGCTATCTGAATAGTGAAAAATTGTTATTGTGGTTACATAACCGGGGAGTCCGGAAAATATTGGAAGTAAAGGGCGATTTGTTCGTCTCATTTACGTGATTTTTTTTTATGATTGTGGACCTGAACAGGCTAAACTAGGCTTATCGTGCTAAAGCACTCAGGAACACTTATGAGGATGGATAGAGGGATAATGAATTGCCAACAGATGCCTATGAACACCTTAAATTTTCTCATATCATAAGTGATAGGAAAACAGGAACTAGGGAGATCATTCCAGAGTTTAGAAGCCGTGTAGAAAAATGTGGATTGCGCCCGTTTGGTACGACAAGTGGAGATTTGTACTGCATACTGATGATGTGAATGAGCGAACCGAGTGTTTCTTGCAAAGATAGCCAGAGATGGTATCAAAGAATATAATTCAGCAGCACAACAGCCGTTGTAATAACGATAATATAAAGAAAGAACTGAAACCATCCTTCTCTCAAAGGGCTGTACGTGAGAAGTTAAGGACGGGTCATTTATAAGCCTAATCGCTCTCTTTTGAATACGATCAACGATATCGAGAGCGTATTGGGGAGCACTAACTCAGAGGTGAGAATTATATTCCAGATGAGGCCGAATTTGGGCCTTATACAGCAGAAGGAGTTGTCGAGAGGTAAAGTACTGCTTAGATCTGTACAAAAAGCCTATTTTACGAGCAGCTGTTTTGGTAGCTGACGGAAGATGGTCAACCCATGAGAGATTAGGTCATTAGTCTTTTTCCCCAACACGCTAGCGCTAGTAAAACACAAAAGTGAATGTACTGTGAGTATATAGGTAACAGAAAGCCAGCAGTTATTCAGTCGTGTGTTAATCTCTTGAGAAGTTCTTTCTATACAGCACTGGTAAGTGATTGTTTTGCCTTTAAGTCTTATTTTATTTATTTACTATATTTAATTTCACGCACAAGTTTTAATGTTATATTATAATTACAGATATGGATTTATCTGATCTAAATTCATCAACATGATTTAAACAATTCAAAAATTTTACGGATTTGAAGACCGATGTCGAATACAGGATACTCAATCTAAGTGTCATATCGACAAAGTATGGCGAAAAGGTCGTTGTGGAACTGAATGAGTTTAAATGCGTGTTACCTGACCGTTTCCACAAGTACTTCAAAGCCGAGGACCAACGTATGCATCAATTTAATGAACAGTTGAAGGTTAAAGATGTTTCAATACGATCTTTAGGACCAGTAGGCAAAAGTACTAATTTAATATTCATTTAGAGAAACGATTTTATAATTGTTACGTTATGTAGTGATGAGATTGACTTAATAAATAAAATAATTTTTGACTTGTACTACAAAAATATTTTTATTATGGATAATCGACAGCAGGGCCCTACATGTACTTTAAAAAATATATCACTAGGTGCGCCATCTCATTATAGCAAACATTCATTAGTGCATACACCACTAGATGGCGCCACAAACAAATTCAAATTTTGCGCAAAAATATACCGCTAGATGGAGACACCATCTATTACAGAAAACATTCATTAGTCCTAGAAATACACCACAAACGTATTCAAATTTCCCGCTAAGGGGGCCACGACAAGGGGGCGAAGACCCTAACACAAGTTCCTACACATGTCTTACGGGATAGTATGAGACCTCCTTATTAGAATAGTATTTACCGTCAAGAGGTCCCTGGCAAAAGGGCGAAGAACCTAACATATGATCCTGTACTTGTCTTATGAGATAGTTTAAGGGCCCCCTTATTTTCAAATTTCCCGCCTTGACGAATGCGCGCGCACGACCAAACAGCTCAAAGGGGCGCGTAACCTAACCTCTAATCATAACATAGCGCCTTAAACCTCCAACCAGAGCACAGCGTGGGCGGAGTCTAAGGACCAATTAGAAACTAGCGGGGCGTGGTGTGCCATTAGATCCTGCAATCAGAGCGATCGGCCTGGGGCTGACAGTAGGAGTGGCCACCTGGAGGTGGATTGGCTTCCCCCACTCTACCATTCAACACCACCCCCACTTTTAATTAATTATAATGTCAGGGACTCAGCGGACCCCATTCTACTGTTATTCCTTTTGTGATATTTTCTCGACTATCGTTTGCATTTAGTTGCTTTGGTTTGTTTCCTTTAATGTTTTTCTGCTTATGTATTTGTTTATATGTAGACTGGTTTGCGTATTTGTGTTTGTGTGTTGGTAAGGTTACTGATTTGCTTTAGTTCATTCGTTCGGGTTGTTTGTTTTTGTTTCGTGTTTTTTCGTGTGCTTGTTCATGTATTAGATAATTTGCCTGTTCGCTTTGTTACACGATCAAACTGCACTAGTCGTAAAGGCTTACCAAGGTCACATTCTAAAAAGGTATGATCCCATTGGCGTCACCAGTTACAGACCAATTTGTATTTCAAATAATTTTTCTAAAGTGTTCGAGATCATTTTACATAGTAAAATTTGTTATTTTGTTAAAAACTATATGTCTAAGATCAGTACGGTTTTATAACGAAACGATCAACCAACCTGGCATGTTTCAGAAGTAATTGATCATAGGGGATAAGTTGATGTTGCTTATACGGATATCAAGTATTTGATCAGATTCCTGGAAATGTATTCATAGCTAAGTTGCAACGATTTCGTTTTCATGAAAATCGCGTAACTTGTTTTTAAATCTTATTTAGAAAACCGCTTCTAGTATGTCATTCTAAACAACTTTAATTCTTTTCCGATATATGCAATTTGTGGAGTACCTCAAGGTTCTAACTTAGGCCCGTTACTTTTTATTCTGTACATTAACGACGTAATTAATATCTTATCTTGCCACACACTATTGTTTGCCGATCACTGTTTAGAACTCCAAAAAGCCTCGATTTACTATCAGAATAGTGTAATAGGAATTTATTAACACTTAATGTTTCTAAATGCAAAGTAATGTCACATATACGAAAATCAATTCCAATATTGTTCCATTATTCTATCAGTAGTGCTGTAATACAGAATTGTACATCAGTCAAGGATTTGGGCGTGACATTTGATAGTACATTTAATTTCTCTGAAGTTTGTCGTTCCGCTAATCGAAATTTGGAATCTATAGTTAAGAATTGTAGAAACTTTTGAAATCAATAACATTATTATTCATTAGTGCAATCAAAGTTTGAATACTGTTCTCTAATTTACAATCCAACCTATAACGCCCATAAAACTGTGTTGGAAACTATACAAGGTTTTTACACTACTAAACAGTTATTTATTAATCCAAAACCTTGTATGTACCGTTAGGCGTTAAGTTACACAAGTACACTAAATCATAAATCATTTATACAGCCTAAAAATTATTATTAATTTTATTAAATGCATAAATAAAAAGTTTACCTCGAGTAGGATTCGAACCTACGACCTGTACTTTGCTAGAGTACCGCACTAACCAACTGCGCCATCAAGGTTCAAGAACTTATAATAATTTATACAGCCTGTTTCAGAGTAAGCGCCTTATTTTTTTGTAGCCACACTGGGTACTATTACTGAAAGTCGCCATTTTGAAATAATTCGTCCAATTGAAAATCTGATCATCATCGTGTAGAGAATGTCCTGAAACATATTACTGCCAAATATTTTGAAAGTAGTACCTATAGTGTGGCTAAAAAGATAAGGCGCTTACACTGAAACAGGCTGTATATAAATTTTGCTCATTCCTTCTTTTTCTTCGCCAGCTTTTCTGATACTGCTTCGTCCTTTGTTCTGATTGGTCTGCCCCTTTGTCGTTATTATTGTTTCCCATATTACCTTTGATTGTTCATTCTTGTCAAATGGCCAAACCATCTCAGCTGATTTCTTGTAATAATTGTCGTTAGCGGTTCTACTTGCATTTCTATTGGTTGCAGTATATTAAAATTGGTTTGAAAATGGTTTTGTACTGCCTATTTATACAGACTTCTTTCTATACTTTCATCATTTATTTCCGAGTCATTTTTCTCGTTCACTGTATATTCGTTCCTAAAGTATGTTTCACACTTAGGGTTCACTATCGTAAAGATAGGGCAATGTAATTCTTATGGCAGCTTTCTTGCCATTGTTGACGGTTGTTGAGAACAACCGTCGATGCACTTTTACTTAAAAAGAAATCAGAGGTTCTCAATAAATTTATTAAATATTTTTGTTGTATTAGCACTAAATACTACTATATTTTTTTAATTCTTTTATTAACTTTCCATACTTACAATCTACTATGTACGGGAGTAACAAGTAAGTGTTATACATTAAATTATAGCGTGAGGGGGTTCGGCCAATGCTTTAACCCCATATTAATTTAACTATTGTTAGATGTCGTAGTGAGGTAGGGCTTGCTGCCAACTTTCTAACCAACCTACCGTCACTAGCAGATTCATAAGAAAATGTTCCACGAGCTGATTTTCATGCTTTGCCAATTTTCGGAATACGACTTTGAAAGTCTTTTGATCTCGTCCGCTACATAGGGAATCCCTAGGTCGTTGTGAAGGGTTTCATTTGAGATGTACTACGCATCTGTTATAGTTCTAAGAATTCTTGACTGGCATCTTTGCAGGATCTTAGTATGTTATGGCTTTACGCACCCCCAACAACTGGATTCCGTAGGTTCATATGCGCTTAAGTATTACTTTATATAGGAGTAATTTATTTTTTAAAATGAGTTGGGATCGTCTCCCTATCAGCCAGTTCGTCTGTTTCAGTTTTAGATCAATTTGTTTTCTTTTCTTTTTATATGCGTGTTCCAGCGCAATTTTTGATCCAAATGTAGTGCAATGCATTTTATTTCGGTTTTGTCAGGTATTGGAGTGTTGCAGAATAATACAAGTGGGCACGCGATGCGTGTGTTGGTAAATGTGACATGGCCCGATTTATCGTTGTTTACTATTATTCTCCATTTAACGAACCAATCTTGGAGAGTGTTGAGGTGATCTTGCAGGTGAGATGCAGCTGTTTCCGGATTTTTACTGTTTGAGAGAACATCCGCATCGTCGGCAAACGTAGCAATTATAGTGTTGTCTGCAGTAGGGGTATCACAAGTACAGAAGTAGACAGAAGTATACAGTAAGTACAGTAATGGTCCCAACAGGCTGCCTTGCGGAACTCCAGAGGTAATCTTGTGGTAGGTGGACACGGTGCTGTTAATCTTGACTTGAAAATCCTGTCGCTAAGGTATGACTATAATAATAAGTATAATTGACTTTGAAAGTGGAGCTTCATTTTGTATAAGAGACCTACGTGCCATACACTGTCGAATGCCTGTTGGATGTCTAAGAAGGCGGCTGTACAGATTCATCCTGTTTCGAGACTCTCCATAATTTGAGTTACGATTCGATGGGTTTGATGGATCATAGAGTGTTGTTGACGGAATCCAAATTGATAAAGTGGTATTATGTGTTCTAGATCTACGTCATTGTGTATTCTCATGAGGAGTAGTCGCTCGAACACCTTGGATATTAACGGTAAGAGACTGATTGGTTGGTGGGAGGAGGGTTGTGCAGGAGGTTTTCCAGGCTTTAAGATTACTGTGATTTGTGCGAAATTCTACTGGACTGAGGAATGACATAGTTTGAGGATGCTGTTAAAGATAGTAGTGAGGAGTACTATGGCTTTTCTGGGGAGATTTTGTAGGACCTCTCCACTATCAGTTCGTAACCTGGGACTTTACGGGTATTGGTTGCTAATATTTGTTGTCGTACTTCGTCTGGTGAGAAAGGTTTGGTTAGCATTGACAATTGGTATGGAGCCTCTAGGTATGATATTACTTCGGTATTTTTGAATCTTTTAGTTGATTTCCACAGCGTACGATCATGAGGTGAAATATTGGTAATGTAGTGGTGGAAGGTATTGTTCCTTGATTCTATAGACATGTTGCGTAGTTGGCATGCAAGTCCGTTGAGCAAGGTTTTGTCGTGTCTATTTTTGGTTCTTTGCCACTTTTTTCGTGTCTTCCGTTTCTGAGCAATAAGGTCCCGGATGTGACAAGGGATGTTGTATATTTGTGGGTTGTCTATTAGTTTGGGCGTTACTTTCCAGACAGCATCTTGCATAATTGCCGTCAAGTATTCAGTTGCTTCATCCAGGTATTTAGGGCTCTTGATTTGGATAGCTAGATTCAGATTCCTTTCTAGTAAATTCTTAAAGTGGGCCCAGTTAGTCTGTTTTGTACATAGTTTTATAGTGGGTTCTTTGTAGATGATTGTGGTACTTAAAGTAATTGTGACAGGTGAGTGGTCAGATGATAGTTCTTGATTGGTTTCTACATTTGTGAATGTATTTGTTATACCATGTGTTACTGCGCAATCTAGTAGGTCTGGCAGTCTGTCTGTGTTAGTGGGCCAGTATGTTTGCTGGCCAGTTGAGAGCTAATTGCATCTGGGATTTTCAATGGCTCGTAACAAGTTACGACCTTTTGGATTATTCAGCCTGCACGCCCACACTGTCTTTAACGTTGCAGTCGCCTCCTATGATGAATTTTTTGTCAAATATTTGCAGGGACTCTTCGTCCTCGGTACAAATGGAGTATCTGGGAGGACTGTAGATTGCAGCTATTATCAGTGGAGAGGGAAGAGCATGTACCTTTACGCTTGTGCTTTGTATATTGTTCGGCTGATAAGTTACTCATTCATGATGACTGATTGTATTTTTAATTATAACTGCTGATCCTCCGTGCGCCGCACCATCTGGGTGGTTGGTAAGGTATATGCTATAAAACGGAATTCTGATAACTGTTCTCGTCGTTGCGTGAGTTTCTGATGTTAATAATATATCAATATTTTGCAATTGCAAAAATGAGATCAGTTCTGGAATGTGTTTAGCAATGCCATTAACATTCCAAATAGCGATGCGTAACAGAGTCTTCTTACTCTTCGGTAGAAATGGAGTATCTTGTAGGATTGTAGATTGCAGCTATTATCAGAGGAGAGGGAAGCGCATGTACGTTTACGCTTGTGCTTTGTATTTTGTTGGTCTGATGAGTTACCCCATTCGTGATGACCGATTGTATTTTTAATTATAACTGCTGATCCTCCGTGCGCCGTACTATCTGAGTGGTTAGTAAGGTGTATAGTATGAAACGAAATTTTGATAACTCTTCTTGTCGTTGCGTGAGTTTCTGATTTAATTTAATTTAATAATATATCAGTATTTTGCAATTGCAAAAATGAGATCTGTTCTGGAATGTGGTTAGCAATACCATTAGCATTCCAGATAGCGATACGTAACTAAGTCGCCATTTTTATGTTAGTTTGTTGATGACTGTTGAGAGCATGTTTAATACCATGTTGTTCTGGCTAATTAACTGGGAGAACATTGATTTAAATTCATCAAGAAAGTTAGCTAGTATTGGGTATACAGATAATGTTTGATCATTATTTGAATGGTTATCAGTTCTTCCTTCTGCTATTTGTGAGTAAGCTGATTTATTTTGAAACCAATTTGTGCTGTCGTTATTTATATTGTGTATGTGGTCCCGAAGTGGGGGAAAGTTTTATGTTCGGTATTTGTTATGGGCGCATTTTATTTGGCGCTCCTCTAAATGGTGCATTCCTGGCTCTCTGTAAGTCTTGGTACACTGAGCATACCTTGTAGCTAGTTGGGTGATTTCCACTACAAAGTGCACATGTGGTTGGAGTATTTCGAGGTTTGCTACAGGCGGAGGTTTCATGGTGGCCATCGCATATAACCCAAGAAAAAAATGTACTTAAAAGATAATCGTATTTGTCTTGATTCACTAAAATTTCAAGCTAATTCTTACGTATTATATTAATTAATCCTTTTTAGGCGCGGCAGTTATAGTCCATATGATTTGCTTTCGTAATCCTTTTTAAATTCTTCTTTAAAACGTTTACCACAATGGAAAAATGGTTACTTCCATATACACATTAAAGTTATTATTTGTTTTCATACAATCAATTTGGCGTTGCTAACGATTGCACACATTCAATGTCAATGATGATCACCAATAACTTAACTAAGTTTTACAAACTTTTATTTCAGTAGCATAAATGGTTACTTTCCGTTCTGTTTATAATAATATTAGGACACGCGTCCACAATTGAACACTAATAATAACAAAACATTTGCTGTTAACTTCTAATCTGCCTAAGCAATTTTCATTTCTTGAAGAAAATCACTGTTTTCCTTCAACCCACTATATATTACATTATTTATTTGTGAATGTCTATACGATTTGTCCCCTTATGGGTTTAATTCAGTCGCTATACATGCTGTGCTAAACTATAATTTTCACAAATAAACTACAACACTACCCATTCTAATGGTTATCACGCGCGCGCGACCCATGCTTAGAGTAAAATCTCTAACCAAGTAATTTACTGATCCCTCAAATTTGGGCACTCGCTTATATCAAATAAATAAATAAATAAATTCGCGCTAATATCAAAATTCACCTATCACAACTTAGCACTTCCTGTGTTTTTTTGCCGCGTCGAAGGTTTCAACCTGGAATAGACGCTAACGATGCGAAATAAACGTAGCGATCTTGAGTTAATTTGGAAATTCACTAACAACTTTCGAAGAAATCATTAATTGCAATTACGTTCACACTGTAGATTAATCAGATTATCCCTCAACTTTTTATGCAAATATCACATTCTATCACTTCATTCTTGAACATGCATTAAATTTTCCTATTGCACAATATTACAAAAACATGCATAAATATTCCTTACTGTACGTTAATAAAATATCAATATATAATAACTCACTCACTCAACCGCCTACAACCATTCCTTTAGTTCAAATTCCTCCATACACAGTAGTAAAAAGACCAGTCGTTTTACCAGTACCGTATCAATAAAAATTTACTCAAAACATTATTTCTCAACCAAATTTAACGCTTTCAACACGAAAATCTTTCTATCAATTACACCAACTTACAATTACGCATACACAAAAAAAATTCTTTTCATGCAAACTGACTTCAGCTACATTCAAAACACGTTACATACGTTATCAAAATAACCTTACAGAACCTCGACCGCAGGCTAACATCAGACCATTTTACACGTGTGCGTGTATACGGTGTATTTGTTATTGATTACTTGTGATTATTTGTATTAAGTATTTAGTATTAGTATTAGTATTAGTATTTAGTATTAAGGGCTTATATTGTTTTTACGAACTTATACATATTGTAGTAACGAACGACGGACTCTTTGGTAATCGATAGAGACTTATTTATTGTTACACAGACTTCCTTTTGTACGATCTTCTGTAACCTGGTGCACAGTAACTTGCGCGTTCTCGGTGCCCCAGGTCACGATACTTGTTGTAATATTAACTCTTAATTATTATTGTGTGATTAACTGCCTTTTAAGTTTGTAACCTAGTTATCTAACAATTTTAACAATTAAAATTCCTGAAAGGAAACAGACTTTTATTACGTACACCAGAACAGACAATTGTAACAAGGGCACACAGAAGCAAATGTGGAAGTATTTTTTGAGAATTTGGTTTCACTCAAAGGAAAATGCATCTTTGAACCACAAGATATTTATAATTTAGATGACTGCCACCACTG
The DNA here is from genome assembly GCA_036346205.1 of Vesta saturnalis. Classification (NCBI taxonomy): domain Eukaryota; kingdom Metazoa; phylum Arthropoda; class Insecta; order Coleoptera; family Lampyridae; genus Vesta; species Vesta saturnalis. Next base: position 699,718 of record JARFJB010001773.1, read on the forward strand.
GGCAAAACCGCGTAAAGTATTAGCTCAGACTGGCTAGTGCAGTTAGTCAAGCTACCTTTAATGAAAGAGGCATATTAGTGACAATGGTAGCAATAATTAGTGCTTCAGGAATAACAGTGGCCCCGTTTCTCGTGTTTCCTAGGGTGCACTTTGAAAACCACAGGCTGCACAATGCACCATCCGGCTCTGGTGGAAGAGCCACTGTTTCAGGTTTGATGAATATTGAATAGTTCTTGCCAGTTACGCAATATTTTGTGAAACATAAAAGAATTATTATAGATAATCATGAAAGCCACACAAGTATTGCTGCCATATCTTACGCTAAAGGCAATGGCATAATTTTACTCACTCTTCCACCCCATACAAGTTATAAGCTGCAATCACTTAGCTTGGTTTTAGAATAAGTGGTATTGAACCGTTAAATAAATATTTTTGGACCTGAAGATTTCTTACCAGCCTATTTGACTGATCGACCTTTGCCAACTGAGTCTACTGATTTGCCATCTACTTCCACTGCTGATGTCGCTGAGAACTTGCTTTCTGTTCCTACAACTGACGTCACTGAGAATATGCCTTTCGCTTCAACTGCAATACTGAATAATGAACAACTCAATACGAATCAGTAACAATCCTGTGGTATTGCCCCCAGAAGATATTCAGTCTCATCCCAAAGCACCTGTTCCATAGACAAGACATGTGAAAAAACTAAATCAACGATTCTAGCGGACATTCCAGTCAAAATCCGTGTAACGTGTTCAAAGTGATTTTTGAACCTGGCCCGAAATACGTTACAGATAGAATAAAAAAAAGATATGGTCTAGCCCAGCTGACTTTTGAAGATCACTAAAACGGTAGTGCACTGGATGCGTGGGTGGTATAACACGCAGTGTAGAGATACCCAAGAAGCCACGTAGTTTTAGATTCGACAGCCCCTAAGCTGCAAAATGGGGAATTAAAGCTGTAAAAGCACACATACAGGTACGTATAATAATAAGTAAAACGCACAAGAATCAAGTAAAATCCAATGAAGGTCAAACTAAATAGCTATATGTATCATATTAAAGGCAATAAGCAGTATATTTATAATTTACACTTTATTTGCGAATAAATATACATACATTATTACTCCATGTTTTCCCAAACAAAGTGTTAATGATGTCAAATGCTGTTAAAAGTAAATTACGACCTTGTTTTTACTACATTAATTAGAAAAAAGAAAAAAACTTGTAAAAGGTAAGTTGGCAAAACACTCAATTGTACGGGTCAGTAAAATACCTGATCTAATTTATAATGGTAGGACACACACCTTACCAACATGAACTATACACAATATTTAGTATACAGCTGCGCTGATTCATTGTGAATAAACATGCCCTAATTTTTAGATAATCTAACACATGTTTTATATTGGCAAGGCAGTGATTACTCTATTACCTTACAAAAGGCTATAAAGACCCCTTTTTGTCTTTATTTTATAATATAAAAATTTAAATAAAATCTAAAAATAAGATAAACAATGAATTCGTGAACGTAACGCAGTTATATCATGCAAAACAAAATAGTTTAGTAACTGACATTAATGAAGTTGTAAGACACTTTATGAATACACAACTGGAGCTCTTTACAATGTAGCTTTTAATTACATTCAAATAAAGTAATTTTTACACTTAGCTTAAAATAGCTTCCGCACGTATGAGGTATATGTAGCGAAGAATTATGGCTTCACTGCAGTATCAAACAGGTAACAGATTAATATATTATTGCAGCACCAAAGATAGGCATGCCAGCAACAGGCGGTTAATATGTGCCTCTACGATGGTTAACGCGTGGTGCCCCCACGATGGTATAAAAGAAATTATTCAAGTAATCAAATTAACACTGCCTGTCCTCTAAAACTTATCCTGAATTGATCAGGTTGTAGATAAAAAATATAGTATAAATTGCTAGTATTGGCATAAGAGAATGTGGAAGTATTAATTGCTTAGTAGCACTGGCATGAGTATAGAGATCAGTATTCGTCTTTGATGAAGTAGCAAGGTATTGGTGTTCGAAGTCATTTTACCAATTATAATGCATTAGTCATCGGTATAGTTTTTCTAAGCTAAACAGGAGTACAATTTAGTAATGTTCTGAGATCAAACGCATGGCATAACTAGACCACGTGAATTTAAGATATATATTCGTCAAAACGTATTAACATAATGAAATCCATAAAGCCGAAACAAAATCCATTAATAAATTAAGCTATGGTAAGTCACACATTAAGCGATGCAGTTACAAAACTAGGAAAATTCAAATCTTTCTTCTTTCATTCACGAGAATCCCTTTTACCTCAAAACGAAACAGAAATAAAATTGAATTTGATAGTATAAAACGCACAACTCGATGGTTAAAGTGTGGTGCCCCCACGATGGTCTAAAAGAAATTATTGAAGTAATCAAATTAACTCAGGTTTTCTTCCATGACTTATCCTGAAGTAATCAGGTTGTAGATAAAGAATAAAGTATAAATTGCATATTAGTATTCGCATAAGAGCCTGTGGAAGTATTCATTGCTTATTAACATTGGCAAGTATAGAGATCAGTACTCGTCTTTGATGAAGTGCAAGGATATTGGTTTTCGAAATCTTTACCAATTATAATGAGTTAGTCATTAGGCGTACCTTTTCTAAGCAATTTTATAATGATTTTAGATGAGACGCATGGCATACCTAGTCCACGTGAATTCAAGATGTATATCCGTCAAAACGTATTAATAGAAGAAAAGTCATAAACATAAGGCAAACTCCATCAACAAATTACGCTTTGACAAGTCACACATTAACCAATTCAGTTACAAAACCAGGAAAATTCAAAGCTTCTTTCATTCATCTCAAAGCTTTCATTTCATTTACCTCAAACGAAAGAGAAATGAAAGCGAATTTGACAGCATAAAACGCGCATTTCCAACTCAACCTTCCATTTCAGAAATAGCTTGCCACTTTTTAAAACTTCGAAATACAGATGGTAATACAAAATTGTGAAACAATATACACTGAAAGTTAGGAACAAATTCAATAATATGCACGATGGCATTTAATATCTAACACGAAATGTTACAACCGTTTAGAATAGGAAGAAGCTAGGTTGATAGAAGAAAGGAAAACAGAAAAAATATATAATGCAGGAAAGAATTTCAACAAATAAAAAGGTAAAAAGACTAAGAGGAAATTATTTGACTTAAATGAATCGGAAAAGTCTGAAGGACATGTTATCTACGATGACTCTTTTTCTGTAATGGGACTTTTCTCATATTTTGAGATAGCACAGAGTATTCTCCAGGGAGTTTTGTTTTGAGAAGTTATGGTAAAGACTTCACAGTTTTCAGACATTATGTAAGTAAGGTTTCATTTTATAAACGTTTGAGTGGAACAATGAAATCCATGCTAACAGATGAAAAAATATTGTACAAGGCACTGACATTAAAATTACCTAATCCCGTTAATTTAAGCACAGCTCGCTATGCAAGTATACTGTTTTTCAATTGTGACTTGAGTGATTTTACTTTGTTATCTAAAGTAATCTAATCGCAATTGTGATTCTTAAATTTGTTGTTTGTATTTCTGCATGTAGTATTCCTGCACTTGTTGGTTTGTGAAATATTAACTATACTTATCAATATAAACCCATTTAAAAACAATGGTTCAGTTAACCTCCAATAGGGGTAAACCACTTTGCACTAGGTGATATATGACTTACTGCCTTTGTTAAGGTTAAGATTAGCTTTTGATATTTTTTTTAGTTCATTAATTATAGCTGAATATTATAATACATTGAAAATTCGCCTTTCTTGAAAAAATAAACACAAGAAAATGAATAGTGACTCAGTTAATCTAGGCTTACCCTACATAAACAGTATAATTTACGAAGAGGGTGGTGGGAAAAAGATAGAATCGGTTATTTCATAGAAGAATCAGTAGTAGAACGGGACCACTTGAGGGACGTGACGTCATAGTGGTGGGGTAGAGTGGGGATTGAGTGGAGTTCTGGGTGGGGGCTGTGGGTTGGGTCGGCTTCTTTTTGGTGGCGTTTCTCAACACTTAGATGGAATTTTCAACCCTTGATGGTATTTTTACTTCTAATTAGTGCCCTTTTGGCCGAAATCGGCTTCTTTTTGGTAGGTTTTTTCAACCACATGGCGGGGTTTTAGCCCCTAATTAATGTCCTTTTGGCCATATTAAGAGCCTTTCTGGCGGTAGAGCCCCTGGTTAGGGGTGTTGGATGCCCCTAGGGTATGGTTTAGCGGCCATTTTGGAAGGGTTAAGAGGGGGATTAAGACTAAATAATGCCCTTATACTTTAATTAGGGTGGGGGTAAGACTAGGCCACACCCACTCCTTTTACCTGATTGGCGGTACGTGTATTAAGGCGGGGTTAAGACTAGACCACAGCCATTCCTTTTACACGATTGGTTTTGCGGGCGACCGCCTCTCTACCTTCTGATTGGTCCTTAGCCCCACTACTCAGCAGCTGTGCTCTGATTGTAGGACAAATTCTCCCCATTCTGGTTGGTTATGGTGGGAAATTTGAGTTTATATCCTAATAAGGGGACAATGCTTTTAATTATAATTAAATTGCTGGGAGCGTGGGTGTTATGTGGAGGGGGGCAGGAGACGATTGGGTCAAAGTCCTATTATTTTCATTATGAGTCAATCAAAGTCCGTGGCCATTTAGTTTTTAATCATGAATCATAATCAAAACCCGTAATTACTTTAATTACGAGCCATAATTAAATTATATCATCATAACCCTTTAAATTATGAGCCATGATCAAGATCCTCGGCCATTTTGTTTTGGCGGAAAATTTGAATTTGTATTCTAATATTAATGCTAACTTGTAAGACAGGTGTAGGGCTGCGCCACTTGCTCTCGGGTATTCCAGGTTTTGCTCCTTTACCAAAAATTTGAATTTGTTTGTGGCTCTAACTAGCGGCTTATTTTAAAAGTACACACAGGACAGGTAATGATTATCGTGCGAAATTTGAAATAAGGGGTCTAACACTAAGTTTTAAGGTAGGACGTATGCAACTGGGCCTCAACTCACCGTTAAGCACAATGTATTTTGGTTCCCCTCTGAATTTATATTTAAGACTCTACAGATTATGGCGGTAAATTTGAATATGTATTCCAATAAGGGGGCCTAATGGTAACTTGTAAGACATGAAAAGGGTTCGCAACTCGCCCCCTGATCGTGGCTCATAGGTGTAAAATCTGAATTTGTATTTAGGTCTCCACAGGTTACGGAGGGGAATTTGAATTTGTATTCTGATAAGGGGACAATAATGCTAATCTATAAGACAAGTCCTCGAAACTTGTTTTGGGGACTGCGCACCTCGTGGTCATGGCCTCTTAGCTGGCAATATGTTCGTAGGCCTTCGCACATTGTCGTGACCCTTGGCGGGAAATCTGAATGTTTATTCTAAGTTTTAAGACATATGAGGTTTCGCAACTTGCACTCGTCCACACACATACGCACACACACACGCACGCGCGCACACACGCACGCACGCACGCACGCGCGCACGCACCACAGCACACACGCACCCACACACACACACACACACACACACACACACACACAGCACACACCACACCACACGCACACACGCACACACGCATACACGCACACACGCACACACGCACACACACACACACACACACACACACACACATACATTTTTATTACTACTTAAATTAAAGTGCGATGTTATTGCAGAGTTTTGCATGCACTGATAAAAACAATTAAATTAGTAAAAAGGCCTATAACAAAAGGCATCGTATACTATAATCCAAAATATACATCTAAAATTAAAATCAGGGGTTTAAAATATAAAAAATAGTGATAAAACAGTTAAACTATTAAAAGGACCTATAATCACGGCTATCATGTATTATAAACTAAAATATATCTAAAAATAAATCACTGGGTTAAAACATAAGGGGTATTGATAAAACAGTTAAAATAGTTAAGACCTATATAAAAGTTTTACCTGTATCGTGTATTATAAGTTAAAATATATACTAAACTGCAATGCCTCTCAAAACAACATATCCTCATCTTTTTCTCATAGAGAAAAATAAATTTCCCAAAGGATCTTGATTCAATCTATTAGTTAGCAAAAGCACGTAATTTTATTTTTTAAGGTCTTTCTACAATGTAATAATAGGAGAGATAAAAACCTTTTAACCCTCTTAATTAGACTATTTTTTCCGTATGCCTACCAAGTGTTCAGCCAATTTAATGAGTTCATCAAATATTCCTCATTTGGGAGCATTTTTAACGGAAAGAGCACACATAATTTTAAGAAATTACTACATTTGACTAGTTACATATTTCTGCAAGTTGGGTCCAAAAATTCCAAGGGCATCTTGGAGTTGCATTTTTTATGTCACATAGTATATATCTAAAAATTAAAATCAGAGTTAAAATATAAGGGTAAACAATCGGTGTAAGAATGGTTAAGTGGCTGCTGAACGGAATTTTTAAGACTATAAACTAAGCTACGCTTTTGATAACTGAATTTTTATCTATGGTCTATCTACGTTCCCTATCCTTTAGATTGAAGGTTAATAACGTTGACGAGATTAAATCCAGATATATGGAATACCTATCTACTTTCACAACTGTTAGTCTGAAAGCGAATAACTGCTAGTTGATTAAATGCACAAGCTGACTTTCATTTACAATTTTGTAACTAGCAACAATTTCATTTTGTAAGGAAGCTATATGCGCTGTTTCAGTTTAACCACGATCATTATGATTAGACAACCATAATAACAATAATATCCAACAAATTAACGTGTACACTATTGTCGAGTCTATCATAAAGTGATAAAATTAAGTTTTACACTTAAATCAGTAAAAATTCCTATACAACAGCAAATATAACCAAAACTTGAAATCAGAATTCTAGCAATTAAGTAAAGTAAATAAAATAAGGGGTAAGGTTAAAATAAGAAACGAGCACTTACCATGGTTGTTGGTGATAAACGTATTTGAAGAACGCCTTGACAGGGTAAACAGCTGCTTACAATCACAACACATTTAATTTTAGGCGTCTTGTTAATAATTGAATAATACAAAGTATTTAGAGCCTTCCAGGTAACATTAATATAAAGTAGTTATTTTCTTATTTCACCAGTTATGTAACTGCAATAACAACCTTTCACTATTCAAGTACATCGAATACCCTAATTAGCTAATTATGCGAAAGTTGAACTGCCCACGAAAATGAAAATATGATGTTCTCGTTCTTTGCGCGTGTGATTACACTTATTTTTAAAAGCAGACTTGTTTGTGACGTTATCTAGTGGTATATCTTTAAACTAGCGCATGTTTTTTGTAATAGAAGCTGATCGTGGCTTTACCTACTTGTGTATTTTCAAAAGCAGATTTGCGACGCCATTTAGTTATGCATTTTCAAACTAGCGAATGTTTCCTGTAATGGAAGTTGATCGTGCTCGTCTCTCTGGTCCCTCCAGCGCCTTTCTCGTCTCCCTCGTTTTCCTCGTCTCTATCATTTTTCTCTCTACCCTCTCGATTCCCACGCTTCTCAGGTCTCGCACTCTCCCTCCCTCCCTCCCTCCCTCCCTCCCTCTCTCACTCACTCACTCACTCACTCACTCACTCACTCACTGACTCACTCACTCACTCACTCACTCACTCACTCACTCACTCACTCACTCACCACTCACTCACTCACTCACTCACTCACTCACTCACTCACTCACTCACCACTCACTCACTCACTCACTCACTCACTCACTCACTCACTCACTCACTCACTCACTCACTCACTCACTCACTCACTCACTCACTCACTCACTCACTCACTCACTCACTCACTCACTCACTCACTCACTCACTCACTCAATCACTCACTCACTCACACACTCACTCACTCACTCAGTCACTCACTCACTCACTCACTCACTTACTCCTCACTCACTCACTCACTCACTCACTCACTCACTCACTCACTCACCACTCACTCACTCACTCACTCACTCACTCACTCACTCACTCACTCACTCACTCACTCACTCACTCACTCACTCACTCACTCACCACTCACTCACCACTCACTCACTCACCACTCACCCTCACTCACTCACCACTCACTCACTCACTCACCACTCACTCACTCACTCACTCACTCACTCACTCACTCACTCACTCACTCACTCACTCCCACTCACTCACTCACCACCACTCACTCACTCACTCACTCACTCACTCCCACTCACTCACTCACTCACTCACTCACTCACTCCACTCACTCACTCACTCACTCACTCCTCACTCACTCACTCACTCACTCACTCACTCACTCACTCACTCACCCTCACTCACCACTCACTCCACTCACTCACTCACTCACTCACTCACTCACTCACTCACTCCACCTCACCCCTCACCCACCACCACCCACCACCCCCACCCACCCACCCACCCACCCACCCACCCACCCTTAGTCTTAGTCTTAGACCCCTTATTTCAAATTTCGCACGATAACCATTACAGGGTATGTACTTTTAAAATATATCGTTAGGTGTAGCTACAAAAAAATTCAAGTTTTTAGTCAATGGGCGAAACTCCGAAGCTCCGAGAACAAGTTGCGCAGACCTACACCTCTCTTGCAAGTTAGTATTAAGGCCCCTTTATTAGAATACAAATCCAAATTTCCCTACAAAACAAAATAGCCGAGGATCTTGATTATGACTCATAATTAAAAGGTTTATTAAGAAACAAATTAATTAGGCCTCCTTCTCCCCACATAACACCCGCGCCCCCAGAAATTTAACTATGACTCATAATAAAAGGAATGTCCCCTTATTAGAATAAAAATTCAAATTTCCCGCCACAACCAATCAGAATGCAGAGACTTAGTCCTCCAATCAGAGCACAGCTGCTGAGTAGTGGGGCTAAGGACCAATCAAAATCCTGATGGGCGATTGCTCGCACAACCAATCACGTGAAAGGAATGTGTGTGGTCTAGTCTTAGCCCCGCCTTAATGCGCGTACAGCCAATCAGGTAAAAGGAGTGTGTGTGGCCTACTCTTAACCCTCCACTTTAATAAAGCCGTGAGAGCCTTATCTAGCCTTAACCCCCCTCGCAATTCTGCAAAAATGGCTGCTAGACCATACCCTAGGGGCGTCAAACACCCCTAACCAGGTATTAGACTACCAAAAACGCTTTTAACATGGTCAAAAGGACCTTCATTAGGGGCTAAAACCTCGCGCAGGGGTTGAACAGGCTCCCTCAAAAGGAGCCGATCCCAGCCAAAAGGGCACTAATTAGGGGTAAAAATACCATCAAGGGTTGAAAATTCCGTCTAGGGGTTAAAAAACGCCCCCGAATAGAAGCCGACTCCACCCGCAGCGCCCACCCAGACCTCCACTAAATCCCAACTCTACCCCATACCACTATGACGTCACGTACCTCAAGTGGTCCCAAACTATCAGTAGGTACCTAACCTTTTGATTATAGGTTTTATAGTGTTTGAATTACAGTTGGCCCTATAATTAGTGATGGGAACCAATGTTAAATGCTTTGCCATAATGTCTTGTGAGAGATGTTTACAAAAAAACCACAAGAATACACATAAAACCATCTCGATTAATCATATTTTTAACATGCGCAAGTGTATGCTATTACCTGTATTAAATAATCTGGCTCAGTTAATGATTTTGTAAGGTTTAAAGCCTCAAAACTCTAATATTTCTTTTAATATATATATATATATATATATATATATATATATATATATATATATCGGGTAAGTAGGCCTGTGGTAACACGATCTGCTTTGTTACCGTTACCGTGTATGAGGTTTGTTTAGAAGGTTTTATGCATACACGTATAGCGACATTATAACTGCGTATACGCACATCGTGTGCGGCTATTTATGCGAATACTGGAGTAGTATCTTTCTCCTCAGAACTCTAACTGACCGCACCTATCCTTAATCCCACTACGCAAACCTCGCACTTTATGTATGAATGTTGAGAGTCTATGACAGTGGGCGAAGGAACTATAGAAAGCAAAAGTAATTCGACTAAGAGACGTTGCCTTTTTTATTTTTCTTTCTATAAATTAAATATTACATTGAATTTTGTAGCAATTTTGCAGTAATGCCCAAAAGGTTCGGAGATTCAGTAATTATCATAATTAAATTAAAAGACACCAATTATAGAAATTATGATACGTGAAGCCACTGTCAGTTATCGACTATGACAACAGACTCAATCCTTTACGATAATCCTCCGCAGAACATCATCTCAGTGCACGACTTCAAAGGGGTGTGTAAAGAGTCAAATATTCTTGAAATATTATTAATTCACATTTTCTAGTCATCCATCATTCACTTATCGAAATGCAAGTTGAACATTTTGAGATAATTTACGGAATATAACCAACACGGAATACCTATTAAAATAAAAAACATTTACTTGGTTAATGTAGGTTATGTTGCACATACTGGAATGAAAATAATGAAACCGTTTTTGAAATCCATTCTTATCGAAAAGGTACGACTGGAGGAAATATTTTTTTTAAATAATATGATGGTTTTAGGTTATAATGCACAGAGATCGTAATATTTTCTATTGGATTCCAAAAGAGTACCTTCCTAAGGAATTTGGAGGTGATTTGGAATCAACGGAATATTATCATGAAGAGCATATGAAGAGATCATTTTTATTAAAACCGTATTTTAAAGCATTAGAAAGTCAAGTTTATAGCAAAAATCATAGTTATTCGTTACAACAGCGGTAAAACTTTGTTTCTCAAAAGTAATGTTAAAAAACACATTATGGTCATGTCACTAAACCTATTTTAGATAAACTAGAAATAATACTTTTTCGAGGAGGATTTGCTTGACAGGACGTGAGACCAGCGACGCTGTGTTGTGCAGTCTTGTTCCTGTAGGGTTGTACTTGGAAGTTGGTGTATAATGAATTAAATAATTCATAAAGAACTAACGTTTACTAGTTAACACTTACATTATATTTAGCTTGATGTATTACTAATGATTAATAATGACTAACTTACCAACTTACGTAACTAACACTACTTTATGTCTTTTAAATGTATGTTAGCTACTTATTTCGTTACTACAGGTTGGTTGCTTGGATTTACCTTGGTTCATAACGTAATTAGGCGACACCATTTAATGTTTACTACACACTGCTTAATAATTGAATTGCAATAAATACTATTACGATATCTAATCCTAATTAACGGCACATCATCTCTCATCATGGTGGATAAAAAGAAATTTATGTTTACAAACATTTTTTTTAAAGAAACTAACTGTATGTAAAAAGATTAGCACATAATAAGCATAAACATAAAGAATAAATAATAGGATGTAAAATACTTAAAAGAAATAAATACATATAAAAAATTCAAGTGTTTTTTATAAATACATCCTTAAAATCATTTTCACTGTTGAAACTCTAAATTCATTCCACAATTACACTAACCTAATTGACACTTTACTCATAAAAATTATATAGTCTATCTTTATGAACTACCGTTGACTTTCCCATTCTGTCAACGATTCTAGAATTTGGGCCGCTTGTTTCATCAACTTCAAACGGACGAATATAAAGTGTGTCTAATTAATTTTTTTTTATTTTCCCTAGTTAGCATAACATTTTGTCCTACTTGTATGCCTAAAGGTCTTACATATTTATCAAGCTTTATTTTCCGTTTTTGTTTTTCGTCTTCTAATAATTCGGATGCCTTTTCACGACAATACCTAATCCTACATTTCATTTCCAACCTGATATCAACATAATTTTCATAATTATCAGTTCTTAACACTATACATTTTTATTACTTCATAAGAATTAAAAACTTCTATTATTTTCATATTCTCTTCATTTTTGTTCTTGTTCTTCTGGTACCACTTTATTCATAACTTCTATATTTCTATTATTTTCTGCAGCTTGTAATTCAAGTTCTTGTTCTTCTTGTACTTATCTTCTTACTCCAGCTCTTGCTCCCACATTAACTTGTTCTACTTTTTCGACTAATTCTTCTAATCGTTTCGATATTATTTCCAATCGGGATAAGGTATTCGCTACTACATTTTTATTTTCAGGGTAGTACACCACTGTATAATTATAATCACGATCAAAATCAGGATATTTTAAAATTGGTTTACTCAACAGGATATCTTTGAGCTGTTGAAATGATTTGTCACAATTTTCATCCCAATAACATTTTGCATTCTTCTTCAACATTTGACGCAATGGTTCAATGATCTCATTATAATCTAAGATAAAGGAAATAAATGTAAAATACCTTTCGGTCAGAATTTAACCAAATTTTGATATGTTCTAGAACTTGACCAATTGATCAAATGTCTTCATTGCCCGAAAGCTCAAAGCTCAACAATTTTTGACATACAGGGTCTGCAATATCACTATTTGATACTTTCAATATATCATAAAATGGAAATTTTTGCCAATATTAACGCAAAACTTAGTGAAATGTTATTTTTTTGTGCTACTGCTTACAATCTTTTCTTTACTTTCATTATTTTTGTACATACACCTGAAATATAGGGTGAGACCAAATATATGTATCTGAAAAGAATTATACGGTGGTATTGTTTTGATATTTTGGTGAATAGAAGTTAACACATATATATGTCCATTTAAATTATTATTGCAAGTTAAGTCCCCTAGACGTCCGTTATACAGAGTGTTTTATTTCTTTAATAGATTTAATTGAGTATTATTATACTTCCTGGTTAATTTTCTGGTAACTTAATTGAAATGTCTATATTAAAATAAACTATTTGCTAACTGTATATACCTACATAATAGTCACGATGTGTTTATAATGATACTGGGTGTCCATGTACAAAGGACCAAAGCGATATTAATTAAACTTCATATAGGTACGGAAAAAACCGTTAACATAAAAAATCCCTTGCAATTGGATGTCGTTGCGAAATACAAAGCTTTTGGAGATTGGCAGATAGAAAGGTTAGATGTGCTTCATTTATTATGCTCACTATTTTCTAATAAAGTTATATTTAGTATTTACTTATTCGTTTAAACCAAAACCGTAATGTGGTATTGCGCTTTTTCTTCCGCTTTTATTCGTACAACTAGATTTTTTTCTGATTTTGCACTTTTCTTTCCGTTTTCATACTACAATTATTATTTTTTCTATTCCCAAACTTATAAAATAACAACAATATAGTAGGTGGCTATGAAACGTCAAAAATTAATCCACTAATTAAGTGATATTGTTGATGCTTAGTTGCAAATCTACTTTTTGAATTAAAATCGTTGAAGAGTTTATGTGAAAAATGAATCGAATTCCATGTTTTGCTTGTGGAAATGCTTTAGTTCCTAGGGTTATGGTGAAAATAAGTGGTGAGGTAAATGCAAGAAAGCAGGAAATTGTGATTGTACGTCGCCGCGAAGCAAATCTACCAGAGCGGGTCATAATAGAAGAAACTCGAATCTGCAATGTCTGCAATATTTCTATTTTAAGGGAAATTCAAGCAATAGACAATAAACCAAATTGTTTGCGATTAAGTGTGCTACAAAGGTCAACTCACTTATGCTGCATTTGTAACGATGGGAATGATATACATAAAATATCCATGTAAGGTAGAATTAATATTTTTGTTGAGAGAAACCAGAAAATACGTACTGCAGTAATATTCATTTGGATGAGAATGGTAATCTGTTTGAGTTTCTGCTCCCTGGGTTACGATATGTGAATCGGCCATTATTAGCAGGTAATGAGATTTATATTTTTTTACAAGCATTACGTAAGGAAATTAAGAAAAAAGCTACCACACGGCTTACGAAGACGAAAATAACTTCACAGATTCTCAATTTAAAGCAGTTTCTCCCATAACCAAAGATCAATTTAATAATCTTTTCAACTTTTGTGACCCCGTTAGAATAGGAAATTCTTTGAGATATGTAAGTAAAAAAGATCTCTTAGCATTCCTGTGCAAGTTACGACAAGGTCTTAGTGATAGTTTTTTAGTGGTTATTTTTAATTATTCCACAAGACAACAAGCCAGTTTAGCTATATCTCTAGTTAGACAATATCTTTCTGCAAGCTTTGTACCACAAAATATTGGATTTACTGCTACAACAAGAGACAGCTACATCGAAAATCATGTAACTCCTTTTGCAAATCGTCTATAAAATCAAAACCTGGATCGGCCTCAAGTTATAGTGTATAATGACTGTACTTATCTAGAAATAGAGAAAAGTTCTTGTTTTAAAGTGCGACAGTCCTACTGTACTTATAAGGGTAAACATCTTATCAAGCCATCTCTGCTTGTTGCCCCGAGCGGATTTATTCTAGACATTCAAGGGCCATATTTCTCAAATTCTGAAAACAACGATGCTAACATACTTATAAGTGAATTTAATAGAGATGTGAATGGAATGCGTGAATGGTTTAATGAAGGAGATATTTTCATTCTCGACCGCGGGTATTTGGATGCTGTTCCAGCTTTAAATAGATTAGGTATTAATTTTAAAATGCCAGACTTTTTGCCCAGAGGTCAGCTACAGTTATCCACAAAAGAGGCTAATGATAGTCGTCTCGTTACGAAAACCAGGTGGATCGTAGAAGCACGCAAAGGGCACTTAAAATCATTTTTTAAATTTTTTAGCTTTAAGATGAAAACACCCCACATTTGTAATATTGCTGATTTTCTTAAAATTGCTGGAGCAATTATAAATAAATATTTTCCACCCATTTTAATGCAAGATGCTACTATTGAGCTAGCTGAAAATATTCTTCAAAAAGTTCAAGAGCCAAATGTTGTTCAAGCCAGGGTTGAGGAGGAAAACTTACGCGCTAGAAGGGGCAGATGGGTTGATTTAAATGAAATTATCGTTCCCTCATTCCCACGTTTGTCACATTACTATCTTAAAGAGTTAACTGTAGGTATTTTTCAATTCAAGCTTACTCCTTCTTATATACAGGACAACGAAATAGAGGACCGCCAGGTTCAATATCAATTTGATCAAAACTACGAACCCGGTTTTATACGGGTAAGGATATATTCTCGCATCAGAAATACTACTCGTTACCAGTTGTGGAGTGCCAAATAATGAGGAAGAAGAACCTAACCCAATATTAGGTACTTACTGCACCTGCAAGACTGGTGCCAGAACTTTAGGTACTTGTTCTCATGTAACAGCTGTACTATGGTTTTTAGGATACGCTAGGTATCAAGAGCTAATCAAATATCCTTCTACAAATGTTTTAAATCATATACTAAATGCAAATAATGTGGAGGTGATAGACATTTAACATTTGATTATGCAACTTTTTGATTTCTATGACAATGGTTATATCAAGACCAAAAATTATTTACTGTTTTCTGCCTCATCAGGTCAGTTAACTGATATCTTATTAAGCTTAGATATTTTTAATATATTAAAATACGTTCATTAACGTTTCTACATAAACATTTCTTATTTCCAGTGACTGTACAAAGCGGTAGTGATGATGGAGGTAGACCTGCGAAACCGGTCTGTCGATGATATGAACAGTGAAGACACTAGTATCTTAAAGAATTTTCTTTTCTTAGTTTTGCAAAATAAAGATGAACTTCGACAAGCGCCTTCTTTATCAAAAGAATCTACTGAAAACTTTATTAGAAAATAGTGATCATAATAAATGAAGCACATCTAACCTTTCTATCTGTCAATCTCCAAAAGCTTTGTATTTCGCAACGACATCCAATTGCAAGGGATTTTTTATGTTAACGGATTTTTCCGTACCTACGGTCCATTGGTCTTTTGTACTTGGACACCCAGTATCAGTATAAACACATCGTGACTATTATGTAGGTATATAAAGTTAGCAAATAGTTTATTTTAATATAGACATTTCAATTAAGTTATCAGAAAATTAACTAGGAAGTATAATAATACTTTGAGGCAGTTTAATAATATTTAATTTTATGACCTAGTTATTCTTTACTAAAAAAATTTTATAGTTGGCTTTATGTTTCCCAAACTGTTATACTAATAGCAGGCTTATGTTTATGTTTTAATTTTTCAAATTTGACAAAATTGTTTACTACATCTTTAACAATTTTTAACAAACATTACTACTGACGAAGATAACTGTAAGTGTTATCGAAACGTTTAGATTGTATAATTTAAAGTACACCATTAAAAAATCCCAAAAAAGATAAGTATTTTATAATAATACTCAATTAAATCTATTAAAGAAATGAAACACTCTGTATAACGGACGTCTAGGGGACTTAACTTGCAATAATAATTTAAATGGACATATATATATATATATATATATATATATATATATATATATGTTAACTTCCATTCACCAAAATATCAAAACAATACCACCGTATCATTCTTTTCAGATACATGCATTTGGTCTCACCCTGTATATCAGGTGTATGTACAAAAATAATGAAAGTAAAGAAAAGGTTGTAACCAGTAGCACAAAATAATTACATTTCACTAAGTTTTGCGTTAATATTGGCAAAAATGACCATTTTATGATATATTGAAAGTATCAAATAGTGATATTGTAGACCCTGTATATCAAAAACTGTTGAGCTTTGAGCTTTCGGGCAATGAAGATATTTGATCAATTGGTCAAGTTCTAGAACATATCAAAATTTGGTTAAATTCTGACCGAAAGGTATTTTACATTTAAAACGTGCCCCCTCCTTTTCTAAAATTATTACAAAATGCTGTGAACGTACTACCTGTTTGCAGTTTTGTGGTTTTGGATAATTTCTTATTACGAGATGTTTGTCTTTATCCGGTCTAATTCCATCTTCACTTAAGGTATGGCCAAAAAATGATACTTCTTTTAAGAAAAATTTACACTTTTTTGGGTTTAACTTAACTTTAAACTTCCTTAACTTTTCAAAAAACTTGATCAAAATTCTTTAAAGCATCGTTTACACTTTTTCCGGCGTAAACAATATCGTCAAAATAAAAATATGAATGATGCACTCCACTTAAAACTATGTTGAGCATTCGCTGAAAATTTGCTGGGCCGTTTGCTAGGCCAAAAGGTCTTTTTTTTTTTATGATTGAGGACCTGAACAGGCTAAATAAGGCCTATCGTGCTAAAGCACTCAGGAACACTTAGGAGGATGGATAGAGGGATAATGAATTGCTAATAGATGCCTATGAACAGCTACCTTAAATTTTCTCATATCATAAGTGAGAGGAAAACAGGAACTAGGGAGTTCATTCCAGAGTTTAGAAGTCGTGTAGAAAAATGTGGATTGCGCCCGTTTGGTACGACAAGTGGAGATTTGTACTGCATACTGATGATGTGATTGAGCGAACCGAGTGTTTTTCGCAAAGATAGCCGGAGATGGTATCAAAGAATGTAATTCACCAGCACAATAGCCGTTGTAATAACGATAATACAAAAAAAGAACTGAAACCATCCTTCTATGCTCAAGGGACTGTATGTGAGAAGTTAAAGACGGGTCATTTATAAGCCTAATCGCTCTCTTTTGAATACGATCAACGATATCGAGAGCGTATTGGGGAGCACTAACCCAAAGGTGAGAATTATATTCCCGACGAGGCCGAATTTGGGCCTTATACAGCAAAAGGAGTTGTCGAGAGGTAAAGTACTGCTTAGATCTGTACAAAAAGCCTATTTTACGAGCAGCTGTTTTGGTAGCTGACAGAAGATGGTCAACCCATGAGAGATTTGAAGATACAGTCATACCCAACAGAGTAATAGAGTCTGAAAACTTAAGAACTGAGCCATTCATACTTACAACAGGAAATGATCGATCTTTTTTGGCGGACATAAGGCAACACTGAGTTTTGTTAGCATTAAATTTAACTAGATTATTGCTTCCCCATTCGAGAATACTTTGAATGTCTTTGTTGATTGAATTTGCCATTTCAGCTTTAGTTTCTTGATTTGACATAGAAGGTGGATTATCACTATGAGTAGACTGAGATGAACTACAGTGAAGAGTGCTATCGTCAGCAAAGCAATGGATGGGGTTAGTTGTTGAAGAAATAAGGTCGTTTATGTACAGCAGAAAAAGTGTAGGCGCTATAACGGATCCCTGTGGTACGCCCGCGTTAATGCTAACTTCTTTTGAAAAAAAGCCATCAACTACGACACGTATTCGTCTTTCATCAAGGAAACTAGAAACCCAGTTGATGAGCGTATCATTTAACCCAAACGAGGTGAGTTTGGCAAGTAAACACTTATGCCAAACTTGGTCAAATGCCTTTGAGATACCTAAAGCGACTACAACTGTTTCACCGGACTGCTCTACTGTATTGTTCCAAACTTGGGTCACATATGAAAGAAGATCGCCTGTTGAACGACTTTGCCTAAACCCATATTGATGGTCACTAAGGAGTTTGTTAGTTTCAAGAAACGTGAGCAGTTGCTGATTGATGGCTTTTTCCATGATTTTAGACAAAATGGAAGTGATGGCAATTGGTCTGTAATTTGAGGGATCGGTCTTATCACCTTTTTTGGGAATAGATTGAACATTTGCTAACTTCCATGATGAAGGGAATTCCCAGAAGATATAGAGATCGTATAGAGCTTAGATAGGACTGGTACTAGTTCGGGGAACATTTCTTTAAGACAATAGCTGGGATACCGTCTGGGCCAGTCGCCTTATTGAGATCAAGCCTACTGATGATCGATTCCAAGAGCTTGTACCGAAAATGAATTGGTTTCATAACGTATGAAGAAGAGTTGACTAGGGGCACATCCTTTCCAGAATCATTGAGACACGAGTTTGATGCAAACAAATCCACAAAAACGTTGGCTTTGTCTACAGAATCAGCAACTACCGATCCGTCAATAGATGTCAGGGGGAGAAATGAAGATGTTCGAAAGTTTTTACTAATGGCTTTTGCTAAAGACCAAAATTTACGACTGCCTAAAGGAGATGTAGCTAGTTCATTGCATTTTCGTTGTTCGAACAACTTTTTAGTTTTAGTGATGACACTTTTGCAGATATTTCTAGCACCAACGTATTCTACATGACTGTCAACCGATTTATTAGATTTCCATTTAATGTAACATTTATTTTTTAAAGATATTGCATCAGAACAAGCCTTATTGAACCAGGGTTGGGAACGTGAATGACCTACACGGTACTGTTTTTTCGGAATTTATAACTCCATTCCCATGAGGATGACTTCAGATACTGAAAGAGCGATGTCCGAAGAAGAGGACGACTTAAAACAATATTCACGCCATGGAAAGGTTGCAAAGAAATCCCGTAAATCACTCCATCGAGCTGACTTAAAACACCACAAGGTTCTATCGGTTTTGCGAATAACAGTGGAATTAGGTACAGTAGAAATGATTTTTATTAGACAATGGTCGGAAAGACCTAAAGGCGAAAGAACGGAAGTTTTATAAACAAGAGTGTTTGGTGTAAGAAAGAGATCTAGAAGATGTGGAGTATGGTTAGGGTTATCAGGGATTCTTGTGGGTTCAGAAATCATTTGTGTGAGATCACATGAAATAGCAAATGTTTCTGCACTATGACCAGCGGGATTTGTAGTAGATGAAAATTGAAGCCAATTAGAGTTATGAACATTGAAATCGCCTACAAATGAGATATCGCAAGATGGAAACTGAGACAGGAGATAGTCAACTTTCGTACTAAGTTAATCGTAGAAGTCTTGAAAGTTGCTGTCATTAGGAGACCTATAAATGCAACAGTAGAATTTCACAAAATTAGGACCAGAATGTTTAAACCAAATCACGTCAAAATTTTTATTTTCTAAGGAAGAAACCCTCTTGCAAGCAATTCTGTCCTTGATGTAGGCACATACGCCTCCTTTATATCGAAAGTTAGAGTGAAGATGGTATTGAGGAAATTGCAAGTCGGGTGACTCGGAGCTTTCCGAGGAGACTTGTGTTTCAGATAGAAACAATATATCAGGTTGTAATTGTTCAAGATGTTGGTGAATAGCATTAAGATTAGACCTGATACCGCGGATGTTGCAGTAGTGAATCAGAAAGTTGATACTTTGGATGACCGAGGTCGCTTGGGCCCTGCCCTCCCGGACATCCGAATGGGGCAGGATTTTACGTCCGGAATTTATAACCCTAGAAACCACAGCCATCTTATTTTTTAATTTGGGACTTTTAATCCGATAGGAAGACAGTGAGGACGAGAAGGAAGAATAAGGATGAGAATAGATTGAGGATGATGGAAAAGGTAACCGGCAGCCCTTACCGAGCTCAGAAAATCGGAGACCCAATATTAAGGAGCCCATGGTAAGGGTGGTGGTACCTCCCCGGCTGGCATGGAGTATACATGCCTACCACCTAATAGTCTGCGACAACACTGTAATTGCCCTTTTGCTGACTAAAAACTTGTGATTTCCCTAGATTCTTTTTCTAGTTCAACTTGATGATAACCATTAGCACAGACAAGAACAGAAAAATGTTTACATTTGCCAAGATTACTGAGTACTTCTGCTATTTTTGGAATTGGCAATTGGCAATTTTTCAGTTGATTTTTTTGGCACTAAAAGTAATGGCGAATTATATTCATTGAAAGATTCTTCTATTTCACCATCAGTTCGTTTACTTGTTGATCCATTTTATTTCTTAAATTTTATGGAATGTTGTAATTTTTAGTGTGTACAGACTCATTGGTTTTCATACGTATCTTATGTTTGGAAAAATTATTGCATACTAATTGATCACCTTCCAGATGGAAAAGTCTGCATACTCCGCTCACGACTTTTCTATAGCATAATCAGGCGTATAATGAATTAAATAAATTCATATAGAACTAACATTTACTAGTTAATACGTACATTATATTTAGCTTGATGTACTACCAATGATTAATAATGACTAACTTTCTAACTTAAGTAACTAACACTCCTTTATATCTTTTAAATGTATGTTACGTACTTATTTCGTTACTACAGGTTGCTTGGTTGCATTTACCTTTGTTCATAACGTAACTAGGTGACACCATTTAATGTTTACTACATACTGCTTAATAATTGAATTGCAATAAATACATTACGACATCTAATTTTAATTAAGGCCATATCAATGGTAAGAAACTTTGTATAAAATACAAAGCTTATAAACGCCATCAGTATATGTTCAGACAACGGATGAGACAAGCAGCTAGGTTTTTATTTAATATTAAACAAATGCAACCATGTATACATGACCTTGCTGCCTGTTTTCATCCGAAGTGCATAGACAGAATCACTGCCGCAATAAACAAAATGGTTAACATTTCAGACAGCATGGATACTTACACCGCTGCCACTATAGCTAACACAGTAGGTACATTGTTAAATGGCATAAGGGAGACATTAATAATAGAGTGTATGAAAAAAGACGACGAAGAAAAAATTAAACAAATTGACAGATTTTTAATTCTACTGGGAGATGAATTAAAAGTAAAAGTTAACAGAACAGCTTTAGAATGCGTTTAAAATTTAACGAAAATCTAAAACATGGCAAAAAAGTAAATTTTTTTAACACAGCGTATACTTTGACGAGGTACGGCATTTTGAAGAGGATATTCCTCTGGAAAGTGACATCTACAGCGCAATTTGAAAAGTGTCACTTTGGCGAGGCTCGTCATAGTAACCATAATCTCCTTAGAGTGACCACTTTGTAATCGAAATCTTCGCCAAAAGGACCTCTATGTGTGTATGTAGAGATGATATTTTTGAATGTTAAATATGATGGTTATGAAGAAATAAAGTTCGTAATAAAGATTATAATGAGATTAGAGTTAGTATGATGAAATTAGGTAAACATATATGTAAAATCGCAAGTTACATAGGTTCATAATAACATACAATTGAGTACATATGTAGATGTACAGCATATTGTGAGCTAAATGATCCAAGTTTTACAATTATTACATTTTAATCACGGTTGCACAAGAGAAATTTCACATTAATAGTTTCCGATCACCTTCAGAAGATATAGATTATGTATTTTCCTTAATATTGTTCATCATATCCATTTGGAAAAGATAAAGCCTATTCTGGTAGCATAATCTATTTTAGTTCTGAAATAATAATGTCCATGAAATAAATTGTATGATTAAAGTTAACGATAAAGACAATGTTAGAAAGATTCATATAATTTATGAAATTATGAAGAATAATACTAAACAATTAGTGTAAAAGTAACTTACAGTTGCGTTAAAAGGAAGTATAGCCACATAAATTAACATTGTTGGTGCAAATTAACTAAATGTGTTGAGAAGATAGGTTATGGACATTTTGAATTCCGATTGTGAGATAGTATTTTACATTGTTGACTGTGTTGAAGTTAAAGTTAGTGTAACTTTATGTTTTTCGGGTCAGAGAATCCAAATATGACCATAGCTGTCCTGTGGAGATTAGACTAAGCTAGATATAAATAAATTTCTGTATCTGAAGATACATAAATAGTATAAATAGTTTAAAAGCAAAATAGGGCAAATGGGGTAACATTTTAAAGGAAATTTTATGTAGAATTTAATGCTTAAGATGTATCCTTGTATAACAAAGATATTTGTAAAATTAATAAATTGTAAATTTCAGAAATATGATCAACCAATCAGAATTAAGATTCAGGTTTGTTTGTATGGTGTGTAAGGACCAATCAAAATCGGTGTTTTAGAAAAAAATGATACTACATTTGCAAATCTTCTTGGGAGTCTCTTATTAATCTTGAAGGTGAAAGCATGTTACTTTTGTTTAGAACATGTAATAAAAAATTTAAGATTGGTAAGTTTTTCCTAACCTAATTCATATAAAAACAAAACATATTCGCAAAAAGTTGAACTACTTAAAACAAAAGTGAGTTTGAGTAATTAATAATAATTGAATTGTTAAATTGACATTTCTAATGAATTATGAAATACTGTTATTATTATTTTTTAAATATAAACAAAATTAATTAAGGACAAAATCGAGTAATTTAATAGAAATTAGAAAAGTTTTAATAAATTAAAATCGAATGCAGATAATAATTGTATTTAAAATTATACAATACAAAGAAAAGTATTATGAAAAAAAGTCTATAAACAAAATTGAATGCAGATGAATATTGTATTAAAGGTAGGCAATATTAAAATAAAGTGCTTATGCAAAAAGTTAATAAATAACGTACCTGAAGGAGCTCATAGTCGTGAACAAATCAAAGTGTGACAAATTATTCTAAAAATTCAAAAAACATCGGTTATTAAGACAAAATTCTTATAAAATTAATCACGGCTAACTTGTTATAATAGAAATTTTTAAAAAATCTCTAACAACGAAATAAAAATGAAAGAACATAAAGTGTATTTTCACTTTTTAAAATAAAACACAGGGTGGTTCATTTGAAAAAATTGACAAAATCATGTGATCGAGTTTTGCCTGGCTCTATATTCAATTGGTTGCAATAATAAAGAAATAGCACTTTCTCGTAACACTGTACCAATGTCAAAAAGTTATGACTGGAAAAAAATATTGTTAGGTTGTTCTATCTAGGGTATACAGGGCGTTGAAATGAGAATGATTTTCGTGTACAATTGACCATAACCTTTGAAATACCCTGTATAACGTAATGAAACCCTACATTGGAAGTATGGGGAAGATGAACTTAATCTAAATTTGAAATAATATATAGGGTGTCCCATTTAAAAAAATGTATGTTTGGTTCACCCTGGTAATATGTAACACCATGTAAATACGAAAATAATTGTTTAATGTGAAGTTTGAAGTTGCCTATAATTTTTGAAAATAACTTTTTTTGATATTTCCTCTAATAACGGATATATCGTACTTCAACGCACTAATGCCGCACTCTGTATAATATTCTAAAATTATGTATCAAACATAACATCCCATACAATATTTTCTTCTAACTTTAGAATATTTATAATTTTGGAAGTAACTTCTGTGAAGTATGGAAATGATCTATATTTTATTGATGTTTAGATCGTTTGAGTTATTATGATTGTCAATATTATTGTCTCCTTCTGTTTGAATGTCAGGGGTAGAAAAAATTAGTTTCTTTAAAATTTTTGGTGGATAAGAGTTATTGATAAAT
Organism: Vesta saturnalis; assembly: GCA_036346205.1. NCBI lineage: Eukaryota > Metazoa > Arthropoda > Insecta > Coleoptera > Lampyridae > Vesta > Vesta saturnalis. Next base: position 723,832 of record JARFJB010001773.1, read on the forward strand.
AGGTCATATAACTTTTTTAGGTTATTGTTGCTTAGCGCTGGATGGCAAATTTTGGTAATTCTGTTTTTTAACATCAATACTATGTTCAGTTTTATTTTCACTGTGTGATGTCATACATCTATTATTTCTCACATCACACTGAGAAACTAACATTGAAGATAGTATTGATGTTAATAAACAAGTTATTTATCAATAACTCTTATCCACCAAAAATCCATATGATTAGTTTAAAAATAAGCTCGTCAACCTACAGGATATGCGCAATTCACTATTGAAACTGAACCAGCCTTTTCAGTATTTCTAGGTTACGTGCATTCTAAATCAATGTAACGCAGAAACTTTAATGTGAATAATGTGAAAATAATTACATTAAATGTTCGAAGTGTCTCCCATGACATTCTAAACAGTATCCTAAGCGGTTACGAAATTCTTGAACGGTATTTTGTAAAAAAAATGGGGTTCAACTCATTAAATGCAATAAGTATACGATTTTTTAATTCATTCGCATTCTGTACGGGAGCTTCATTATAAATTTTAGATTTCGAATAACCCCAGAGAAAGAAATCATTTGGCAACAAGTTTGGTGACCGCGGTGGCCAAGTTAAATGATCAAATCTTACTGTCCACCGGCCTGGAAATGTTGTATTAAGAAACTGTGTCACTGGTTCTGTAGAGTTTGGAGTAGCACACCAGTTGGAATCAGGAGTCGTCAACATTCAACTCCTCTATTCGTGGAACAATATGAGATCGAAGTGGTTCTAAAAACTTGGTCCCATTCAAATTTCCATCAATAAAGTAAAGCCCGATTGTCGATTATTCCAGACCAAACGCTAACTCTAACGTTACATTGTGTATGCCTTAGATTTTGTAAATGATAACTCGCTTGTCACCAATATCTGTTTCAGTAAAGAAGGTAATGTATTAGGAAGATGAAAATGGATAATGGAGATAGGTGCGTACCGATAATTTTGTACGACTTTTTGAATTCTTTAATTTTATGATTTTTACCTTTAATGCCTTTATAGACCTAGTATCTTCCCCGTCTTCATCTGTAGATAGCCTCGTCTGTAATGGAAAATAAAGATTAATTGATAGATCGAGAGACACTTCACAACCTGTAAATTTTAAAGTGTAGAATAAGTGTGACTATCTGTGACCGTATAGGCTTATTAGGTCAACTGGTCTAGCTAAGCAAAAGCACAAAAGTAACAATATAACGGTACAAAAATTAGCTTTAATACAAGATAATTTACCATTCTCAACAATAAATGTGATTCAACAAATTGTGTTCAAACTAATTCCTTGTGTAATCCAGAAAATAATATTTTCACTACATAATGAGGTGTAGGGTTTCTTTCAACTTACCTGATTAATACCACCTGTTGTTAGTCTACCGTTGATATTGTTAATAGACCCTGTACTAAATGTAGACGCTGAAGTTGAGGGCATGGTCAGTGGTTCGGTTTTACTGCAGGTTTGATAGCCAGGCTGAAAATCATACTGACGATTCAAAGAAATACAATCTGCTTGTTACATAATAGAGATTTAAATGATTTAATATTAGTTAATTTAATAAGTGACGTGTGGTATCTTCATTACTACAGGAATTAAATGTTTTAATGTATTACCACCTAAAATTCAAACTTTATCAATTAGAAAATTCATTTTTGTCTTGAAAGAATATTTTTTGCAGAGGGCTGTTCAATCTGTGCAGGTGCTTTTAGAAGTAGATGAAATTGTTATTAATTCAGACTTACCGCTTTGTTAGAGTGTAAGAAACAGCCCATCGTGGAAGGGTTAAGAAATACTTAATTTAAAGCAAGGGAGTCTGTTGTATGTGTGGGCTTGGCCAGCTACAATACCCCCACCACTTCCTGTAACAGTGGTACCACTGACGACTAACCCCATATTCCTTATAACAATCCCATGTGTTCCAGTTGGAATACACAAGCTTGGAATGGAATAACACTAAGAAATAACAATCAAAATAAGTTTATGAGCATTCAAAGTTGAATATACATGGTTTCGATGAACGAGGAAATATGTTTTAATTATTACTAAAAAAATATTTGCGGCGTGGGGAGAAAGGGGAATTTTGCGGTTCGTAGAGGAAAACTTTGTTGAAACGGGACGTTTTGCCTAACAGATCTTAAAGTGGTTTTAATATGATAGGTTGATTAAGATTAAAGTATTGTACATTAAAATACTAATTTTAAACGAATAGCTTATGGCCCCCTTGAATTTTCATTAACGTTTTTGAGAATATTAAGAGAAAATCCAGACATTGATGTAAAATAATTTAGAAAATATTTTAATGTCGTGTTCACTGACGTATAGTTAGCAATACATTTCCCCCAAACGTAGGTAACCTTGCACCTCGTTTTTCTGAACTAATTAGAAAGTTTACTATTTTTTAGGAGTGTAATATCGACAGCCTTTTTAGTGAAGAATTTAAAAGGACTATTTATTTGTAAATGAATTTTATACATTAAATTCAAGTTTTCGAATTGACATGTATGCCATTTTAATGATTTCCGTGCATAAGTAAGTAAGCGTTCACGTAGTAAGAATCTGTGGATAAAATCTATAGCTAACTTCACATCGGTATTAATTTCATAACTTTCAGATAAGTACTGTAACATAAACCCAAAATAATTATTTAACAATATACCTGTTCATAAAAAATATGCCTATACTAGATAAAATGAAAGTAGCATGGCGGAATACTTCGGAGAGGTTTTACAATAAATGCGGTACCCACAATTAGATATACTTACAGCAGTACAATGTGCAATCGTCACATTTACTAATTCAATATAAATGTCTGTATGTCTTTGAATAGTCAATAAAGTTTTTAAACAATCTAATGAGTTGATAACCTTGTCGAAATGAATAACTCAATTATACATAATTATGAGAAATATTTGAATAAATGAGTTTATTATTTTTGTTATTTTTAACAAGAAAAATTTAAATTCATATCTCTTAGCTTCAATTTGTTATTTCTAAATGCAAGATGCCTGCTTTAAAGTTTGGTTTCAAGTTAGATAAACTGATAAAAGAAAAACGTGTAACTGAAGAAGATGTATTAGAGATAAATAAATGGCAAACTACCACATCCTATCCAAAATTGGTGAAAGAACAGATTGCCCTGTTTCTCATTTCGTGTGATAATGATCAAAATTTATCAAAGAAAACAATTCAGTACTATTTTGATATTAAAATGGGAGGACCCCAAATATTCTATAATAGAGATGTGGAAAATGAGAATTTAGTTAATTGTGCTAAAGTTATGTAAGTATTTTGACATTTTTTACGATAAATTTTTGATGAAAAGGTTATTAGCATCTTTGGTGGAATTCCCAAGGAAATTACAAAACTTACAATCAGTTCAATTATAATTCGCTTTGACCACGCTTCAGTAAATAAAATATCTGGCGTGAAACAACTAATTTTCAGTTATTAGATTAGAATTTAATTAAAAATCCTAGACAATTCTATCAAATCAGATTTTTAAAAATACAGCTCTTTGTGAAAGTAATAATAGCGTGTAGATCTAAACAGATAATAATTTCTATATTTTACTTTACCTGCATTATAATATAGCACGTTAGAGAAGTTAATATTCAATTCGATTAATTAATATTGACTGACATTTGTGAATTTTGTTTCAATCAACCATTTGATTAAACACAGCCCAGCTTCGATTCAGTACAGAAACAGTCTCAAATAAAAAATTCTTAAATTTGCATTACAGCGCTAGTCCCATTCTCAGAATAGCAATGGCCGCACTTACACTATTAAAACTAACTCAAAATAATTTTCCTTAAGATAAAAAATATTAATTCCTTTTATAAAACTTTATCTCTGCAAGATGTTTGCTAGGTTTTTTATTACTTTATTTAAAATAAATTTACACACACACGGACACTTATGCATGCACCACGTACACCAACACACCATAGACAGCAAAACACGTAAGTGCGCACCCAGACACTCGCACGCACATATGCATCAACGCATACACACATATTCCCACACGCAACCACGCACGCACGTTTGCATCCACGCACACGCACATTTTTTAATAGCATTTATAATTATATATTCGCCTTCTACTTCTTGGTGGTTAAGTTACCTATGTTTGAAATTGGCTGTCGTTAGAGCAGTTATGAAAAGATAACAATAATGTTATTATTCAATAAAGAAATTAGCACACCGAAAACTATTAACGCACACGAACACCCACACGCAAACGCACACGCACCACCAACATGCACACACTCACACACACACACACACACACACACACTCACACACACGCGCACAGATATATATATATATATATATATATATATATATATATATATATATATATTGAGATGTTCAGAAAGAAGTAAAAGAAGGATCGGACAGTTTAAATGATAATTTAGTTATAAAAAGGGGTGATTTCAAGCTCGATACATGTGCGAGACATTGTTTTATAGAAATCTCGTTCACGATGTGTTTAAAATAGATTTGTTTTGTATAAAATAGTCTGAATATTATTTACATAGTTTGGTTTCACCATAAAAAGCATTGTGCTACCCACAAAAATGTCAAGAATGTTAAATACACCTATTTTCGTAAAGTCAATTTAGTATTTCATTTATTTCAATAAAAGTCAATTTTTCGAGAGTATTTTGGCAAGTGAACACTTTACAGGTGTTTAAACATAAACTGTATAGTTAGGATTATGTTAGGGATATTGTATAAATAGTTTTAGAAAGCAGGAAATGTAAAAATTTCATAAAAGGGTTATAATATGGACATTTTAGACATTTTTCTCACATATTTCTGGAAGCAACTCTGTGACAAACATTGTGATGTAAGTTTAACAGCAAGAACAATGCATAGAACAATTTAGCATAAAGACATTCATAGTGATATACATTTTTATAATGAAAATTTCAGTAAGTGTGTTAGACGAAGGGACTTTTTTAATGCAACAATATATGACTCAATGCATTAGAAATGAATAGTGAAAATAATAAAGACAAGTATTACAAACCTCTAACATAACATTTTGAGTGTTGAAAACATTTTTAAATATAAGTTATTTGCTATTTTAGATTTAAGTTTGGTTAGGTTATAATTTCTAGGTTTTTTGCATAATTTTATAGTTTTTTCATATTATTAGGCTTTAATTATGCTCTTAAAGCAATTAATAGGAGTTCTTTCTCAGTATCTCACAGTTTTTATAAGGATACATTGCATTTCACCGCAAAATTTTGTGAAATATGAGGTGAATTTAGAATATTTTTACATAAACTTAAAATTTCTTTAAATTCAATATTTCTAACACTAAAAGTATGTTTTCTTATGTAAAATTTTCCCAGGATTCCGTTTATGTAATTAGATTAAGTGTAGCTTGTAAGTTTAGATAGTTATAAGCAAATTCAATTTAGATTAAGTTAGTTCGCATATTATTTTTAGGAACCATAGCTTGTTAGGTGTCTTTTTGTTCGAAATTTTATGTAGCTTTCATTTCTGTTGTTAGATTTTTAAATTCGTTAATGTATAAGAAAGTTATGGCCAAATTTCCATTTTAGTCCAAATTTTTAATTGTGTCAACCAATCAGAGCCTTAGTTACTTAGGTAATATGGCTGAAAAAAAATTGAATTTTTAGTAACAACCAAAAAGGTATAAAAGGGATTGCTCTGGAAGTCCTGAGCTCTCTCTAGAATTTGTAAAAGTTAAAATAAGGTTAAAGCAGTGTTGTGCATTTGTGTAAAAAGTAAGTTTTCATAACCTAATTTAATCATCGTAAAGAAAATTATATTTAACGCAGAAAATATTCGAGAGCAATTGTTTTTATACCGGCGATTAAATTAAATAGTTCGGTCTCCGATACCTGCTAGTTTTCGGAAAATATTGTACGAGTTAATTTGTGTTACGATTTTGTTAAGAGTTTTCGTGTTATCATATTTGATTTAATTCCGTTCTACCAAATTAAAATCACATTTATTTGGTTATCTGTGTTTTATTTCTGGGTACAATTTCTTCTAAATAAAATAAATTTGATCCGGCATCTAAAAATAAAAGTGACATAATAACAAAATTTTGGACATTTAAACATTTCTTTTTAAACGATACCAATCATTAAGTTTTAATTTATTTAAATAAAAAAATTTTACCAATTTAAAATAAGTGACTGGAGTATTGCCGATTTGGAAAGAAACATCATTAGTTTTTGGAAGTTGGTGTCATCGACAATCCAAGTACTGGCCAGCTTCATATGGGTGTATGGTAACAGCTAGAATCGAGTGGAAAGTGCCTGCATCAATTTGGAACAACTCGAAGACATCAATTTGCATTGAGGACAGTATATGTGAGTCACATTTTTTTGTATATAACCCTATTTATTGTGGACATTTATTTGGTAAATTTCCTGCAGGTTATTATTTATTAGGTATATGTATTGGTAAAGAATTTCAAACAATTACTTGTATAAACACCTGTAAAGCAAACAAAATTTTAAATTATTTTCATTGTGGACGTAAACAGTAAATTTCCAATTTATTATTTGACAATTTTGACATTATTAACTTCACTCAATTACATTACAACGCATGCGTTGGAAGTAAATTATATTCAGAATAATTCTTGTACATTTGTAATAATTTCATAAAGTGTAATTCATATACACACATTCAGATTAAATATAAATTTAATTTTCCAAACTAAATACATTGATCCCTATCCCCAAATTGAGATTGAGCTAGTCCGGTGCAAAGTTAATCCATTAATTATATAATTAACATCTCAACATTTAAATTTATTATCCAACTAAATACATATTTCCCTCAAATTTAATTAAATAAATTTTATACATCCCAAATATATATATATATATATATATATATATATATATATATATCATATATACAAGGTGATTCTAAAATAGGTGGTCAAAATTAGGGAGCTGATGCAGGGTAGCAATGCAAACAAGAAAGTTCCTATCAACTACGCTCGTAAAACGCACCATTATGGAGATACAAGGTGTTTAGTTTTCAATAAATAGCTTTCAAATTTGTAGCATTGCCTATAATTCTTATACCGAATAACGTGATTTATTTAATTTCAATGCATCGTGCAGATGGCGTTAGTTGCCGCATATTTTTGTGCTTAAAAATGACGTAACTTTTTTCTAGCAAAAAGTATCAACTTTTTAAAGGAACGATTGGATTCTGATATCAATATTGCATAAAAAAGGTATACCTTATTGAGCTCGCTATCTGTAACCATTTCCGAATAAAACTCAATTTCACATTTCAATACTCAATTATTGGTATTATTACAATTCAGAGAAGTCAGTAGATATTATTGAAATAACAGAAAATATGAATAAATTACCGATAATGATATCATTTCAATTCTCAAAGTGTCCCCCATTTTCCTGTATGCACAGTTGCAGTCTTCTCATAAGTGAAAATACTACACGATTTAGTCTTTGCTCTTGTACTATTTCATTGAAAACGTCTTCAATTCGCAGGGGCAGTTACTCAACAGTTTTAATCAACTTATGAAACGGGATATCAACAACCGGTGTCGATAAAAATAAAATTTTGCATTACGTGGACCTTGTTCGTGTGTAATCCAATCATAGATTCGCATTCATATGGCAGTGAAACGTAAAACGTAAAAAAAATAGGCACTGACAGTAGCTTGCTAATATTTCGATATCTGTCATTAACGTTTAAATTGTTTCAAATTGTGTTTTGCATCGTTGTTAAATTAAAATGCCGCTCTACACATTTTCTGAGTGTGTTGATATGCTGCTGGTGTTGGGCGAATGTCTTGGAAATGCACGGGCTGCTGTGAGACGGTACAGTGAAAAATATCCCAGAAGAAATCTGCCTAATTATAAAACATTTCTGTCTATTGAACGCCGCTTACGTGAAAGTGAATCTTTGAAGCCTCAGACTGCTGATATGGGAAGACGAAGGACGGTGAGATCAGTTGCAAATGAGGAGAATATTTTGAATATTATTGAAGATAATCCCACTGTTAGTACTAGGCGTGTGTCACTACAAATTCAAGTGTCACAATCAGTTGTTTGGAGAGTTGTAAAAGAACAACAATTGCATCCGTACCATTACCGTCAAGTCCAGGATATTTTGCCAGGTGATAGACCCATACGCATGAGATTTTGTGGATTGCTCCTGAGGAGGCATGAACAGGACCCCAACTTTCTTTCAAATATCATCTTTAGCGATGAGGCTACTTTCACCAGAAACGGAGTGTTTAACATGCATAATGAACATGTTGGGGCCGATAAGAATCCGCATGCCAGAAAAACTACTCATTACCAACATTCTTTCAAAATTAATGTCTGGTCTGCAACACTTGGGACTGAACTTCTAGGCTACCGTATTCTCCAAGGTAATTTAACCGGAGAAACGTACCACATTCCTTTAGCGAGAAGGCGTACATGCGTACATGCATGATGGGGCCCCTCCCCATTTTAGTGGACAGTGTCGTATGTGGCTATCTGAAAATTTTCCAAATCAATGGATAGGCCGAGGCAATGAGGCTCCTTTAATTTGGCCCCCTAGGTCACCAGATCTCAATCCTATGGATTTCAATGTTTGGGGGCAAGTGAAAAATAAAGTATATTCTCAGTTGATTGAAACTGTTGAGGAACTGCGCCAGCGAGTTGAAGACGCTTTCAATGAAATAGTACAAGAGCAAAGACTAAATCGTGTAGTATTTTCACTTATGAGAAGACTGCAACAGTGTATACAGGAAAATGGAGGACACTTTGAGAATTGAAATGATATTATTATCGGTAATTTATTCATATTTTCTGTTAAATCTGTTTATAATCATTTATTTCAATAATATTCTACTCACTTCTCCGAATTGTTATAATACCATTAATTGAGAATTCACATGTGAAATTGAGTTTTATTCGGAAATGGTTACAGATAGCGAGCTCAATAAGGTATACCTTTTTTATGCAATATTGATCGCAGAATCCAATCGTGCCTTTGAAAAGTTGAGACTTTTTGTTAGAAAAAAGTTACGTCATTTTTAACCACAAAAATATGCGCCAACTAGCGCCATCTGCACGATACATTGAAATTAGATAAATCACGTTATTCGGCATAAGAATTATACGCAATGCTACAAATTTGAAAGCTATTTATTGAAAACTAACGGAAATATTAAATAAATTAACTTATCAAATTGAAAACGAAACACCCTGTACCTCCGTAATGGTGCGTTTTACCACCCAAGTTGATAGGAACTTTTTTGTTTGCATTGCTATCCTGAATCAGCTCCCAAATTTTGACCACTAATTTTAGAATCACTCTCTCACACACACACACACACACACTACGTACGCATAAACGCACCCACTTTAAACATTTTGAACCTTCGTGGTATCACCGGCGTGCTAAAACGGAAAATTTTTTAATTTACATTACAACACTCGCTATGTAAATACTCCTTCTCTTCATAGCGTTATTAAAAGTTTATAAAGTATGGATTATTGTCAAATTTGTTTAAAATGCCTCCTTATTCAGTGGCGTGCACAATAAATACATTTCTCTTTTCTTTCTATATACAATTAAAGAAAAAAAAAATTAGTTGCGTTGTTTTTTTTCTACTTGTCATGTTTGTTTACTTAATTTACAAAATAAAAACCAAGGTTAAGTGCAAGAGCAGCTATGCTAAACTTCGCCTTGTGATTCCAATATCTACGAATTTAATTTAATTAAAGTTCTCTAATATTATTACTGTTATTAAAAATTATGTTTTTTTCCGTTTTTCTGTTTGTATTTTAAAATTTATGCACTGGAATAAAGACAATTATGACTGTTATCATTATTATTATATATTTTTTTTTGGGTAATGGCGCCAACTGCGAGGTTATTTCCAATGGTTATATTTGTTATTTTAATCTCTGTCTTCTCCTATTCAGTTTTTGTTATTGTTCTTTCTTGTTTGTTTGTTGTGTTTTCTTTTTCTGGATTTTTCAAATCAGTTAGTTATACGTAAAAACTGAAACAATTTGTTTGTCGTGCTTCGTTTGATTGGTAGTATTTCCACTACTGTTACTGGTAAATTACATCTTTGTCTATACTGTTCCAGTTTATTGCACTCTACTAGTAAGTGTTTTACTGACATCGGATTCTTACACAAAGTGCAAATACTAATTGGTGAATTTGTCAATAAATGTGAATGGTATAGTTTGGTGTGTCCTATTCTCAGACGAGTTAAAACAATGCTCTCTTTTCTCCACACTATGTAACAACCAATTTTGAGTTGTATTAAAATATACCATAATTTACGTTCTTCGTTCATTTAGTTGTAAACATAAGAAAAAATTTTAATTATTAATGAATTATAGGAATGTGTTATGAAACTTAATTTGCATTTTGGTGTAACTTAGGTGCATATCTTCTTAAGGGTCTATACTCCCACTTCTTTAAATTATTCCTTTCTGCTTATATTTTCGAGCAACGCGTCATCATCCGACTTCCTAAGCGTCCATTTTTTCACTTCTTGTGGTACGCTGTCTGATGCTGGAAGCCATTTTTGGGTTTCCACCTAAATTTTGTGAAAAGTGCCATTGATTTAATGGCAGTTTCGTTTTTTACTTTTACACTTTTACCTTTACTACTTTAATTGCACATTTAATTCTACTTTTACGTACGCTTTCATTTTGTGAATGCGTTTTGCTTTTAATGCAGATCTAAATGTAGATCCCAATTTTTATCTGAACTTTCGAGAGAATGCAATAAACATTGGATTCAAAATTTCATGAAGAAAAATTTATAAGAAGTAAAATTCCATTTTGGTGGTTTACAACGTAAAGCATTGTTATTTGGAGATATTGCGCAATATTGGTGCAAAGATAACATCACCTTGGTTTGCATTTCCGCATTTATTTTTGTAATCCCAGAAGATGTATTATATTTAGTAACAGGTATTTACAAATTTATTGATTTCTTAGTATAAGGATAATTTTAAGATATATTTTATATAACCCTAAATTTAACTGTTAATTAACATAGTCTGTATATTTTTTATTTTCTAGGTTTTGGTAAAATTTTTATTGTAAACCTCGGTTTAGTTATTCCGAGCATAATTAAAAAAATAACTTGGCATCCGAGATCTTTTTTATTTATGTTAAGTGAAAATAACACAGCATAAATTTGTGGTAATTAAGCAAATCAAAAGATTGAACCGCCCTACTTTAATCAACCGACTGAGACAGAGGCATTATTTTTAGTGAATGGGATGTATCTCTAGTAAGTTTAACGATCTGTTATGAGAACATTTTTATACCCATTTATTACTTTATTATCTTTTTATGACTAATGTGTAAAGTTTACGACCACTTATCAGTGGAACATGTTGTTTTAATTCGCGATTCTATCGGTTCCAAATTTCTTGCCATAAGTCAGCAATTTTTAATTTAACTTAGGCGATGTTACTTTTTGGCCATTTTACGTGCCATTCGCATGGCCGAGTACATCGGTATGTTGAGTTTTGTGTAAATATCTTCTTTTTATAGCAGCTGATGGTTAAACTGCGAACTAATGGATAGTATTTTGGCAGAGTATTTTAGTAATAACCAATTTCTTCTTAACTTTAAAGGCAGTACTCCTGTTTTAACGTAAAGGCTACTGGCAGGGCCCGTTGGGAACGCTCCTATAGCGTATCTTACTGAATGGTTTTGTATACTATCCAATTTATTTAATCGAGTCTTACACGCTGATATATAAATTATGCAATCATAACCCATCCAGGAAAGTATTAAGGTTTTATATATTCCGGTCAGAACCTCCCTATTCGCTCCTCACTTTGTATTAGCTAGACATTTCATAACCTTGAGTGATTTTCTTGTTTTAGTCTCTAGTTGTTCAATATGGTACTTCCATGTGAGTGCTTGGTCTAGTACCATTCCTAGAAATGTTACCCTTTCGACTCCTGAAATTAGTTTATCTTTGAGAAACAAATTTGGTGGGTAGTGTGGGATTCGTAATTTGCACAAATGCATACATACGGTTTTCTCAGTTGATATGCGGAAACCAACGTCTTCTGCTTGGCGCACAATTTCATTTATTCCTGCCTGAATTTGGATGTTTGTAAGATGGTTTCGTTTAGACGACATATAAATTGATATGTCGTCTACGTGTAAGCAACGACCAATTTCAGGGTTTAATGTACGAGTTAGGTTGTTTACTGCTATAATAGAATTACACTAAATGGGGAACCCTGTGGAATCCCGTTTTGAAGGATGTGCGTAGACGACGTTCTGTTCCCTACTCTTACCTTACAAAGTGTATTACTTTAGAAGTATTTAATAAAGTACGCCATATTTCCCCTAATTCCCCAGTCGTTTATCTTTTGTAGCACAGAGTACCTCCTAACAGTACCATATGCCTTCTCGACATGAAAACACTCAGCAATGAGATGTTCCCTGTTAATAAAACTTTCCTGTATTTTTGTACCAAGGTTAACTAAATTATCATATGTTGAATAATTCTTACGGAACCCTGCTTGAAAATGGTTTATCCACTTATTGTCCTCTAGCAAGTTGACTAGCCTTTCATTGACTATCCTCTCTAGTAATTTCCATACGCAACTTGTTAATGATATTGGTCGGTAGTTCTCCGGTTTTAAATAGTGTTTATTTTTCTTTGCAAGTGGGAAAATTATTACGGTTTTCCACATTTGTGGATAGTAACCCTCTTTCCATATTTTAGTAAAAGTAAATAATAAGTCACGTAGACCTATAGGAGGTAAGTTTTTTAACATTGCACTAGGAATAACATCTATGCCTGTTGCCGTGCTTCTAAGTTCCCTTAGTTCGTTTATTATTTCCGTTATTGTTATTGTCTTATTATATGCTTGTTCATTTTCTTCGGAAAAGTCAAGTGGAACTTCACGCCTTTCCTTGTTTGCTATAAAATCTTGTTGAAAATTATCTGTGCTGCTTACTTGTTGGTAATGTTCAGCGAATATTTCAGCAACCTTTATGCGTTTTTCCGGTCCTTTTCGCATTTTTGGTGAAGTGCTGTCAATATATTTTCCTGAAATTGCTCTTATTTTTTCCAAATTATTGAAGGTGGTGTGTTTGGAGTATTCACAAAGGTTTACCATGTCCTTTTCTGTGCCTCTTTAGTTTTCCTTCGCGCAATAGCGCGTAACTTTTTGAATTCTATCAAATTATCTATTGTTGGGTTTACCGTAAACATTTTTAAAGCTTTTTTCTATCGTTAATGGCTTTCTCAACATTTGGATTCCACCAAGGTACTGTGGATTTATGTATTTTATTGCTCGCCTTCGGGATCGTTTCTGACGCAGCGTTTAGAAATGAATTGCTAAATTCTTGGACCATTGGCTCCAGTTCTAACTCTCGATTAATTGGCACAATTTTTTGTTCATATGCTTTCCAATCTGCTCGACGAATGTACCATTTGTTAAACCGTAACGGGAGAGTTTTTGTTTTATTGACTGTATGAGTATGGGATAATGGTTGCTTCCATGAAGGTCCATGATAGGATTCCACGTATAATTTATAGCTATTTTTGAGGTGCATATAGGTAAATCAATAGCAGTGAGTTCATTAGATTTAGAATAGAAAAATGTAGGTCTACCATCATTCAAAAGCGTAAGTGCTTCTGGATCGAGGAACTGCTTTACCATTTTTCCTTTAACGTCGCGTTTCGTTGAGCCCCACAACGGGCTGTGAACATTAAAGTCCCTTATCAATAAAAATGGTTCTCGTAGTTGTGCAATAAGGTCAACAAGGTCTTGTCGCGGCCGGTTACTGTCAGGTAGGTAGACGTTACATATAGTGACTTTAATAGTTCAACTGCCACAGCAACGGTTTGCAATGGAGAATTAAGCTTGATTGGATTGAACACGCATTCTTGATGAACAAAAATAGCTACGCCACCACTGGCTTTTTGGTGTGTGCTACATCGTGACGGCAACAAATATACTGCTGCAACTCAAATTCCTCATCTATTTTGAAATGCGTTTCTTGTAAACCTACTATTATTGGAGCAAATTCTGTTAGCATTAACTTTATTTCTGCCGAACTCTTTCGACACCCGTTACAATTCCATTGGATTATAATATCCATGGATGTATTAAGTTTTGAGGTAATATAATACAATAAAACAAATAAATAAATAAATAAAGATTTAAAAGATAAACTCTATACACAAAAAGACAAACAAATATCATAGACATACATCACAGAAAAAATATCATAAAGATATGAAAATGTAAACTTTCACCGTTATCACACAATAAAATACTTATCTTTTTTGTTTACTTTTTAATGATGTATTTTAAATTATACAATCTAAATGTTTCGGTAACACTTACAGTTATCTTCGTCAGTAGTAATATTTGTTAAAGATGTTGTAAACAATTTTGTCAAAGTTGAAAAATTAATTTTTCAACTTTCACGCTTTCTACAGCGTGCGATCATCAGGTGAAAGATTAGTAATATGGTGGTGGAAGGCATTGTTCCTTGATTCTATCAACATGTTGCGTAGTTGGTGTGTAAGTCTGTTGGGCAAGGTTTTGTTGTGTTTATTTTTTTCATGCCTTCCGTTTCTGAGTAACAATATCCCGGATGTGACGAGGATGATGTATATGTGTAGGTGGTCTGTTGGTTTGGGCGTGGCTTGCCAGCCAGCATCTTGTATCATTGTCGTCAAGTATTCAGTTGCTTCATCAAGGTCTTTAGCGCTCTTGATTTCGATAGCTAGATTGAGATTCCTTTCTAGTAAATTCTTAAAGTGGGCCCAGTTAGTGTGTTTTGTACATAGTGGGTACTTTGTAGATGATTGTGGTACTTAGGTCGTGATTGGCTTCTACATGTCTGAATGTATTTGTTATGCCACGTGTTACTCCACAAACTAGTAGGTCTGGCAGTGCGTCTGTATCAGTGGACCAGTACGTTCGCTAGCCAGTTGAGAGCTAATTGCAGCTGACATTTTCAATGGCTCTTTAGATTATTCAGCCTGGACACCCACGTTGTGTTTTTAGCGTTCCAGTCGCCTCCTATGATGAATGTTTTATCAAATATTTGCTGGAACTCTTCTTACTCTTCGGTAGAAATGGAGTATCTTGGAGGATTGTAGATTGCAGCTATTATCAGAGGAGAGGGAAGCGCATGTACGTTTACGCTTGTGCTTTGTATTTTGTTGGTCTGATGAGTTACCCATTCCTGATGACCGATTGTATTTTTAATTATAACTGCTGATCCTCCGTGAGCCGTACTATCTGAGTGGTTAGTAAGGTATATAGTATAAAACGAAATTTTGATAACTGTTCTTGTCGTTGCGTGCGTTTCTGATTTAATTTAATTTAATAATATATCAATATTTTGCAATTGCAAAAATGAGATCAGTTCTGGAATGTGGTTAGCAATACCATTAGCATTCCAGAAAGCGCTACGTAACTAAGTCGCCATTTTATGTTAGTTTGTTGATGACTGTTGAGAACATGTTTAAGACCATGCTGTTCTAGCTAATTAACTGGGAGAACATTGATTTAAATTCAGCAAGAAAGTTAGCTAGCGTTTGGTTTATAGATAATGTTTGATCATTATTTGGATGGTTATCAGTTCTTCATTCTGCTATTTGTGCGTAAGAAGATTTATTTTGAAAGGAACTTGCGGTGTCGTTGTTTATGTTGTGTATGTGGTTCCGAAGTGGGGGGAAGTCGTTCATGTTTGGTATCTGTTGAGGGCGCATTTTATTTGGTGCTCCTCTAAATGGTGTATTCCTGGCTCTCTGTAGGGCTTGGTACATGGGATGTAGCTAGCTAGGTGATTTCCGCTACAAAGTGCTCATTTGCTTGGAGTATTTGGAGGTTTGTTTCAGGCGGAGGTTTCATGGTCACCACCGCATGTAACATATGCAAAGGGCTTGTTACAATAACTGTGTGACCATATTCTTGATAACGCAGGCAGTGTAGTATCTTCTTCCTAGGCGGTTCGATTTGGACTTTGATGCTGCTGATGTATTTTACGTCGAATGTGGTTTTATTATCTTTAGGTTGGAATAGTGGTAGCGGTTGTTTGATTAGTCTGTGTCAAATGTTATTAATGTTGCGGACTACGTGTCCTAGTTTACCTAGTTCTGTTTTGATGACCTCCTCTGGAATCGTATGGTGGAGATTTCGTATAACCACCTTATATGACCTTTCCTTCTTAAATTGGAAGGTGTGGTGAATGATGTTTTCGTCTTTGAGGTACGTTTTGAGTTTTCTGTAGGAGTCTGTCGTGTTGGTGTTAATTTTAATCGCATCGTTCTGTTTCGCTGTTGTGTAGTATTGTTCTTTTTCTAATACTGCACTTATGTTTCTGACCATTTCATTGTAGTACATCGTTCATTATGATATTAATCAAGAGTGAGCTTAGCGCTCCCCCTTGCCTAAGTCCTTTTGGTCTAAACTCTTCGGATACGCAATTTCCTCTTCGTATATGGCACCTTGTGAACTGGTATAAACTTTTTATGGCTTTACGTACATGAATATTTACCCAGCTTGCAATTCGGTTCCATATAAGTTTTATTGGTATATTATCAAATGTTTTTGAGAGGTCTAAAAAAGCAACGTATATCGCATCCTTTTTGTTTTTCTCTATTACTTGCTTGAGTGTAAAACTATTGTCTTGTTCCCTAGTATTTGCGCAGTATAGAAATTCCCCGATAGTTGAAGCATACCTTATCGTCTTCTTTTTTATATAAGGGTATATTACTCCAACTTTCCAGTCCTATGGAATTTTTCCGTTTCTGATTAATTCGTTAAGTAGTTTTCTAATCATTCCTCGACCTTTATCAGCTGTGCATTTCGCCATTTCGGCGGTTATGCTGTCGTGTCCCGCTGCTTTGCCTCCCTTCAGTGCGTTGATTAATTTCTGCCAATGTTATTTCTTGTACGTCTTGCAGTTGACTTTATTCTACTCGTTCGTCTTCGCAATTGTCGTCTGCTTGGCTTGACATATTTGACCTGTATATAGCATTACCTCGAAGTACTCCTTTCATCTCGTTATCACCTCTTCCCCGACCTGTATTTTTTTTCCATTTTTGGTTTTTTATGCACTTGACTGTCATTTTCTCTCCTTTTCTCATTGGTTTGAGTGCTCTGTAGAGCAACGTTTGATTTCCGTGTCTTCCTCTTTCTAGTTTCACTCTGAATTCTTCCCATGCTTCTTGTTTTGCCTATTTTAGCAATCCTTTTATTTTACGTATCTGTTATTTATAATTAATGAACTTCTTAGTTGTTCTAGTTTGTAAGTAGTTTTTCAATTTGTTTTTTTTAATTGTCACCTCTGTTTTAAGTTCCGGGCTCCACCATCTTATTTGCTTTTGTTCTTGTTTATTTTAATACTTCTGCACATTTCTTTAGTAGTGTTATTTAATATTCCCTTTACCTCTTCCCATAGCTTTTTTGCATCTATTTCTTTTTCATTGTTGTGTAACCAGTCCATTTATTTGCCATCATTTTTTCGCCGTTGACACGTTGCCTTAGTATTGATCCGGGACTCAACCAGAGGTATTAGGAGCAGTTACTTGAATGTCTTCCATAGGATGCGTGAGGCCCCATACAACGCGATCTTCTGCATTTCACAGACACTCGGAGTCCCTGGTATTTGGTTCAGATACTTTCGTAGTACCTTGCTGACGATACCTAAAGCTCCAATTACATCTGGGATTGTTTTGGTCTTTGTTTTCCATGATATACCGATGTCGATGTTCAGTCCCATGTGTTTGGAGATTTTTCATTTTCCTTTTTTCTGACGTTATGGTCTGATGGAATAGAAATATCAATTAACATACACATTTTACCTACCTTATTATGGACAACGATAAGGAGTGAAGTTTCGCATTGATAGCTAAATCGGTTTGCATTCCTTTGTCCCATATAATGTACCCTCGTCGGTATTAACCACAGGTTGCGGAGTATGTTGATATCATTGATCTGACGCTGTGATCCCTAGCTGTTTATACATCGTCCAATGAACATACCTGGCAGCTTTATTGTGTCGATCCACATAGTCTGTAACAGCTAATGTGGAGCAGCTGGATGTAGCGTGACTTACCGTTTCTTCGGCTTCTCCACACATTCTGCATTTGCTCTCCACTTGGTGTTGAAGGATCATCCTTTGGTGGTGCCTGTTGTTTAGGGCTTGAACCTGAGCCGCAATAATTAGGCTATCCGTATCTACTTTTAGCGCTGGGTTTTGTAGCCACGCTAAACTGGTTTCGTAGTCTATGAATGGCTTGCTCGCAACTGTCCATGTAGTGGTTTTCCTTTGACACGCTGAATTCGCTTTCTCTCGATGTTTACTTTCAGTGTCTTTGTCTGTGATTTTTGCTCAGCCACATTATATTGAATCCGAGTTTCCCTTGCGGTTTTTGCCAAAGAGTATTTACGTTTCCTTATGTCGTGATTTTTAACTATTGTCATGAGCTTACCTTCACTTCGATCAATGTAGTTGTTAAGACCTACGATGGCAATATTGAAAGCAGATTCGAACTCGATTAGTCCTCGACCTCCATTACGTCTTTTTATGTACAGGCGGTCAGCATCAGCTTTTGGGTGATCTTCTCAATTTCTGTTGTTGTCCAGTTTATAATTTCAAAACTGTGGGAAGGGACAGGTGCTGCTAAGCTATTAACGGCACTGGTCTTATTCTTGGCGCTAAGCTTGCTTCTATCGGAAATGTCGCTAATACTCCTGAGCAATCTTCTTCTGCATGACACCATGTTGAGTCCGATTATGGAAGCACACTTATCCTGACCGAACTCCATTTGGATGTCGTCACTCAATGTCTTCACGATATCCATCGCTTGTCTCATTTCCTCATTTTTGCCGATGATCCTAAGGTCGTCCATGCAAAGTAGATGGCTAACAGTATTGTTGTCCATGGTGTAACCTATTTTCCACGAACGTACACGCATGTATACTCACGCACACGCACGCAAACGGACGCACATGCACGTACGTGCACGCATGCTCTCATACGCAAATAAATCCGAACGCACACGTATGCACACGCCAGCACACGCACTCACGCACGCACACCTTCACACGTACGCACGCAAGCAAACACACACCCGCAGACGCACGCACGCACACGCACATATGCACACACGCATGCACGCACACACGCACACACGCACTCATGCACCAACGCACACACACACACACACACACACACACGCACACACGCACACACGAACACACGCACACACGCACACACCACACGCACACGCACACGCACACACGCACACACGTCACACGCACACACGCACACGCACACACGCACACACGCACACACGCACACACGCACACACGCACACACGCACACACGCACACACGCACACACGCACACACGCACACACGCACACACGCACACACGCACACACGCACACACACACACACGACACACGCACACACGCACACACGCACACACGCACACACGCACACGACACACGCATAACGCACACACGCAACACACCACGACACCACACACACACACACACACAACACACACACACACACACACACACACACACACACACACGCAACGCACACACGCACACGCACACCGCACAGCACACACACGACACGACGCACACCACACGCACACAGCACACGCACACGCACACGCACACGCACACGACACACGCACACACGCACACGCACACTCAGACGCACACGCACACGGACACGCACACGCACACGCACGATGTGTACGCGTACACGCACACGAACACGCACGCGAACACGAACACGCCCACGCACACGCACCGCACACGACACGCACACGCACAGCACACACACACACACGCACACGACACGCACACGCACACGCACAGCACACACACACACGCACACGCACACGCACACGCACACGCAACGCACACACGCACACGCACACGCACACGCACACGCACACGCACACGCACGCACGCACACGCACACGCACGCGCACACGCACACGCACACGCACACACACACGCACACGCACACGCCATGCACACGCACACGCACACAACACACACGCACACAACACACACACGCATACGCACACACACACACATGCACGTGCACACGCACACGAACATGCACATGAACATGCACACGAACACGAACACGCACACGCACGCACATGCACACATACGCACACGCACACTCACAACCACACGCACAAGCACACGCACACGCACACGCACACGCACACGCACACGCACACGCACACGCACACGCACACGCACACGCCACGCACACGTACAAGCACACAACACACACACGCACACACACATGCACGCGCACACGCACATGCGTACGCGCAAGCGCGCACACACACACACGCACACGTTCATTTTTCAACTTGTTCAAGTTCTAATGAATTTCGCTCGAGTCACTTGGCGGAATTCTTTTAAAATAATCAACGTTGCTATTTGTTTTGTTTAATTTCTTACCTCATATTTCGATTTATTTCGTTTCGTGCTTCTAGAGTTTTACGTGTTTATATACCGTTTAGTTATAAAAATCTGTTCTTTTCAGAACAAAAATTTCGTTATATTCGATTTCGAGTTTATAATTATGTCTCGCAAGCGGTTTGGTAGCAGAGGAAAAGATATGATTGCATCTTTAATTTCGTTTTTCGAAGCGGAACATGATAATGGTGGCCCTCTTTACCTTCAACTGCTGTTAGAGAAACGACGCGTTGAAATCACCGAAAAACGACACATTCATAAGTCAGTTACCGATGTTGAAACATTTCATATACACGTAATTCGAAATACAGTATGAAAACAGTAAGTTCTTTTGTATTTTACAATATTCATTAGTTATATTTGTTCTTTATTATTTTTAGACGAGCACATAACTGTGAAAATACTTGGGCAAAAATTGAGAAACGATAATTTTTTTTTCTGGTTGGTAAAAATCCCTTCATACTGTTTTGAAAAATATAGGCTTCGCACGGAAAGAGATAATCCCAGAAGGGGTTTGATGGCATTACCAGATGTCGTTTTGAAACGATTACGTTTTTTAAAATCATACATGTCAATTAAACGTGAATCTTTGTATCAATTTGTTTACTTAGATGAAATGTGGATATTCTAAAATGGGGCAATAGGTAAGATCTTGGCAAGATAACGATTTAAAAATCGTAAAAAGTACAAAAATAGATGGCAAAATTTATTTGTACTGTACAGATGTACTAATGTTGCTCATTTAGGTACATCGTGTTGATCAAGTCGGCATCGCACCAATGATATTAGACTTAACTGGAGATAGTGATTCTGAAAGCGATGTTGATATTTAATAATAAGTAATTAATTAAGGATCATTTAGTTTAATACAAATAAACATCACCTCTTAGTCTATAATTTCCTCTGATTACATTAATATATTAGTCTCGATGCGGCATTATTTTAGGTACATTTTGATTTCTAAGTGAATTTGTAAACACCTTCAGCAATATGTTTTTTTTACAATGTAACCGTTGATAAATGATTTGTAAAAGAATGCATGTTACTTTAATATTTAAAAAATTTTTTTTGCATAAAATAGAACAATCGTCGGGAGACAGAAACCGAATTTACGCCTACGATCAATATGTATTCGGATGGTCGATTTTCATAAGGATGGGGCATTTATTAGAATCTTGGTACAAAATTATTAGTGTCTTTTAGTTTTGATTTTGAAATGTATCAACATAAGTTTGGAAAAAAACATAAAGGATTTTAATAACTTAACCTTTCTATTGAATGTAAACAAACATTTCACAACACTGTTTAGATTTGACGTCATGAAGGTTGATCACGTGCAATTGAAAAGAGTTTACATAGACTATAGCATATTTATCTATAGAATTGCATTATATTTAGTGGCGTTAATAATGTCTCTATGCTTAAGAAACTTACACTCTAACGCCACCTGCACTAAAAGTACATTAATATTAAATATTTTTAGCAATTTTGCGGTAATGCCCAAAAGGTATGAAGGTTCAGCAATACTTATAATCAATTTAAAAGACACCAATTACCGAAACTACGATTTGTTGAGTTACTGTCAATTATCGACTATGACCATAGACTCAATCCTTTATGATGATCCACCAAAAGACATTATTTCAGTTTATGACTTTACAGGAGTATGTAAAATAGGTATTAAACAAATTTTATAAATTCTTTTTTCTAGCACTCCATAATGCATTTATCAAGATTTAAATTGAATGTTCTGAAAACATTTACACAATATGATCAACGTGGAATGCCTC
This sequence comes from Vesta saturnalis, assembly GCA_036346205.1. Taxonomy (NCBI): domain Eukaryota; kingdom Metazoa; phylum Arthropoda; class Insecta; order Coleoptera; family Lampyridae; genus Vesta; species Vesta saturnalis. Next base: position 746,157 of record JARFJB010001773.1, read on the forward strand.
TTAAAATAAAATACACTCACTTAATTAACGTAAATTATGTTGCGTATGCTGGTATGAAAATGGTAAAACCTCTCCTGAAATCTAGTATTATGGAAAAGGTAGTACAAGACTAAAATCCATGGTTCTACTATAATACTTTCATTTTAGATCATAATTCATCGGGATTGTAATATTTTTGATTGGATTCCAAAGGACTATCTTCCTAGGGAACTTGGAGGTGATTTGGAATCAGTTCAATTTTACAATGATGAACTTATGAAAAGATTATTTTTATTAAAGCCCTATTTTAAAGCATTAGAAGAACAAGTATATGGAAAAAAAGTGTAGTTTTTATTTGTGTTTTTGTGACAGAAATATGTTAATAATATGGGTTCTGTTGTAATATTGTGATAAAAGTACTACAATAATAAAAATTCTTGCTGTTACTTGTGAATTTTCCTTCCTGACTGCGTCTAGTACAGGATATTTTATTTAGACCCTTTAATTTGATTAAAAGCTTTGGTATTTGATAATTTCGCTACCTACGGTGTGTATGGATTTGTTATAGATGGTCAACCAAAGGTTTACTGGTGTCGGTTATGGCGGAGATGTGTTGGTAATCCTACTAACAATGTATTTGTCGTGCTTTCTTTGATAAACACGCGGTAAAAGGTAAATAAATAGGGCCAGTTCCAGAAGGTTTGATAAATTTTTGACAAATTTGTGTAGTACATATAATGAACCTTCAGCTTTGCTTAAATTCTGTTGAGTTGACTAACAGAAGGCGTACCTCAATATCGTTTCGTTTTTATAATGAAGCGCTTTTTTTTTTGTTAGTATGCTCATGCTTATGTGTTAGTATTTATTTATTGTTAGCTTATGTTACTTATTTGTGGACTGTTCAGGAGTCCTTCTCCTCTTCAGCCCTGGCCATTCCTTGTTGTTGTGATGCGGTGTTTGGTGTTATTGTATGTTGTACAATCATGAGGTGTGGTTGTTTTTGGTGTAAAAAAAAAGAAAAATTATTTAGGTTTTATTGAGTAATGAATGTGTTAATGGGTTAAGTGTGCATGGTGGTTGTGGTGTATGTAGCGTGGTTGGTGTGCTTATATTCGTTGGCAGGTATCTTTCTGGGGTCGTCATCCAATAGACGTGGGGATGCGGAGGGCATACGGGATGTTGTGAAGGTCGTCGAGGAGTTGTGTGAGGATGGCGGGTGGATGTTTGAATTTGAGCTTTGGTTTCCTTCGTGGGAATGGGGGAAAGCAGTAGTTATAAGGAGTGGTAAGGATCTCTTTGGTTGGGATAGTATCGCCGAAAATTCTTTTGTGGGTAAAATTTTTCTGAAGGGTTTGGATTCTATGTGTGATTGGGGATAAATTGGCGCGTTGGATAGTAAAGGTATAAGGGTATCTGAAGGGTAACCGGTGTATGCGTCGGAAAATTCGGCGTTCACAGGAAGCGATGGAATCAAGGTGTTTGGGGTTTATGATTGTATATATGGGAACTCGGAAATCCGTAACAGGGCGGATTTATGTTTTATACGTGTGTAAGAGGGTTTTGGGGTGACAACCTCCGATTCTACCCCGGAGGGCGCCCAGTAGGTTTTCGCGGTTTCTAATACGGTTGAAGGTTTTTTTAACATCCGGGAGCCAGTTGAGGTTCGTGTAAAAAGGATTCCTAGTAGGTGATTTCATATTGGAGAGGGAGCCTTTCCTGATTTAGAGCGAGGGACACATTTTTGGAGGCAAGCTTTGGGCACTTATCTTTAGTGTAATGAGGATGGCGGAAGAGGATTGCTTGGGTCTTGGTAGGATTGACGGAGACTCTCCACCGGTTAGCCCAGTTGGAGAAGTTCCGTAGAGTTTTGGATATGATGCGGGAGGCCGTTTCGCTGTTCCGATTAACCGCCTAGAAGGCGGTATCATCCGAAAACTGCGCTACGACTACTCCGGGTTGAGTGACTTCGGGTATATCGGATGCGAAGATAGTGTGGAGGATCGGGGCTAAGGCAGAACCTTGCGGTACGCCTGCGGTAGGTTCTAAAAAATCTGAGAAGGTTTTCCCTACTTTGACCCGAACTGACCGGTTGGTCAGGTACGAGAGTAGGAGTTCGAAGAAGGGATCGAGAATGTTTAGGTTTCGGATATTGTGCAGGAGACCAGCGTGCCAGACCCTGTCAAATGCTTGCTTAATGCCCAAAAACACAGCCAGATTGCATTGCTTGTGATTGAATGCTCTGGTGGTCTGGCTGTTAGGAAGAAAGTCGCTGAATTTGAGGTGGTCTCTGGGTCGCTTGGTTAGAATCTGCTCAAAGCATTTTCCGAGACAATTCAGGAGGAAAATGGGTCGATAGGAGGAGGGTGAGGTTAGGTCAGCGTGGGGTTTTGGTATCATGACGGTGGAGGCCGATTTCCAGTCCGTCGGAAAATAGGAGAGGGTTAAGCATGTATTTTATATATCGGATAATAGACGGAGGGCTGGGTCGGGTAGGTGCCGGAGGATCTTCCTATTTAGGCCGTCATGACCTGGGGCTGAATTTTTTCCTTTTTTAAAATACATGTGAACCTGGTCGGGCGTGATGGGGGTATAAAAGGGACTCTCGTTATCGAGTTGGGGTTCAGGAATGTTAAGGTTGCGGAACTCTTCGAGGCGACCCTCGAGGAGTGCCTTGACCTGGTTGTCGAGCTGGGGATCATCTGGGGATTGGAAAATGGTTTGAAGGTGGTGACCAAAGAAGTCGGCCTTTCCTTGGTCAGAGGAGATTAGATTGCCCTGAGGGCCGGTAAGGTGTGATTTAGAGTTAACTTTTCTTCTGGTCAGTCTATCGAACTGTTGCCAGAAGTGTTTGTCATTTCTATAATCTAGTTGGGAGGTGGCTTTGGACCAGGAGTCTTCGGCGTGTACACCTGATTAAGGCGTTGATGCGATTGCATTCGGCCTTGAGAGCCGGATCCCTGGATCGCAAGAATTGACAGTAAATTCGTCTTTTCTCTTTAATTCAGTTCAAAATGTGTCGTGGGAGCGGTTTGCGGAAATGTCAATGTTTTTTAATGGTATAGAGTTATCGACAACTTCCGCAATTACGGAAGTGAGGTCTCTAATGGCTCTCTCGAGATCTTGGGTCGTTTGAAGATTGGGTGTGGGAACGTTATTGGAGATGTGATCAGAGAACACATTCCAGTCGGCTTTCGAAAAATCTTTAATGACTGTGTATTGAGGAGGTGTGGGAGGAGCTAGACAAAATGAAGTTTTGAGCAGTAGGGGTATGTAATCAGATGTGATCGTGGTGCCTAGAAAGCACTCACGATCGAAATAGAGAGCTATTGGTTCGGAAACTATGACGTGGTCTACTATTGAGGCACCTAAATGGTCAAAGTATGTGGGCTGTTTGTTGACGATTCGCAAGAGCGGCAACTGCAACAGGGCGGAAGTTAGCCTGTTACCGTTGCCGTTAGCTGCGGTGTCACCAAATTGGGTATGGCGGGCATTGAAATCACCTAGGATAAAGGCATTTGGAAGGCTTGAGGCGTAAATTAAAAGGTAATCGGAGAGGCTGTTGTGGCCAGGCGGGTTGTAGTAGGAAATAAATATTATATGAGTGGGAAAGTGCACCGTCGCAGAAACGCATTCGAGATGCTGCAGGTGCACTGGAAGTTGAAAGGGAATGGATGGAAGCAATTTTTAACTAAGAGGGCGGTTCCATGTTGGCTATTGTTTGAATAGGTGTTGAAATTAAGGGTGCATCTTGGTGTGATTTGGTTTCAGTTATCGAAAGGATATGGATATTATGAGAGTGTAAGAAGTGTTTGGTTAAGGGGCGTTTTTACCGCACGCCCCTGGCATTAATGGTCCCTGCTAGGATATCCATTGGGAAGGAGTTAAGGATTGATAATGAAGCGCTAGGAATTGCTTCCATAAACTATACAGAAGGTCATTCCAAGTAGCCTAAAAATCTACTGTTCTTATATCACGTAGGGCTTTTTCTTTCAGCAATTTTAAAAGTGGCATCAAAAATTCGTCTTCGATGTTTTCCGAAAGAGTTCCAGAAAAGTAATGAGACCACTGACACCGTCATAATTAGGACTTCACTTACGAATCTTACCTCACGTCTTTACCTTCTTGTCACTAAGCCCTACCCCCTTTGGTAGTAGAATAGGTGCAGTGAATACGTAAAAACTAACTCTAGAAGAAATTTCGCTATCTAGTTTGAATAAGGCAGGCATCCCAGGTGTGAGTTAACGTACAATGCGTGTTCTTAGTTTTTCTACAATTCTTTCCTTAATTTGTACATCCACCCAGTGCAGATTCATTCAACTGCACCTAAGAAAGTTCACATTTACAATTATGTATGATTTTGGGTGCTAATTAAGTAAAGTGGGTTCTGGAATTGATACAATTTTAACTAAAATGCGCAGAGTTATGTAGGTTTTGTTTCCTTCCCCCAAGGTTATGTAACCCACCCTACTGAATCTTCAGTACGCAGCTGAAGGTATGTTAACAAATACATTTAAATTTATACTGGTACATCACCAGTTTTTTAACAGTGGGGAGCGATAGGTTGCGTAACAGAGACAAACTAAATCACACTTATTTATAAAAAAATATCTGGTGTGGAACCTTCCAACCTGCAAAATGGAAATTAAAAGAAATGAAATAATTTTAATAACATATTAAATTATTATTATTATTAAAAATTATTATTAATTTTATTAAATACATAAATAAAAAGTTTACCTCGAGTAGGGTTTGAACCTAAGACCTGTACTTTGCTAGAGTACCGCGCTAACCAACTGCGCCATCAAGGTTCAAGCCCCAATCGATGTAAATTTTGTCTTTATGTATGTAGAATTGATGTAAATTCTGATGGCGCAGTTGGTTAGCGCGGTACTCTAGCAAAGTACAGGTCGTAGGTTCAAATCCTACTCGAGGTAAATTTTTTATTTATGTATTTATTAAATTAATAATAATTTTTAATTACATATTTACCTTTGAACTTATTCGTTCATAACAAAAACCTTAATAATTTAATATTAGTCAAGTTGCTTTGGTATGAGTGGATCCTTGCGAGATTGCAGACTTACGTTCCATTAATATAAGTAATTTGATTGTAATCTCATTATATTTAGAACCTTGATGGCGCAGATGTTTAGCGCGGTGCTCTAGCAGAGTATAGGTCGAGGTAAACTTTTTATTTATGTATTTAATAAAATTAATAATAATTTTTAATAACATATTTACCTTGGAACTTATTCGTTCATAACAAAAGGTGTAATAATTTAATCACATATTGTTTAGGATAATTATGCAACCTCTTTTATAAGAAGTTAATTATGAAAATAAGCAACATTGTAAACGCAAAACAATAATATATGTCAAACAAACATTTAAAACTTCATGACAGACAGAGGTTAATAGACATTTAGATGCTAACTTAAATTAAAATAAATGAAATTGAGATTTAATATACATAAATACATGTTAAGAGAGGCATCGTCGCGTAAAGGAAAACCTTTAATAATCACAGACAATTTTTCACTTCTTTAATCCTGACATTCTAAATAATTTGGACAACTGATTTCTGTAAAACGCGCGTGGGTATCTAACATGTACTATTGCAACTTAGTGTTGGTATGGTAGATAAAAAAGAAATAAATTACAAAAAAATCAAAAACAAAGTTATAATAAATTTTACGTGAGTACAAAGTCCAAACTTATTAGTATGCCAAAAGAGTAATTTGCAGTCGAATGCAGATTCTATTGTTCCAAAAGTAAAGTACATGAATTCAATTTCGGAAAATTCAGTAAGTTTATGCCCAAATATTGTTCTTATTTCTCTAAATTATCGATTTTTTTCTTTTTATGATTGTGGACCTGAACAGGCTAAATAAGGCCTATCGTGCTAAAGCACTCAGGAACACTTAGGAGGATGGATAGAGGGATAATGAATTGCCAATAGATGCCTATGAACAGCTACCTTAAATTTTCTCATATCACAAGTGAGAGGAAAACAGGAACTAGGGAGATCATTCCAGAGTTTAGAAGCCGTGTAGAAAAATGTGGATTGCGCCCGTTTGGTACGACAAGTGGAGATTTGTACTGCATACTGATGATGTGAATGAGCGAATACGATCAACGATATCGAAAGCGTATTGGGGAGCACTAACCCAAAGGTGAGAATTATATTCCAGATGAGGTCGAATTTGGGCCTTATACAGCAGAAGGAGTTGTCGAGAGGTAAAGTACTGCTTAGATCTGTACAAAAAGCCTATTTTACGAGCAGCTGTTTTGGTAGCTGACAGAAGATGGTTAACCCATGAGAGATTTGAAGATACAGTCATACCCAACAGAGTAATAGAGTCTGAAAACTTAAGAACTGAGCCACTCATACTTACAACAGGAAATGATCGACCTTTTTTGGCGGTCATAAGGCAACACTGAGTTTTGTTAGCATTAAATTTAACTAGATTATTGCTTCCCCATTCGAGAATACGTTGAATGTCTTTGTTGATTGAATTTGCCATTTAAGCTTTAATTTCTTGATTTGACATAGAAAGTGGATTATCACTATGAGTATACTGAGATGAACTACAGTGAAGAGTGCTATCGTCAGCAAAGCAATGGATGGGGTTAGTTGTTGAAGAAATAAGGTTGTTTATGTACAGCAGAAAAAGTGTAGGCGCTATAACGGATCCCTGTGGTACGCCCGCGTTAATGCTAACTTCTTTTGAAAAAAAGCCATCAACTACGACACGTATTCGTCTTATATCAAGGAAACTAGAAACCCAGTTGATGAGCGTATCATTTAACTCAAACGAGGTGAGTTTGGCAAGTAAACACTTATGCTAAACTTGTTCAAATGCCTTTGAGATATCTAAAGCGACTACAACTGTTTCACCGGACTGCTCTACTGTATTGTTCCAAACTTGGGTCACATATGAAAGAAGATCGCCTGTTGAACGACTTTGCCTAAACCCATATTGGTGGTCACTAAGAAGTTTGTTAGTTTCAAGGAACGTGAGCAGTTGCTGATTGATGGCTTTTTCCACGATTGTAGACAAAAAAAAAGTGATGGCAATTGGTCTGTAATTTGAGGGATCGGTCTTATCACCTTTTTTGGGAATAGGTTGAACATTTGCTAACTTCCATGATGAAAGGAATTCCCCAGAAGATATAGAGCTCATATAGAGCTTAGATAGGACTGGTACTAGTTCGGGGGAACATTTCTTTAAGACAATAGCTGGGATACCGTCTGGGCCAGTCGCCTTATTGAGATCAAGCCTACTGATGATCGATTCCAAGAGCTTGTACCGAAAATGAATTGGTTTCATAACGTATGAAGAAGAGTTGACTAGGGGCACATCTTTTCCAGAATCATTGAGGCACGAGTTTGATGCAAACAAATCCACAAAAACGTTGGCTTTGTCTACAGAATCAGCAACTACCGATCCGTCAATAGATGTCAGGGGGAGAAATGAACATGTTCGGAAGTTTTTACTAATGGCTTTTGCTAAAGACCAAAATTTACGACTGCCTAAAGGAGATGTAGCTAGTTCATTGCATTTTCGTTGTTCGAACAACTTTTTAGTGATGACACCTTTGCAGATATTTCTAGCACCAACGTATTCTACATGACTGTCAACCGATTTATTAGATTTCCGTTTAATGTAACATTTATTTTTTAAAGATATTGCATCAGGACAAGCCTTATTGAACCAGGGTTGGGAACGTGAATGACCTACACGGTACTGTTTTTTGGGAATGTATAACTCCATTCCCATGAGGATGACTTCAGATACTGAAAGAGCGATGTCCGAAGAAGAGGACGACTTAAAACAATATTCACGCCATGGAAAGGTTGCAAAGAAATCCCGTAAATCACTCCATCGAGCTGACTTAAAACACCACAAGGTTCTATCGGTTTTACGAACAACAGTGGAATTAGGTACAGTAGAAATGATTTTTATTAGACAATGGTCGGAAAGACCTAAAGGCGAAAGAACGGAAGTTTTATAAACAAGAGGGTTTGATGTAAGAAAGAGATCTAGAAGATGTGGAGTATGGTTAGGGTTATCAGGGATTCTTGTGGGTTCAGAAATCATTTGTGTGAGATCACATGAAATAGCAAATGTTTCTGCACTATGACCAGCGGGATTTATAGTAGATGAAAATTGAAGCCAACTAGAGTTATGAACATTGAAATCGCCTACAAATGAGATATCGCAAGATGGAAATTGAGACAGGAGATAGTCAACTTTCATACTAAGGTAATCGAAGAAGTCTTGAAAGTTACTGTCATTAGGAGACCTTTAAATGCAACAGTAGAATTTCACAAAATTAGGACCAGTATGTTTAAACCAAATCACGTCAAAATTTTTATTTTCTAAGGAAGAAACACTCTTGCAAGCAATTCTGTCCTTGATGCACGCACATACGCCTCCTTTATATCGAAAGTTAGAGTGAAGATGGTATTGAGGAAATTGCAAGTCGGGTGACTCGGAGCTTTCAGAGGAGACTTGTGTTTCAGATAGAAACAATATATCAGGTTGTAATTGTTCAAGATGTTGGTGAATAGCATTAAGATTAGACCTGATACCGCGGATGTTGCAGTAGTGAATCAGAAAGTTGATACTTTCGATGACCGAGGTCGCTTGGGCCCTGCCCTCTCGGACATCCGAATGGGGCAGGATTTTACGTCCGGAATTTATAACCCTAGAAACCACAGCCATTTAAAGCACCGATGAGACTTTCGTGAATATGAATATAGGGATACTTTAATAAAGTACATTTATTTTCCAGAGAAATTTATGCAGTTATACAGTGCGTTTTTCTTATGATAAATCTATGCTACTACATAGAACCGGCGCCCCCTTTAACGTAAAAAAAATTCCAAAGCCGCCCGCTTCTATAAAAATATAGATAATACAGCTTCAGTATTTTCAATCATATTTATTTAATTTTTACATTTATTTCCTTTTACATTAAAAAACTGTATAAAAATACGTCTACACTTTTTCTTATAAAATTAACCGATATTCAGATAATGAAAAAATTTGAACTAGACTAAACGCCAAATGCGAAGACACCAAGTTGCGCGAAAAAATCACGTGACCGTATACTATTCAACCGGAAAATATTAGTTTTTTTTAAGAAAAGTGAAAGTTACGTTTTGTACATTTTTTAGTTAATAACCTCTTAATTATCATGTTTATATTTTATAATTAGGACAATTTAAACAAAAAAAAAACATTTATTTAATTGTGAAAAGTGAAATATAAGGTTATGTTACTTGTTCATAAATTTACTGGGAAATGTTGTAATTCGCATTTTAATTATTAACCACAGTTCTAAGGGTAAATAATTCGGGTCTAAACAGTTTTATACTGCGATGGTTATAAATAGGTGTAATAGAGGAGGTAAAGTTTTATCGAATTCAAATATTAGATAGTATGCAAGTTCAAATAAAGTTGAAGAAGTTATATAATTTGTTATGAGAAAAATATAGTATACGAATATAAAAAGATGGTTTTTATACAACAAAAGAGGTTTTATGGGGTTTGCACAATGATGTATTCATAAAAGCATTGAGCTATGGCAGTAGCATGTTAAAAAGGTCAACACGATACGAAGACGTTATGTTGGTAGATCATAGACTAAGTGTTTAAAAAGTGCTTAAGAAGTTAAAGTGCCTTAGAAACATATCTAAGAACATAAATAACACATGTGCAATGTGAAATGAACAATATAAATACAATAAAGTATTACACAATTACTCTACACTTATTTCTTCTTTATCATAATCTGATATAAAATCAGATTCATCCGACGAGTCTCCACTCCTACGTATAATCAATTCCTCACAAACGACATCCATAATATGCTCTTCATTAATGTATTCCTCTTCAATTTGTTTAACATGACGGCACACTTCTTGCCAGTGGCTCTCCAAATCCATCGAACACTTTTCACGAGTTTGTTTTTCAACATTGGCTAATTTAAAAGTTGTGTTTCTCGATGCCACCCAAGCTTTTACAATGGCCCATATTTTTCTATTGGATTTAGCTCCGGGTGGTATGGAGGTAGTCGACATACAGAGTAACCATGTTTCGCAAATATAGCATCAATTGAATATTCCGTGTAGCTCGGTTTATTACATTTTATTAAATCATACAGCTCCACTTTTACTTGGGATTCATCATGTACGATCCCTCGTTCTTGTAACCAAGTTATCATTTCCATTTTTTTACTGCTAAAAGTTAGATGTTTAACCGCTAACGTGTTGGGATAACTTGCATTATCCATAACAATAACTGACTTTTCGAGCAAATTCGGTAATAACTGGTGCTCAATCCATCGTTTATAATTAATAAAGTTCATGTCATCGTGATAATCACCTGTTTTTGAGCCCGATTTAAAGACTAAGAGGGCATTATTTCACCACCAGCATGTACTATTATAAGACGTTGCCCTTTACCGATTGGACATTTTAAACCTTCGTTGGAATCATCTACCCAGGAATGTGGCGTTGCATGCAATACAATATATTATATATATATATATATATATATATATATATATATATCACCTGTATACACAATAGGCCGCCCTGCTCTTCGATACTTTGTTATTACTTGTATATAAGCATGATGTAAAGATGGTATATCGTATCGTTCCATTAAGCATTTACGATTGTCAACGGTTTTCGTCCATTTAAAACCTATTTTATTTAATAATCTTCTTAAAGACGTTTCCTTCCCAGAGAAACCAATGGATTCGTGATCTTTAATAATTTTATAGATACAGACACACATACACACAGACACACAGACACAGACACACAGACACACAGGCACACAGACACACAGACACACAGACACACAGACACACAGACACACAGACACTTAGACACACAGACACACAGACACACAGATACACAGACACACAGACACTCAGACGCACAGACACACAGACACACAGACACACAGACACACAGACACACAGACACACAGACACACAGACACACAGACACACAGACACACAGACACACAGACACACAGACACACAGACATACATACACACAAACGCACAGACACACAGACACACAGACACATAGGCACAGACACAGACACATGACACACAGACACAACACAGCACAGAACACAGACACAAGACACACGACACACACACAGACACACAGACACACAGACACACAGACACAACACAGACACACAGACACACAGACACACAGACACACAGACACACAGACACAGAACACAGCACACAGACACACAGACACACAGACACAGACACACAGACACAGACACACAGACACACAGACACACAGACACACAGACACACAGACACACAGACACAGACAGACACACAGACACACAGACACACAGAACACAGACACAGACACACAGACACACAGACACACAGACACACAGACACACAGACACACAGACACGACACAGACACACAGACACAACACAGACACACAGACACACAGACACACAGACACACAGACACACAGACACACAGACACACAGACCACAGACACACAGACACACAGACACACACAGCACAGACACACAGACACACAGACACACAGACACACAGACACAGACACACAGACACACAGACACACAACACACAGACACGACACAGACACACAGACACACAGACAACAACAGACACAGACACACACGACACACAGACCACAGACACACAGACACACCAACAACACAGACACACACGACACACAGACACACAGAACACAGACACACAGACACACAGACACACAGCACACGACACAGACACACACAGACACACAACACACAGACACACAGACACACAGACACACAGACACACAGACATACATACACACAGACACACAAACGCACAGACACACAGACACACAGACACACAGACATACATACACACAGACACACAAACGCACAGACACACAGACACACAGACACACAGGCACAGACACAGACACACTGACACACCGACACACAGACACACAGACACACAGACACACAAACACACAGACACACAGACACACAGACACACAGACACACAGACACACAGACACACAGACACACAGACACACGAACACACAGACACACAGACACACAGACACACAGACAGACAGACAGACACACAGACACACAGACACACAGACACACAGACACACAGACACACAGACACACAGACACACAGACACAGACACACAGACACACTGACACACTGACACACTGACACACCGACACACGGACACACAGACACGCAGGCACAAATACACACATAGACAAACACACGCACACACACACACACACACACACACACACACACACACACACACACACACACACATACACACTCACTCACACCCATGCGCACACGCACAACAACACGCACACGCACACGCATACGCACACGCACACGCACACATACACGCACACACATGCACACGCACACGGACACGCACAAAAAAATTTTATACAGAGTTTCTCAAAAAAGCTTTGCTAAAAAAATTTTTATTTTTTAAATGCAACCCAATTTTTTTATTGCATTTTTGGATTGCCCTTACAATTCTAGCTCAATAGAAGGCTTTGGATTTATGACGCGGGAAACAAAAGAATAATTAATGTCAATAGTTATTATCGTTGACAGTTCTGTGTGTATTTTCGTAACGTTTCACTAGTTTTTCAAGGTCTATTATTAAAGTTATTATCGTTGACAGTTCTGTGTATTTTCGTAACGTTTGACTAGTTTTTCAAAGTATATTTTCGTTTTTTTAACACTAAATTACATTAATATGCGGCTTACTGAGACACAGCGCATAGAAATCTTGATGATTGGCTACGGTAATCGAGTTAGAACGCAGCAGGAAGTTTGTGAATTATTTAATCAAAAATATCCCAATCGTCTGCCAATATCGCAATCGACAGTTAGCAAGATTGAGCAGAAGTTTAGTCAATTAGGTCATGTAAGAGATGTTCCTAGATGTGGTCGTCCTCAAGTTGATGAAAATAAGCAGTTAGAAGTCTTATTGGCAGTTCAAGATAATCAGCATGTAGTATCTAGGCAGGTAGCAAGGACATGGATATTGGAAAAACAAGTGTTCTAAAAATACTACAAACGAATAAATACCACCCTTATAAGATGCAAGTTCATCAAGAACTCTTGGAAGGAGACTTTGAGAGGCGCCTTGAATTTTGTGAGCTTTTGCAAAATATGTGTTTGGAGAATCCAAATTTAGTGAAAAATATACTTTTTTCCGATGAAGCCACTTTCTGCTTGAATGGTGACGTACATACCCAGAACTATCAGTACTGGTTCGATGTAAATCCACACTGGATGAGGGAAGGACATACACAATTTAATCGAAAAATAAACGTGTGGGCTGGCGTTGTTGGTGACATTATTATCGGGCCTTTCTTCTTTGAAGAAAATTGAACAGGTGAGAGATACCTGAGTTTTCTAGAAGAGGAACTTGTTCCAGCTGTGGCTACCCTTTTTCCTGAGATAGAACGTCCGGATTTGCCACACCATAACATCTGGTTCCAACAAGATGGTGCTCCCTCCCATTTTGCTGTGGTAGTTCGAACTTAGTTCCACGACACTTTTCCAAACAGGTGGATTGGAAGGAGCGGTGTTATTGAGTGGCCACCAAGATCACCCGATCTAACACCACTATACTTTTTTTTATGGGGATACCTTAAAGGCAGGGTATTTAAAAGCCAACCGGCAAATCTAGATGATTTAAAACAACGTTATAAAACGTTATAAAAATTATTTTATTTTTCGTTTTCTTCATGATCTTTTTTCAATTTTTAAATTTTGAATGCGAATAACTCCAAAACGCTTGGACTTAGGTATAGCACATGCTACATGACAAATGTTTAGAATCGTAAGGGTAATCCAAAAATGCAATAAAAAAATTGAGTTGCAATTTGAAAAAAAAAATTTTTTTAGCAAATCTTTTTTGAGACACCCTGTATAAAAATTTTTTTTCGCAAAATATTCCCCGAAAAAATATAAAATCGACGGATCCGAGCGATTTTTGAAAAAAATTGTGCTTTACGAGATATTGAATTTATTCCTTACTTTACGACCACCCAGTATATATATATATATATATATATATATATATATATATATATATATATATAGTAAATACATATACATATGGGGCGAGAAGAGCTTTCTTCCTGAATGAAATCTGTCATAGGGACAGTGATTCATACCTCGTCATTGATAAGCATGAATTACAGAACGGGGTATTTTAACCATAGATGTAGATGTAGTTTTAGACCTCTCCTTCAGTCAATGAATACTGCTCTTTGCCATTTAGGGAAAATACCCTTGTTCCTATAACATTTCAGAAAGACCGTACTCGTATTCTTCTTCCTCCTCTTCCTCAGTGTTCCCATGATAACTTATTCTTTATCTTGTTCAATATCTTATACCGTTAGTGCAGCCTAAAATGGTGGGAAAAGTTGGTCCCTATCCACTTCTAGCTTCCCCAATAGTTTCCTACAGTAACCCTTCTAAAAATGATAATATAAATAATAATATTAAGGTTCACAAAATTAACTAACCGAGACGTTTATTCCCTCGCTAAAACACACTTTTTCTAACAAAGAAATGGGTTCACTGATTCTACGTGCGATCCATTAAGTGCTAAATCTCTTTCTTCTTCTTTTTGCCCTCTTATTGCGCCCAGAATTGAGCATAGGCCTCCCTTTTAATTCTCCAGTTATCCCTGTTCTGTGCTATGCTTGTCCACTTCCACTCCGCAACTTTCTTTATGCCGTCATACCATCTTGTTATTGGTCTTCCTCTATTCCCCCTTCCATCCCACGGTCTCCAACAAATGAGTTTTGCATCCCATCTGCCTTCCTTCTGCCTAGCTATATGCCTCGCAAAGTCCCAATGTAGATGGATAACTCTGTCAGCTATGCCAGTGACTTTTGTTCTCTGTCTAATCCATTCACTTGTTTTTCTGTCTCTTAATGTAACGCCTATCATTATCCATTCCATCGCTCTCTGCGTCACTTGTAATCTGTGTATCGTTTGTTTTGTAAGCGTTCATCTCTGGGATCCGTATGTCATTACTGGAAGTACGCATTCGTCATAGATCTTGGATTTAATGTGTTGGGGAATCCTTTCGTTTTAAATATTTTTGATAGTTTGCCGAATGCAACCCATCCCAGTCATCTGCTTCTTTCTATTTCCGTATATTTATTTTCCTTACTTATTTGTATTTTTTGTCCTAAACATATGTATTTTTCAACGTTTTCTATTTGGATCCCATTTATAGTTACTTGTATATTATTTTCTGGACTCATTATTTTTGTTTTATTTAAATTTATTTTTAGCCCCACCTTTCGCGATTCTGTCTCTAGTTCTGTAAATGATTTTGATCATCAGCATATCTGAAGTGGTTAAACCTTTTACCAGTAAATTGACTCCAATATTATTCCAATCTAGTTCCTGAATATTCCTTCCACTGCTAAGTTAAACAATTTTGGTGATATCGTGTCACCTTATCTAATACCTCTTCCCACTGCTATATCTCCTGTATCTTCGTGCATTTTGATTATTGATTTAGCTTCTTTGTAGATATTTTTAATGATATTCTATAGGTGCATTATCTAATTCGACCATGCTTTCCCAGTGTTCGATTGAATCGAAGGCCTTTTCATAATCTATGAAGGCCATGCGGAGCGGGAGATTATATTCAATTGCTTTCTCAACTAATATTTTTTCTGTTAATTTTCTAAAAGTTTTCTATCTCCTTTTTTGAATAGAAGTACCGCATTTGCTATATTCCATAGGTCCGGTTTTCTTTCTTGCTCTATGCATCTATTGTACAAATTTCTTAACCAAGGTATTACTATTTTTGTGCTTCTTCAACCATTTCTATTAATATCATGTCTTTGCCGGGTGCTTTATTTTGTTTCATGTATTTTAGACCATTTATAATTTCTTCTGTGGTTATTTCGGGAAAATTTCGGAACCAACATTCATAACCATGGTTTCTGCGAGCTCTTGTGGTTTTGCTATTTTTCAAGATGTTTTTATAATTTTTGATCTGTTTATTATTTCTATTCCGTTTTCGTCTTTCAGTGCTATGATCTCATCTTTTCCTTCTTTTCTCCTTAAGCATTTGAGATTTTTGTTTTTCTCTATTACTTCTACGGCGATTCTCTCGTATGTTTTCTCGAGATCTTTTCTTATCATTTTTCTTGTTCCTCTCCTGATTTGTCTGTATTCCTCTGTTGTGTATAGGCTATCTTTATACATTTTTCTTCTTTCTTCTATCTTTTTGATAGTTTCGTCCGATAATTTACTCTTTTTAGTATATTTTCTCTTAGCTGCTTCTAATACCACTTGGTTGAGTGTATCTGTTATAGTTTCTACCAGCTTGTTTATTTCTTGTTTTCATTTTGCGTTATGACCGTATGCACTTTCTCCTTATAGGTTGCACTGTTATCTTTAACAGCTTCTATGTCTATGTATCTTCCGGGTTCCCTTTATGTATGATCTTATTTAGTCTTTCATTTAAACATGTTACTGCTCTAACCATCCGGTGGTCACTTCGGGTATTAAATGAATTTAGTACTGTTACATCTTGGTTCATAGTTCTATTTCATATCATTATATATAATCGATTTCGTTCCTTGTTCGGCTATTTGTGACTTCTTTCGTTTAGACCGTGTTTTTCTACGTATATTTCTGTTTTGTCTTGTCGTTGTCCTAGTATCACCCATAACTATATCTTGCTTACACTGCGTGTGCGTGTGCGTGTGCGTGTGTCCGTGTGTGCGTGTGTGCGATTGTGCGTGTACGTGTTCGTATGTGTGTGTGTGTGTGCGTGTGCGGGTGTCTGCGTGTGCGCGTGCGTGTGCGTATACGTGTGCGTGTGCGTGCGCGTGCTTGTACGTGTGCATGAATGTGTGTGGATGTGTGTTAATTTCCAGAACAAGAACATGTACGTACTTAAATTTTTTTATTTAACCTTTTTTCGTTTCTCTTAGAGCTGATTAGATTTTGGGAGAAATCGTCGGCGAAGAGAGGTTTATTTGGAGCTGCTTTAGGTTTTTATCAAATAATTTTGAATCAATTGGTATTTCAAAGATATATTCTTAATATAAAGCGAAATAAGTGTAAAAGTTAAATGCATATGATTGAAAATACTCGAACTCTATTATCGACATTTTTATAGGAACGAGCGGCTTTGGAGTTTCTTTATGTTAGCATATAATGTCTATTAACGTATATCTGACGTGAAATTTTGAACGTCTGATTGACCTAGATTATTGTTTTATTTTTTATAATGTTGCCTATTTTCGTAACTTATTATAAGAGAGGTTGCACAATTATCCTAAAAAAATTGTTAAATATTAAAATTATTTCATTTCTTTTAATTTCCATTTTGTAGATTAGAAGGTCGTGTGTTGTTCTGCACCAGATATGCCACTATTTAACGTGTGCACTGAACATTCGGACATTGCCAATGTTTCTATAAGAGTGGCTCTAAGACCCAAAAATCGAACAGAAATTCCACAAGACAAACACTGACTTTAAATCTTTTAGCAATCACTTGACAACGATTTTAGTTGCGGTCCTGGAATTATCATTGATTGCGAGTAACAGTTTACTTTATTATACCGTGTTATAATACTACAAAGCATTTAACGTTATACGAAGTTTTATTTTCAATCAGCCAAATGTCGGTGAATGCCTTTATTTTAATTTGAAAAATTAAATGAAATTATCTAATTAATGTATTTATTTATGTAAAAGCATATGTGGCAACATTGCGTATGATAATTTTGAATGTTTGATAACGAAAAGTATGTTGGGATTGGTTGAAAATAGAAGCTATCATCTCTTGATTATTTTGGTTTGACGCCATTTCTTCAAGTTGGTGCTTCTTACAAATTTACCAGAAACGAGATGTGCTAAAAAATTTTCAGTGCTTTTACAAAAATTACATTGTAATGTATATTTCAGTTAGACTGGCTTTGTTTCAAGTATTTGCTTAATTTAGTATAAATAATGTCTATTTCTCTACAAGTTTGCTTAAAAGGCTACGTAACGCTTCATTAGCATGTTAAGTTCTTCAATCTTTTACATCCTTTAGGTCACAGCTTATTTCCACTAATTACACAAAAGTTTTAACCACGTAAAACGTTCTGTTATTCTATACACAACTAAGCAATAGGTAAGTTATATTTTTCTTATTATGTTACGGAACCCTGGAAATCAAAGCAGTTTGCCGTAACAATAATAAAGTGTGTTTTACTCACTGTAGTATCTTCTTTTGTATACATTATATCTGTGATATTACCTTGACGAATGCTAAAGTTTATTTTTGTTTCAGCTTGCATACAGATAATACGAAGAAGCGGTCATCAGTAGAGGAGCCACAGCCTAGCCGCAAGCAGGAGCCGCCGGAATATAACAGCAGCAGCCAAGGATTTCAGAAGCATCCAGGGCACCGCCAACAGCAGGATCGTCGTCGGGTCAAGGTCAACGGTAATAGGTATCATTAATAAAAATAATTAAATTTAATTACTTGGTCGTTTTTATTTTAACTGTGTATTTCCTCCGTTTCGAATTGGGTCTCTGATTTCCAAGACTTTTTTCCTCGGGGTGTGAAGCTGCACCTCGGCAGAGACCTGGCCTTTCGATAAACGTATTTTTACTTTATTTTTTAATCCTCAAATTCCTCAAAACCCTATTACTAACAACGCAGCCGAGATGGTTAAGCAAGGTCACCACTGAACTACTGTCAAAGTTGTGTCCCCTAACCTCGTCGATACCGTCCACCTACACCTACACCACCACCTACTCACACACACTCGTCTCTCCACCACCTTCCGCACGCACACGTTCCCATTAAAATTCATCTTTCATATCCACCACATCCACACATTCCTACATTTCCACACGTTCTACCTCTTCCACAAAACCACCCAAACTCGCTCACACACACACACATACCCGCTCTCTTACCTACACCGCTCTGACCTACACCTTCCCCTGCCTTGATTCTCACATCCGATTCTTCCAATCGTATACCCGCACGCTCCCAATCCTCGAGATATTGCATCCGCAATATCCCCAAATCCATTAAAACCCAAAAATTCCTTTTCAATTCCTTGAAATCCCTCAACCTTCCCTGGTTGAACTTAACGTTCAACCACAACCAAACCTGTCTCTTAGAGACCTCCTCTCCCTTTCCGGATGGTACGCAGCTTAGGCTCCGACACCACTTCGGAGACCCAACCGTTACTCTCACCCAACTCTCCGGTCCCCGCGTACCTAACACGACTCCTAGAGCTCCCTCCTTTTCCTGCGTGATTCGTCACGTAGATAAGGACGTCCTAACCCAAGAGATCCACGATGCGATCGATCTTCCGCAAGTGAAGAAGGCCGTTCACATCACCTCCAAGGCCATAAACACACCAACTTTCCTAGTCCGTGTCATAACCCCTTCCCAAACCACCCTTGAGTTCTTTCTCGCACAGGGTGTCGTCATGTTCGGGCGACACTACCGGTGCGAACCCTCCTTAATCTCGCAACCGCTCCGCAAGTATTGCTCCACCTGCACGAAGGTGGAATATACCGCTGTGGAGTGTCCCACCCGGTCCATCCGCTGTCCTAACTGTGGCGAAAGTCACAGATTCACCTCGTGTAAATCCTCGGCAAACCCGAAGTGTAACAACTGCGGGGGAGCCCATCCCACCTACTCCTTCTAGTGTCGGAAGCGGCGGGAACCTCCCAGTTCCCCGTCGAAGATGGCACCCCTCGACCCTATCCTGTCTGAAGAGTCCGACTCCGAAGACACGGTTCACCTAAAACCACCTCGCGACACCGAATCCCTTTCCATCAAGGACTTCTTACAAGTCCTTACCCACTCCTTGACTCAGATGTTTCCCCACCAGCTAGATAGGGTTATTCGAGCCTTAGACTCGCTATCCCGCAACTTCTTCCAACGGAGGATCAGTATCTGCGTATCCGGAACGCGGATGGAGGTCGCCGTTATCCGCCAACCAAATCCTTAACTCCCTGCCAATGGATATCCTAGCAGGGACCATTAATGCCAGGGGCGTGCGTCGGAAACGCCCCTTAATCAAGCACGTCTTACAATCTCATAATATACATATCCTTTCTATAACTGAAACCAAACTCACACCAAGATGCACCTTTAATTTCAACACCTTTCACACCTATTCAAACAATAGTCAACATGGAACCGCCCTCTTAGTTAAAAATTGCTTCCCATCCACTTCCTTTCAACTTCCAGCGCACCTGCAGCATCTCGAATGCGTAGCTGCAACGGTGCACTTTCCCACTCCTATAATATTTATTTCCTACTACAACCCGCCTGGCCACAACACCCTCTCCGATGACCTTTTAATTTACACCTCAAATGCCGTTATCCTAGGTGATTTCAATGCCCGACATACCCAATTTGGTGACACCTCAACTAACGATAACGGTAACAGGCTAACTTCCGCCCTGTTGCAGTTGCCGCTCTTGCGAATCGTCAACAAACAGCCCACATACTTTGATCATTTAGGTGCCTCAATAGTAGACCACATCACAGTCTCCGAACCAATAGCTCACTATTACGATCGTGAATGCTTTCTAGATACCACGATTATATCTGATCAGATACCCCTACTGGTCAAAACTTCATTTTGTCCAGCTCCTCCAACACCTCCTCAATAAACAGTCATTAAAGATTTTTCCAAAGCCGACTGAAATGTGTTTTCTGATCACATCTCCAATAACCTTCCCACACCCAATCTTCAAACGACCCAAGATCTCGAGAGAGTCATCAGAAACTTAACTTCCGTAATTGCGGAAGCGGTCGATACCTCTATACCATTAAAAAACATTGACATATCCCGCAAACCGCTCCCACAGCACATTGTAAACTGGATCAAAGAGAAAAGACGAATTTACTGTCAATTCTTGCGATCCAGGGATCCGGCTCTCAAGACCGAATACAATCGCCTCAACGCCTTAATCAGGCGAGAAGCCAACAAACACGACGAAGACTTCTGGTCCAAAGCCACCTCCCAACTAGATTATAGAAATGGCAAACTCTTCTGGCAGTTCGATTGACTGACCAGAAGAGAAGTAAACCCAAAATCACACCTTACCGACCTTCAGGGCAACCTAATCTCCTCTGACCAAGGAAAGACCGATTTCTTTGGTCACCACCTTCAAACCATTTTCCAATCCCCAGATGATCCCCAGTTCGACAACCAGGTTAAGGCACTCCTTGAGGGCCACCTTGAAGAGTTCCGCAACCTTAACATCCCTCAACCCCTACTCGATAACGAGAGTCCCTTCTATACCCCCATCACGCCCGACCAGGTCCTCGCGTACTTTAAAAAAGGAAAAACTCAGCCCCAGGTCATGCCGGCCTAAATAGAAAGATCCTACGGCACCTACCCGACATAGCCCTCCGTCTACTATCCGATATATATAATAAATGCTTAACCCTCTCCTATTTTCCGACGGACTGGAAATCGGCCTCCACCGTCATGATACCAAAACCCCAACGCTGACCTAACCTCACCCTCCTCCTATCGACCCATTCCCTCCTGAGTTGCCTCGGAAAATGCTTTGAGCAGATTCTAGCCAAGCGACTCAGGGACCACCTCGAATTCAACGACCTTCCTAACAGCTAATTCGGCTTTCATCCCAACCGAACGTGTCACGATCTTTTGTTGAAGCTGCTTACCAGAGCATTCAATCACAAGAAATGCAATCTGGCTGTGTTTTTGGACATTAAGCAAGCATTTGAGAGAGTCTGGGACGCCAGTCTCCTGCACAAGAACTAAAACCTAAACATTCCCGACCCCTTCTCCAAACTTTTACTCTCGTACCTGACCAACCGGTCAGTTCGGGTCAAAGTAGGGTAAACCTTCTCAGACCCTTTCGGACCTACAGCAGGCGTACCGCATGGTTCTGCCTTAGCCCCGATCATCTACACTATCTTCGCATCCGATATACCCGAAGTCACCCAACCCGGAGTAGTAGCGCAGTTTGCGGATGACAACGCCTTCTGGGCGGTTAATCGGAACAGCGAATCGGCCTCGCGCATCATATCCAAAACCCTACGGAACTCCTCCAACTGGGCTAACCGGTGGAGAGTCTCCGTCAATCCTACCAAGACCCAAGCAGTCCTTTTCCGCCATCCTCATTACACCGAAGATAAGTGCCCAAAGCTTGCCTCCAGAAATGTGTCCCTCACTCTAAATCAGGAAAGACTCCCTTTCCAAGATGAAATCACTTACCTAGGAATCCTTTTCACATGAACCATCAACTGGCTCCCGGATGTTAAAAAAATTCTCAACCGTATTAGGAACCGCGCAAACCTACTGGGCGTCCCCCGGGGTTGTCTCCCCAAAACCCTGTTACATACATATAAAACATATATCCGCCCTGTTATGGATTTCCGAGCTCCCATATACACAAATATAAACATCAAACACCTTTACTCCATCACTTCCTGTGAGCGCCGAATTTTCCGACGCATATACCGGGTACCCTTCAGGTACACTAACACCCTTACCATCCAACGCGCCAATATATCCCCAATCACACATAGAATCCAAACCCTTCAGAAAAAATTTATCCACAAAATAATTTTCGGCGACACCATCCCAACCAAAGAGATCCTTACCACACCTTATAACTACCGCTTTCAACAATTCCCACGAAGGAAACCCAAGCACAAATTCAAACATCCACCCGCCATCCTCACACAACTCCTCGACGACCTCCCCGAGGAGATAGAAGAATCTTTTGACAACATCCCGTATGCCCTCCGCATCCCCACGTCTATTGGATGACGACCCCAGCAAGATAGCGGACAACGAATGTAAGCACACCAACCACGCTACACTCACCATACACACCATAAAACCTAAATAATTTTTTCTTTATTTACACCCAAAATAACAACACCTCATGATTGTACAACATACCATAACACGAAACACCGCAACACAACAACAAGGAATGACCAGGGCTGAAGAGGAGAAGGACTCCTGAACAATCCACAAATAAGTAACATAAGATAACAATAAGTAAGTAACTAACACATAAGCATGAGCATACTAACAAAAAAAAACCTGACAACCCGAAATTTGTAGAGGCTGCCTACCAAGATGCTACTTCTAACCCGCACGGATATTTATTGTTCGATTTAAAACAGAATACACCGGAAGTGCTACGGTATAGAACAAATCTATTCGGGCCTCAAGGTATTTGCCAAGTATATATAGCGAAAAAAGGGTTTAAGTCTCACAGTCATAAAGATTATATCATATGTGATGGTTGACGCTTTAATCGAAAACACCGTCTGGATAGTAAGCAGGTGGAATGAATGCATTTACGAGTCTACACCTCTGTCAGCTGATCAGAAGCGGCGACTCTCTCAGCACAAGCACACTATAAGGCGGCTGGCACAGAAAGAGGAATCTATAAAAAAGAAGAAACAGTTTCTCGTACAGAAGGGCGGCACATTTCTGCCGCTCCTGTTAGAACCATTACTTGGCGGAATTCTGGGTACCTTGTTTCAGTAACTATGGACACAATCTGACGAAAATGATTATTCTACCTATGGATTTTATACAGCGCCTGCAAGCGCCAGATGTCACGCTAAACAACATATTGACGTAGTTGAGTAACGACATGGATAAAGTTTTAAAACCAAAATGACCGACCATGACAAATGGCAGCAGTACAATCAGGTTCTTCAAATATATCTACACTTTTCCAATCAATTACGTCAACCCGCAAGTATAACAATCAGCGGTGATGATGATATTAGGGATTTGCCGAAACGCAAAGGTCTGGCAGACGACGAGATAGCATCAACACTGCCTGTTTCATACAGGAAGAAAAGTACTGATTTCTTTCTTTCTATACTGAATACGGGCGGTGATGTATTTTGAGATAAAGGGGGTACTGTCACAATAAAACACCGTTTATTGTGACAGTGCCCCTTTTATCAGATGACCAGATCATCCTTCATTCCAACATTATCGATCTGGTTCACGAAACGTTAAGACAGCGAAAAACTACAAACCCACACGGCTGTCGACAGTTTGCGGCGTACATTAAAGAAATAAGTATACCACGAGAGTTTATCGGAAATACTCGAAGACGTGATACTACGGTATCACCTAACATTGAACCGAGCCTCACAACCATAGGTTAGAATTACAATCCCGATAGTGAATCGAGGGAAACCCCGCGAAGATCCTTTCGAAGAAGAAGACTTTCACTACATTGGGATACGTGGAGAACGTAACATGAATGCTGTATACTATGATCCGGAGCATTCGGCAGGGTTTGCGGGCATAACACCTTTAGTTAAGGCTAACTACATACTAACAGTTATTGATGTGTTTAGAAAGAGAGCCTGGGCGAGAGTTCTTAAAACGAAGACTGCAGCATCTGTAATTGAAGCATTCACCGATAATACGTGATAATACACCGGCAAATCTACAGACGGATAAAGGCAAGGAGTTCGTGGCGTTCAGTGTACAAAACTTTTTCAAAAAACAAAATATCAATTTCTATGAAAGAAACAAACTTGATGTAAAAGCATCTGTAGTTGAAAGGTTTAATAAAACATTGAAAACAGAGATGTGGCGTTATTTCACCTACAAAAATTCTTACAGGTATATTGATGTGCACCAAAAGCTTGTGACTGCTTACAACAATTGCCCTCATTCAAGTATAAAGATGGCCTCTGCTGCTGTGAACGATGAAAACATTTTGGAAGTGTGGGATAACCTGCAAGCGAAAGGCTTAGGCACATGACGTCATCCGTAAAGCCGGTGAACATGTTAGAATCGGCAGAACTAAGTACACCTTTGAGAAGAGATATGAAACGAACTGGAGCGAGGAAGGTCTTACAATGTGTGCAGTGATAAAAAAAAGATCGCCATTTTATCGCATAAGCGATCTTAATAACGATCCTGTTGCGGGTATCTTTTACGAGGAGGAGTTGCAACTTGTTACGGTTGATAAAGACACCCTATTCATATTTTAGCAGAGAAGAACCGCGGACGATATAAACAATACCTGGTCAAGTGGCGTGGATACAGTGAGAAATTTAATAGCTGGGTGTTAGCTTCGCAGTTGAGAGATATACAAAATGGAGTTTTATGTTACCTTATTAAGTAATAGTTCCATGACGTATTACACAACTGCCAAAACGAATAAGATTAACATTCACCACTAGATCGCACCAGAAATTCAAACATTTCCAGCCAGGGGGCTACGACAAGAGGGCGTAGACCCTGACACAGGTTCTTATAGCTGTCTTACAAGTCAGAATTAGGGCCCCCTTATTACCTTATTAGCATACTTTTTCCAGTCAAGGGGCCACGACAAGAGGGACACATACCTAACACAAGTCCCCGAAGACCTGTCTTATGAAATAGAATTAGGGCCCCTTATTAGAACATTTCAACTTTCCTACCGTTGCAGAGCCTTGGGCCTACAATCAGAGCTCAGAGGGTGGGTGGGGTTAAGAATCAATCAGAAACTAATCAGATAAAAGGGGTTGTCCACCAATCAGAACATTGTGTGCGCACGCATTTGCCTACCTTCTAGGGACTGAACTGCCAAAAGTCGCTTAATACAACCAAAAAGGTCCTAATTAGGGTGAAAATTCCATTAAGGAGCTGAAAATACCCCCCGAAAGAAGCCGTCAAAAAAGGGGCGGGAAATGGGTGGGTAAAAGTGGGCTAGGTATTTGACAAAATGGCGGCCAAGGTGCCGGTCTTCTACTTTTATTCTTTGTAAATAGGAAGGTAGGCTATAGTTACTATAGATAGTTTTGATATTAGATTTACTAAAGAGTATTGAGTTACATACCGTTAGTTCAATTACTCAAGGGGTGTAAGGGCCAGTCTACAATTGGTACAACTGACGGTGTACACCTTGCATTCCCAACACATTTAATCTCCAGATTAAACATGGCCCGTCGAGGAAACCACCTTGCGTTTTGAAAGTAGCATTTGCATTCCTAACCCTGCTAGCAGTTGCAAAAGCCCACGTTAGAATTATCCACCTAGATCCAAGATTGTACATTGAGCACACAGTACGAGTAGGAAGACTCACATTCCAGATCGACGTGTGATTCGATCAAGCTATTATAGAAGAAGACACAACTGAAGCAATAAACACCACACAACGATTCGATAACTTATGTCAACAAGCTATAAAAATGTCAGAAGATGCACACTGCAAGAAGCTAACAAAGGCGACTTAAGCAAACAGCTGAAGTTGTTACAAACTAGAATACACAGAATTATTCACTCAAGAAGTAAATGAGGAATGTTAGGGAACATTTTGACATCAGTAGGTATTTGGAGTGAATGGTGAAGTCTATAAGGATATCAAAGCGTTGTACAGGAATCAACAAGAATGAATGAAGACCGCAGATCGTCCGATCGAGTACATGTTATTACCACTATCAACATTCAACAACATCAAAGTTATGATTAACAGTCAGCTTGAGAGCTTCAAGAAGAAATTAAACCTAGGTATGGAGGCTATTAACACCATGGCAAAATGGTACAAGAACATAGGTGAAAATTATTTCACCTGCACATTTTAAGCATCTAACGTAGAAATATTAACACATCCGATAGTGAAAGTGACTGTCAAGCAGGATGATAGCTAAATTTATGCCTCAAGGAAATCAATCAGTATGTGATAATGAACAGAACACAAATCCTACTGCGGATGGAAAACAATACGTACTGGATGATGGAAATACACCTGCAGTAGTTATCAGCATAGAACAGAGTCTGTAACCTTAAAAGCGGCTGCTAAAGTATATAAACACTAAAACTGGGCCAACTTATAATGTTAAAACAAAAGCGATGATGTAATAAATTGATCAAATAATTTTAATTAATAAAAATAATTTCCAAATGATTTTCGCTACTGCCGTCGGCTCATCGGTTGATTAAGATGGGAGGGTTCAATTAACGCACCTGAAATACTGCATGCTTTTCATCAGCTTAATTATTTTCACTTATCCTTAATTCAAAACAAATGTTATCTAAAAATTATGAAGAAATGATAAATTCTCGAGCGCCATGTTGTCTTTTTTGTTTATATATCTATCTAGGAACAACAAAATCTAGTTATTGAATACTATAAACAAATTAACACAAATGAAAATAAAATAACAAGTTATACATAAGTTTATTTAATATATGTTTGAAAACGAAAAAAAATTCAGAAGTCATAAACTATACTAAATTATCAAAAAACTTTACCTTTTAACGGTTCTGTACATACACTGTGACAGGTACTATGAAGCAGAACGGTTCATATGGTGAGGTCAATGTCTTGCTTAGTTATCCTTAAAATATGGAATTTCCTTGAAGTTTAATTCGCCAAATTTATTTGTAAAAGTATGTAGAACTTGCGTTGTAAAGGTACTCAAGTAAAACTTGCCATTTAAAATAATAGTACAGTAAAATATTGACTTATACGTGCCATTAAAGATTATTAGTCAAATAGGAGTGCAAATAAGTGCAATCTAAGTATACAAATTAAGTGATTAAAAGGTAATTAAAATTACGTACTTAAAAAGTAAGTACTTAAAAAGTAAGTACATAAAAAGTAAGTACTTAAAAAGTGCATACTTGAAAGGTGCCTAAAAAAAGCAAAGGCTTTAGTTTTAAATATGATGAGAAAAAAAATAACTTACCACCAAAATTCTGATGGCACCAAAATATAAAAAATTAAGTAAAAATCATGCTTATTGCTGTTAACATTCAGCATTAAGTGAATTACAAAAAAAGCTTTCAGAATAACTCAAGTGTATTTCCCCTAAGAATCTTCACGCTTGCGCGAATACAATAATATAAATCCAATTTTTTTAAGAAAGGGAACTAAAACTATTTATGTAATATTACACCCAAAAGATTTGTTCTAGGAAATGCCAATTAAATTGCCATTCTCAATTCTACATATTAATAATTAAAAACTTTTCTAATATTACGCCAAATAAATGAACGATCCTTAAATTAATGTACTTTTTAATACAACCACAAAAAAAAGGTTGTTACAAGCCCAAACTGTGCAAGAGGCCAACTGTAGCAACGAACAAAGAAAAACACATGCAAAGTAGTAAAACAACAAGTACATGGAATAATATGCAAACAGCTGTATATGCCCAACACGTGATTACTTTATCCCAAAGGACATCATCAGGGCAGTAGTAATGTGCAAGGGAATCAGTCAAGGCATAACGATATACCAGACAGGGAACATCCAAATGTCGCAAGAACACGCCAAGACACGGTGACAGTGATTAATAGTTATCACAAACCAATCAGCATCAACGTGACAAAAGCAGTTAAAAATCAATCTGAAGTAAATAATATTCAGAAAAAAGTGATATTGAACGCAACAGATCAAATTAACAAGAAAGAAACAATACGACGGCTTGGACAATAGTCCTTTCATCGCATTCCATAGTAACTTGAGATTAAAGGTATAGAAACTTTGATTCACCTGACCAATACAGTCGCTCTATCTTTCGATATAAAGGAGGAAAGTGCGCCTTTATCAAGGACAACCTTGTTTGCAAGAGATTTTCTTCTTTTAAAACAACTGTTCATGGACATCTTTTGGCAATTCAATACCTCCCAATTCATCCTCCTAAATATTCCTGAGCACGTTAAGATAAACAACCTGTTCAGGATCATAATTATACAAATAAAATTTTTCTTACCAGTGTTGTCTGGAAATGTAGTTATTTTGTCGGGAATCCCTCTTATTTAATTTAATTTTGGTTACATACAGAAAATTGCGTTTAGAGTTTTAAAGAACGTATAGGCTTCGTCTTTGACTTCACGTTAAACGGGATCTAGAACTGCCTTCTAGAACGGCTTGCTTAATGTTATATTTACATAAATTTGGTTAATTGTTTTCTTTTTGCATAGCATCAGTTTGGCTTCGCGATAGGCAAAACGTACAATTCTCGGCGCATCAGATTTTGATTAGGTACCCTTCTGCATAACTCAGTATTATAAAGTATTTTGTTGAGATAGTGTAAATAAATCCTTCATTTATACTTATTCACGCATCCTATTTCTGAACCACTTTCTATATCGTATACAATCGCTTAACAAAGATTGATTAGTTAAAATAATGTTGAAAGATTACATAAAACCGTTCATAGGTACGTAAAATTTGACACCTATCTTAAAGTCGATGGTGCTGATATAACTCAAGCTAATGAAAAGTTAGTGAAATTTTTTCTTCGTTTCTGTCTCCTTCATGCCTATGATTAACGTCCTGCTATGTTTTTGTAAACTACTTTCAATAAAGAATCACTGCCGGAAAGTAAATTATTAATTTTTAAAGCTGTGAAGTTTGATGAAAAAGTAAGGTTAAAAAACTCATACTACGTTCTCAAAATTTTCATGTGAATCTTTCTAAAGTATGTGTACTATTGCACATTTTATAAAATATCTTCAGCTGATTTCTAATCTTCATCAACACTTCTCTCTACTATATCTGTCGTAATATTAAATCCTTATGTTCTTTCCGAGTCTAGGTTAATCGTCGTGTTCCACTCTTTACTGTTCGAGTTCCTCTAGTGTAGAACATGTCATTCCCCACAGTACTTGACCTCACGTCCAGCATTTTTACGAATGTGGGAAACTACTTCTGACCGACGAAATGATATTAAACTCGCTATAATCTAAGGTAT
The DNA here is from genome assembly GCA_036346205.1 of Vesta saturnalis. Classification (NCBI taxonomy): domain Eukaryota; kingdom Metazoa; phylum Arthropoda; class Insecta; order Coleoptera; family Lampyridae; genus Vesta; species Vesta saturnalis. The sequence continues at coordinate 775,939 of JARFJB010001773.1, forward strand.
TCCTTTCTTGAGAATTCCTGAAAAACTATGTTCTTTATACTTCTTGTTTGCTAGTGCGTGTTTCTTATTCTGGTGCTGTGCACACTGATTTGCAAACTTTACTTATAGTATTTTATACCACATTTTACATTTTATTGTGAAATTTGTGAAGATATAAAAATTTTGGCTTAGATAAAATACTTAGTTAGATCACTGTCTACGCTACATCACCAAAATTAGGCATTTTATACTTAAATTGGCTTTACTGCGACAAATAATTATTTAAGTCATCTGTATACACGTTTAATTACTTGTTTTTACTCTAAAATTTACTAAATTATGAATATTTACATCAATTATATCTTAGAGAGTTTCTAATAATTATGTTAACGTCATCTAGCGGTACAAGGAATAGAATATGACCACTTCAGTTTTTTTATAACATATGACTTAAACGCTTTTATATCTTTGCAGCATCGGCTCAGTAATATCGAATTCAAATTTATTACGAAATGCCTCTTTAAAGTTTGAGGAGCACGACTGAATTTACATAATTACGAAATAAGCTTTCTTCCGCATGCAATTAGAATTAGTTTAATAAAATTTGTGGTTAAAATTTGGTGCTCTTAAAAATATTCACTTCTACTTGATCTACATGAAGGATGGTGCCCATCGATAGTCCTTGGGTTTCGTCACCATTTGAAACCAAGGCTTACAGCATAAAATTGCTAAAGTTTTAATTATCCTTACTTTTCATAAATTCTAACAATGACCTTTTCGATACGCACAATATCTTTGTATTAATAACCCATTATAATGATAGATAAAACTTTCACTTTCACAAAAGTTTTGCTAACAGTAAAGCTGCATCTTGGTTACGAAAGTCTTCCCCTTTTACTAATTAATTTTAAAGGATTTAAAAAGACTGACTTAATTCTAAACATAAATAATTATTTCCTACTAGAATTGTGTTGTGATATGTTTTTTTTCACTTTGTACGTATCTGAAATCACCAATTATGGTAGTTTTGTTTCAGAAAAGTGGTTTCCTTTTTACAGCTCATTATAATTTGTAGGTTGACCGCATTGGATTCAAAACTTCCTTGGAACCAGCTGAATATCCAGTTACACCTTCCACTGGGGTAATTTAAAACAACTAAATGTAAGATAACAAATGCAATAATTTTAGTTTTAAAGATAACCTATTAAGACCTATCTTAAAAATTACTATGTATTTATCTAAAGTGAAAAGTAGAGTTAAACGCATATCGCATATTTAATTTAAAACATTTGAATAACTTGAAGTAAGTAAAATATTGACAAGCTATCCATCTGAATTTAGTTGAATGTTGCTTGAGTATCTTACTGAGTGGGCAATTATCTTGTTTTTTACTCACCCAAGGCCCTTTACCCTAAAAGTATTGATCGTAGTGTCATCTGTGACACTGTGACATATTATTGATTTTGAGATCTATTTAAGAATAAGTGATAATTTTGAAGCAACTTCTCAAATATATTGCATTCTACTAAAAGCCACGGTCATCTTTAGTGGGTTCAGTCGGCCACCTGTTGATTTTATTAAGTCTACGCGACGCTATTGCGACTTTGGCATGTAATACAGTACAAACGCAAAACGTATAAGGTCGTTTTTGTTTAAATTAAAATACTTACTGTATGTACACCAAGGATTGAGAACTCCAAAGCTAAAAACTTGATCTGCTTTTGATGAGCAACACTCTTGGATAATTAAAATACAAAAAACTAGCAACTTTTAATTTAATATCATGTGTACACCCATTAAAAGAAACGATAGTACATGCAAGTATATTCAATAAATTAAAATGATAACTGTTATTTAAACCCATTAAATGAAACAACGGCTGTACATATACGTATATTGAATAAATAGAAATAAACAGCTGTTTAATATTGGTATGAATGTAATTTATATGAGTTCGTAAAGCTTTACAATGATTGAAAAATAGTTCAAACACCTTACACTTACCATTAATCTACAACTCACAAAGCTCTGTCCGGGAAAATTATCTCTAGGCGCCACCACAAACCTAAATTTTGCTAAAATAAATAGTCTTAGGCGGGATGATAAATTAATCCTATCTGACTGTGGAAGACAAGGTTGCATCCTACTCAGTAAAACTATTCACCACTCAGATTCACTCACAATTCAAAATAAATTGATCCAAAGCTTAAGAACATTCTGAAATACATGAGTCGTGGTAAACTTATTGAACACACCCTGTAGATATGAAAATTCTCAAATCGAAAGGCGTTAACTTGAATACTTTTTAAGTATCCCTCGTATACCTGTAAATTTATATTTCTAACTGTTATAAAACTTTGAATTATATAAATACTCCCAATTTAGAAAATTCTAAATATAATAAATGAAATCGGTTTAATAATAAATTGTTATCTCAACAAAGTGCTTGTTGATTGCTGAATAATTCAAATATAGAGCGGTTAGTGCTTGTATCATCAATAATATCGTTATATTTTATTACTACTTTATCTTTAAAATCGTATTTAGAAATTCATTAATAGGTTTAAACTTTAATACTTCAAAACTGTAATTTTTGCTGAATAAAAAAAAAGTACTTTGTTAGTATTGTTCTGCATTAATATTTCAAAGCTAAAATAAAATTTTGTGCTCGATCTGGCTCCTTACGCAATTTCCAATCGTTCCTTAAATTCGAAAATATCCAAAGAATAATTTCACCTGTCAGAAGGTGTAACCAGTTAGGCATACAATTGACACAAATAAATGGCAAAATAAATTAAACAGTGGATATATATTGACAAATTCTGCATACAACGGCGTGGTTAAAAAAAAACACCAAGCACATAAATACCTTAAGACGAAAATTACTCGGTTCCTAAAACTAAAAACAACTAAATAATTAAAGTTCGATTACCATTTTTTTCAGAATGAACCGTAATTAATGCAACAACAAAAAAAAAGTACTTAAAAGATAATCGTACTTGTCTTGACTCAATAAAATTTCAAGCTAATTCTTACGTATTACATTAATTCATCCTTTTTAGGTGCGGTAGTTGTAGTCCATATGATTTGCTTTCGTAATCCTTTTTAAATTCTTAGGCGCACTATGCACAAAACACAAGAGGTATCACCTTATACTGTGATGTTTGCCCTTCAAAACGTTTACCTCAATGAAAAAATGGTTACTTCCATATGCACATTAAAGTTCTTATTTGTTTTCATACAATCAATTTGGTATTGCTAACGATTGTACACATTCAATGTCAATGATGATCACCAATAACTTAACTAAGTTTTACACACTTTTATTTCAGTAGCATAAATGGTTACCTACACTTCTGTTTATAATAATAGCAGGTCACGCGTCCCACAATTTAACACTAATAATAAAAATATATTTGCTGTGTTAACTTCTAATCTGCCTAAGAAATTTTTATTTCTTGAAGAAAATCACTGTTTTCCTTCAACTTATTATATATTACATTATTTATTTGTGAATGTCTACACGATTTGTCCCCGTATGGGTTAATGCAGTTGCTATACACGCTGTGCTAAACTATAATTTTCACAAATAAACTACAACACTACCCATTATAATGGCTATCACGCGCGCGCGACCCCTACTCAGAGTAAAATCTCTAACCAAGTTACTTACTGATCCCTCAAATTTGGGCACTCGCTTATATACCTTCTGTCCGCCATATTGCCAATACGTCACAATAAATTCGCACTAATATTAAAATTCACCTATCACAACTGGGTATTTTGTGCGTTTCTTTGCCGTGTCGAAGGTTTCAACGTGGAAGAAGACGCTAACGATGCGAGATAAACGTAGCGATCTTGAATTACTTTGGAAATTCATTAACAAACTTTCCGAAGAAGTCATTAATTACAATTACATTCACACTGTAGATTAACCAGATTATCGCTCAACTTTTTATGCAAATATCACATGTGCGCGAATTATTCTATCACTTCATTATTGAACATGCATTAAATTTTCCTTTTGCATAATATTACAAAAATTCTACAAACAAAAATATGCATACATATACTTTACTGTACGTTAATAAAATATCAATATATAATAACTCACTCACTCAACCGCCTACAACCATTTCTTTAGTTCAAATTCCTCCATACACAGTAGTAAAAGACTATTCGTTTTACCAGTACCGCATCAATAAAAATTTACCCAAAACATTATTTCTCAACCAAATTTAACGCTTTCAACACGAAAATCTTTCTACAGCATCCAAATATTCCTTCACACGATAACCAATGCCTCCCTAAATTCCAGTGGGGTATCAATCACACCAACTTACATTACGCATACACAAACAAACTGACTTCTGCTACATTCAAGACACGTTACATATGCTATCAAAATACTACACATACACGGTGCTTCAAAATAACCTTACAGAACCCCGACCGCAGGTTAACATTATCAGACCTTTTTTCACGTGTGCGTGTGTACCGTGTATTTGTTATTGATTACTTATATTGTTTTACGAACTTATACATATTGTAGTAACGAACGATGGACTCTTTGGTAATCGATAGAGACTTATTTCTTGTTACACAGACTTTCTCTTGTATGATCTTCTGTAACCTGGTGCACAGTAACTTGTGCGTTCTCGGTGGCCCAGGTACTTGCTGTAATATTAACTCTTAATTATTACTGTGTGATTGACTGTCTTTTAAGTTTGTAACCTAGTTATTTAACAATTTTAACAATTAAAACTCCTGAAAAGAGACGGACTTTTATTATGTACACCAGAACAGGGCACACAGAAGCAAATGTGAGTGTATTTTTTGAGAATTTGGTTCACTCAGAGAAAAATGCATCTTTGAACCACAAGATGTTTATAATTTAGATGACTGCCACCACTGGGCAAAAACCGCCTAAAGTATTAGCTCAGGTTGGCTAGGGCAATTAGTCAATCTCTAATGAAAGAGGCACATTAGTGACAATGGTAGCTATAATTAGTGCTTCAAGAATAACAGTGGCCCCGTTTCTTGTGTTTCATAGGGTGCACTTTAAAAACCACATGCTGCACAATGCCCCATCCGGTTCTGGTGGAAGAGCCACTGTTTCAGGTTTGATGAATAGAGAATAGTTCTTACCAGTTACGCAATATTTTGTGAAACATAAAAGAATGGAATAAACTAATGATTACAGATAATCATGAAAGCCACACAAGTATTGCTGCCATATACGCTAAAGGAAATGGCATAATTTCACTCACTCTTATAATGTTGTGGTTGAACAGGTTTAAAAAATTTAATAAATTAATGGGTGTTAAATGTTCTCAAAACAAATCGTTAAACTAACTCGAGATACAACCCGTTCACCAAAAGTAATGCGTTTATCTCAGTCGGTAGTTTAAATAGGCCGGTTCATGCTTTTGTTTTGCTTAATTACCACAATTTATGCTGTGTTATTTCCACTTAACATCAATAGAGAAAAAATGCAATGTAACACAAATAAAAATGATCTCGGACGCCAAGTTATTTTTTAATTATGCTCGGAATAACTAAACCGAGGTTTACAATAAAAATTTTACCAAAATGTAAAAAATAAAAAATATACAGACTATGTTTATTAACAGTTCAATTTAGGGTTATATAAAATATATCTTAAAGTTAGCCTTATACTAAGAAATCATTAAACTTATGAATACCTGTTACAAAATATTATACATGTTCTTGAGAATCCCTGGTCTTGTAAAAAATAAATGCGGAAATGCAAACCAAGGTGATGCAATCCTTGTATCAATGTTGCGCAATATCTCGCAATAACAATTCTTTACGCTGTAAACCTCACCAAAATGGAATTTTATTTCTTATAAATTGCTCTTCAAGAAATTTGGGTAATCCAATGTTTATTGCATTCTCTCGAAAGTTCAGATAAAAATTGGGATCTACATTTAGATCTGCATTAAAAGCAAAACACAATCATAAAATGAAAGCGTACGTAAAAGTAGAATTAAATGTGCAATTAAAGTAGTAAAAGTAAAAGTGTAAAAGTAAAAAAGAAAGTGCCTGCAAAAAGCAAATGTTTTAGATTTTAGTATGATGCGAGTTAAATATATCTTACCATTAAATCAATGGCACTTTTCACAAAATTTAGGTGGAAACCCAAATATGGCTTCCTGCATCAAACAGCGTACCACAAGAAATGAAGAAAAGGACGCTTAGAATGTCAGATGATATGGCATTGCGCGAAAAAAGGTGCGCCAAAAATAAGTCAAAGATATAGAACTATAAACCCCTAAAAAGATATGCACTTAAGTTACACCAAAATGCAAATTAAGTTGCCTACCACATACTTACAATTCAATAATTAAAAACTTTTTTCTTATATTTCCAACTAAATGAACGAAGAATGTAAATTACGGTATATTTTAATACAACTCAAAATGGGTTGATACACTCTTCCACTCCATATAAGTTATAAGCTGCAGTAAATTTTATAACACAGCATGTTGTGCTTTTAAGGCCAGCACTGGGAGCTCAACCACAATATACGACGTAGCTGGATTGCCATGGCAGAACATTCTTCCTTGCCTTTACGTCGCAAAATATTAGTAATGGCTTTACAACAAGTGGTACAGAACCGTTAAATAGACATTTTTGGACCTGAAGATTTCTTACCAGCCTATCTGACTGATCGACCTTTGCCAACTGGGTCTGCTGATTTTCCATCTACTTCCACTGCTGATGTCGCTGAGAACTTACTTTCGATTTCTACAGCTCACGTTACTTAATGAGAATATGCCTTCCACGTCAACTGCCCATATCTATGAGAACATGCCAACTGCAACACTGAATATGAATCAGTAACAATACTGTGGTATTGCCCCAGAAGATATTCAGTCTCATCCCAAAGCACCTGTTCCAAAGACAAGACATATGAAAAAATTAAATCAACGATTCTAGCGGACATTCCAGTCAAAATCCGTGTAATGCGTTCAAAGCGATTTTTGAACCTGACACGAAATACGTTACAGATAGAATAAAAAAAAGATATGGTCCAGCTCAGCTGACTTTTGAAGATCATTGAAACGGTAGTGCACTGGATGCATGGGTGGTATAACGCGCAGTGTAGAGATACCCAAGGAGCCACGTAGTTTTAGATTAGACAGCCCCTAAGCTACAAAATGGGGAATTGAAGCTGTAAAAGAACACATAGAGGTACATATAATAATAAGTAAAACGCACAATAATCAAGTAAAATCCAAGGAAGGTCAAGCTAAATAGTTATATTTATCATATTAAAAGAAATAAACAGTTTATTTATAAATAAACAGTTTATTTATAAATAACACCTTATTTGTGAATAAATATACATAAATTATTACTCCATGTTTTCCCAAATAAGGTGTTAACTACGTCAAATACTGTTAAAAGTAAATTACGACCTTGTTTTTACTACATTAATTAGAAAAAAGAAAAAAACTTGTAAAAGGTAAGTTGGCAAAACAACCGAATGTAAAGGTCAATAAATACCTGATCTAACTAATAATGGTAGAACACACACCTTACCCACATGAACTATACACAATATTTAGTATTCAACTGCGCTGACTCATTGTGAATGAACATGTCCTAATTTTTAGATAATCAAACACATGTTTTATATTGGCAAGACAGTGATCACTCTATTACCTTACAAAAGACTATAAAGACCCCTTTTTGTCTTTATAACATAAAAGTCTAAATAAAATCTAAATATAAGATAAACAATGGATTTGTGAACGTAACGCAGTTATATCATGTAAAACAAAATAGTTTAGTAATTGACATTAATGTAGTTGTAAGAAACTTTATGATTACACAACTTGAGCTATTTACAATGTAGCTTTTAATTACATTCAAATAAATTAATTTTTACACTTAGCTTAAAATAGCTTCCGCACACATGAGGTATATGTAGCGAAGAGTTTTGGCTTCGCTGCAGTATCAAACAGGTAACAGATTAATATATCATTGCAGCACCAAAAAATAGGCAGTCGAGCAACAGACGGTTAACATGTGCCTCTACGATGGTTAACGCGTGGTGCCCCACGATGGTATAAAAGAAATTATTCAAATAATGAAATTAACACCGGCTGTCTTCTAAAACTTATCCTGAATTGATCAGGTTGTAGATAAAAAATATAGTATAAATTGCTAGTATTGGCATAAGAGAATGTAGAAGTATTAACTGCTTAGTAACACTGGCTTGAGTATAGAGATCAGTATTCGTCTTTAATGAAGTAGCAAGATATTGGTGTTGGAAGTAATTTTACCAATTATAAAGAATTAGTCATAAGTATAGTTTTCCTAAGCTAAAAATAAGTACAATTTAGTAATGTTTTGAGATCAAAAGCATGGCATACCTAGACCACGTGAATTTAAGGTATATATCCGTAGCAGAATAAAATCCATAAAGCCGAAACAAAATCCATTAATAAACTAAGCTTTGATAAGTCACACATTAAGTGATGCAGTTACAAAACTAGGAAAATTCAAACCTCTCTTCTTTCATTCACGAGAATCTCTTTTACCTCAAACGAAATAACATTGAATTTGGCAGCGTAAAACGCAAAACTCGATGGTTAAATTGTGGTGCCCCCACGATGGTCTAAAAGAAATTATTGAAGTAATCAAATTAACTCCGGTTTTCTTCCATAACTTATCCTGAAGTAATCAGGTTGTAGGTAAAGAATAAAGTATAAGTTGCTTAGTACTCGCATAAGAGCCTGTGGAAGTATTCATTGCTTATTAACATTGGCAAGTATAGAGATCAATATTCGTCTTTGATGAAGTGCAAGGATATTGGTTTTCGAAATCACTTTACCAATGAGTTAGTCATTAGGCATACTTTTCCTAAGCTGAAAAGGAGTAGAATTTTGTAATGATTTTACGTGAGACGCATGGAATACCTAGTCCACGTGAATTCAAGATGTATATCCGTCAAAACGTATTAATAGAAGAAAAGTCATAAACATAAGGCAAACTCCATCAATAAATTACGCTTTGACAAGTCACACATTAATCAATTCAGTTACAAAACTAGGAAAATTCAAAGATTTTTCATTTACCTCAACGCGTTCATTTCATTTACCTCAAACGAAACGGAAATGAAAGTGAATTTGACAGCATAAAACGCGCATCTCCAACTTAACCTTCCATTTCAGAAATCCTGTTGGAGAAATAGCGTGCCACTTTTTAAAACTTCGGGATATAAATGGTAATGCAAAATTGTGAAACAATATGCATTGAAAGTTAGGAACAAATTCAATAATATGTACGATGTCATTTAATATCTAACATGAAATGTTACAACCGTCTAGAATAGGAAGAAGCTAGGTTGATAGAAGAAAGGAAAAAAGAAAAAAATATAATGCAGGAAACAATTTCAACAAACAAAAAGGTAAAAAGACTAAGAGGAAATTATTTGACTGAAATGAATCGGAAAAGTCTGAATAATCCGTTATCTACGATGACTCTTCTTCTGTGATGGGTCTTTCCTCAGATGGAGATAGCGCAGAGTATTCTCCAGGGAGTTTCGTTGTGAGAATCGATGGTAAAGACTCGACAGTTTTCAGACATTATGTAATTAAGGTTTCATTTCATAAACGTTTGAGTGGAACAATGAAATTCATGCTAACAGATGAAAAAATATTGTATAAGGCACTGACATATTAAAATTACCTAATCCCGTTAATTTAAGCTCAGCTCGCTATGCAAGTATGCTGTTTTTCAATTGTGACTTGAGTGATTTTACTTTGTGTTAGTATGTTAATCTAATCGCAATTGTGATTCTTTAATTTGTTGTTTCTATTTCTGCATGTAGTATTCCTGCACTTATTGATTTGTAAAATATTAATTTTACTTATGAATATAAACCCATTTAAAAATAATGGTTCAGTTAACCTCCAACAGGGGTTAAGTAAACCACCTTACACTAGGTGATATATGACTTACTGCCTTTGTTAAGGTTTAGATTAGGCTTTTGACATTTTTTTTAGTTCATTAATTATAGCTGAATATTATAATACATTGAAAATTCGCCTTTCTTGAAAAAATAAACACAAGAAAATGAAAACTTACTCAGTTAACCTAGCCTTATCCTACATAAACAGTGTAATTTACGAAGAGGGTGATGGAAAAAGGATAGAATCGGTTATTTCATAAAAGAATCAGTAGTAGAACGGGACCACTTGAGGGACGTGACGTCTTAGTGGTGGGGGTAGAGTGGGGATTGAGTGGAGCTCTGGGTGGAGGCTGTCGGTGGGGTCGCCTTCTTTTTGGTGGCGTTTTTCAACCCCTAGACGGAATTAAGGTCCTTTTGACCATACACCCCTGGTTAGGGGTGTTGGATGTCCCTAGGGTGTGGTCTAACGGCTATTTTGGCAGGGTTAAGAGGGGGTTAAGACTAAATAAGGCCCTTATAACTTCATCAGGGTGGGGGTAAGACTAGGCCACACCCTCTCCTTTTACCTGGTTGGCTGTACGAGCATTAAGGCGGGGCTAAGACTAGACCACACCCATTCCTTTTACCTGATTGGTTTTGCGGGCGACCGCCTCTGCCATTTGATTGGTCCTTAGCCTCACTACTCAGCAGCTGTGCTATGATTGTAGGACAAAGTCTCTGCATTCCAATTGGTTATGGTGGGAAATTTGAATTTGTATTCTAATAAGGGGACATTGTTTTTAATTACAATTAAATTGCCTTAATGTTAACTTGTAAGACAGGTGGAGGGCTGCGCCACTTGCTCTTGGGGTTTCGGGGTTTCGCCCTTTGACCAAAAATTTTATGTTGTTTGTGGCTCTACCTAGCGGTTTATTTTAAAAGTACATACAGAACCCTGTAATGGTTATCGTGCGAAATTTGAAATAAGGGGTCTAACACTAACTTTTAAGGTAGGACGTATGCATCTGGGCCTCAACCCACCGTTACGCACAACGTATTTTGGTTCTCCTTGGCTCTGAATTTCTATTTAAGACTCTACAGGTTATGGCGGTAAATTTGAATATGTATTCTAATAACGTAATGCTAACTTGTAAGACATGAAAAGGGTTCGCAACTTGCTCTCGGGGCTTGCCCCCTTATTGTCGCCCATAGGTGTGAAATCTGAAATATGTATTCAAGTCTCTACAGGTTATGGAAGGGAATTTGAATTTGTAATGCTAACTTATAAGACAAGTCTTCGGAGCTTATTTTGGGGACTGCGCACCTCGTTGTCATGGCCTCTTAGTTAGAAATATATTCGTAGGCCTTCGTACATTGTCGTGAACCTTGGCGGGAAATTTGAATTTTTACTCTAACAGTGGGGCCATAATGCTAACTTGTAAGAAACGGTGGGTTGAGGCCCAGATGCATACGTCCTACCTTAAAACTTAGTCTTAGACCCCTCATTTCAAATTTCGCATGATAACCATTACAGGGTATGTACTTTTAAAATATATTGCTAGGTGGAGCTACAAAGAAATTCAAGTTTTTAGTCAATGGGCGAAATCCCGAAACTCTGAGAGCAAGTTGCACAGCCCTACACCTGTCTTGCAAGTTAGTATTAAGGCCCCCTTATTAGAATACAAATTTAAATTTCCCGCCAAAACAAAATCGCCGGGAGCCTTATTACTCATAATTAAAAGGGTTATGAAGAAACAGATTAACTACGCCTCCTTCTCCCCACATAACACCCGTGTCTCCAGAAATTTAACTACGACTCATAATTAAAAACAATGTCCCCTTATTAGAATAGAAATTCAAATTTCCCACCACAACCAATCAGAATTCAGAGACTTAGTCCTCCAATCAGAGCACAGCTGCTGAATAGTGGGGCTAAGGACCAATTAGAAGCCTGAGTGGCGGTCGCTGGCACAACCAATCACGTAAAAGGAATGTATGTGGTCTAGTCTTAGACCCGTCTTAATACGCGTACAGCCAATCAGGTAAAAGGAGTGGGTGTGGCCTAGTCTTAACCCTCCACCTTAATGAAGCCGTAAGAGTTTTATCTAGCCTCAACCCTCCTCTCAATCCTGCCTAAATGGCTATTACACCACACCCGATGGGCATCAATTCAACACCCCTAGTCAGGTGTTAGACTGCCAAAAAGGCTCTTAACATGGACAAAAGGACCTTAATTAGGGGCTAAAATCCCGCCCAGGGGTTGAAAAAGTCCCCCGAAAAGTAGCCGACCCCAGCCAAAAGGGCACTAATTAGGGTTAAAAATACCATCAAGGGTTGAAAATTCCGTCTAATGGTTGAAAAACGCCACCGAAAAGAAGCCAACACCACCCGCAGTACCCACCCAGACCCCCCACACAATCCCACTCTACCCCCTACCACTATTACGTCACGTATCTCAAGTGGTCCCATTCCATCAGTAGGTACCTAACCTTTTGATTGTAGGTTTTATAGTGCTTGAATTACAGTTGGCCCTATAATTAGTGATATAATCTTAGAAATAAACACTTGAAACGTTTTGTTCGTTTGGGAACCAATGTTAGATGCTTTGCTATAATGTTCTGTGAGAGATGTTTACAAAAAAACGACCAGAATACACATAAAACCGTGACGATTAATCATATTTTAACTTGCGCAATTGCATGCTGTTACCTGCTTAAATAATCTGGCTCAGTTAATGGTTCTGTAAGGCTTAAAACCTCAAAACTCTAATATTTCTATTATATATGTCTATATATATATATATATATATATATATCGGGCAAGTGTGCCTGTGGTAACACGATCTGCTTAGCTACTATTTGGAACGTAATGAGTTCGTTTCCCGTTACCGCCTACCCTGTATGAGGTGTGTTTAGAAGGTTTTACGCATACACGTATAGCGACATTATAACTGCGTATACGCACATCATGTGTTGCTATTTAGGCGAATACTGGAGTAGTATCTTCCTCTTCAGAACTCTAACTGACCGCATCTATCCTTAATCACCCTACTCAAACCTCGCACTTTATGTATGAATATTGAGAATTTCTCAGTGGGTGAAGGAACTTTAGAAAGCAAAAGTAATGCGACTAAAAGACGTTGTCTTTTCTCTTTTTCTTTCTGTAAAATAAATACTACATTGAATTCTGTAGCAATTTTGCAGTAATGCCCAAAATGTTCGAAGATTCAGCAATTATCGTAATTAAATTAAAAGACACCAATTATAGAAATTTTGATATGTGAAGCCACTTTCAGTTATCGACAATGACAGCAGACTCTATCCTTTATGATGATCCTCCGCAGAACCTAATTTCAGTACACGACTTTAAAGGGGTGTGTAAAGAGTCGAATATTCTTGAAAGATTGTTATTAATTCACATTTTCTAGTCCTCCATCATGCACTTATCAAAATGCGAGTTGAACATTTTGTGACCATTTGCGGAATAAAACCAACACGGAATACCTATTCAAATAAAAAGCATTTACTTGGTTAATGTAGGTTATGTTGCACATACTGGAATGAAGATGATGAAACCGTTTTTGACATCCAATCTTATGGAAAAGGTACGACTGAAGAAAAAATATTTTTTAAAATAATGTGATGGTTTTAGGTTATAACGCACACAATTAAAAGATAAAGTTGAAACTAAATAAAAACGAATGTAATTTACAAAATTGATTGTAATAACTGTCATCTAAAATATATAGGCATGACATCTAGAAACTTAAAATGTAGGCTAACCTCCCATCGTAGTGATATTAGAGTCAGAAAGGATCCATGCGCCCCTTCTCAACATATAATGAGACAGGACACCATCCTGACTTTAACAACGTTAAAACTCTCGAAATTCAAACTAACTTGTTCAAGAGGTTTTTCTTAGAAATGGCGCATATACATTGTGAACATAATTCTATGAATAAAAGAACTGATATTTAAAACCTTAATATAATCTACTCAAACATATTACATTTAGATAACCAACGTCAGTTAAATAAACAATTAAGACATTTCACTTTCAACAACTCTAGTTCTCTCTCTCTCTCTTTCTCTCTCTCATGGTACACCCCACTTTTCTCCTTTCGTTCTGAAGATAATTGATTGAAACTTGGGAATATAACAACCTTGTGCATACCCCACAAAACCTGGTTTGTTGCACCAAAACCATATTTTAACACTCGTATACTATTTTTTTCTCATAACGAACTGTATACTTCTTCAATTTTATTTAAACTTGCACACTATATAGAATTTAAGCTCGATAAACTCTAAACCCTTTATTATGCATATTTCTAACCATCGCAATAGAAATATATATATATATATATATATATATATATATATATATATAGGGTGTAACAGGATCATGGTACACCCCACTTTTCTCCTTTCGTTCTGAAGATAATCGATTGAAACTTGGGGTATCCTATATACATAATAAGCGGCACTTTTTGACATAATCAGCGATTTTTTTTCATTTCCGGTTTCGCCGGAAGTGACACTAACTTTCGATTTTTAAATGGAACACCCTGTATATTATTGCATTTTTGAATTCTGCATAATTTTCTGAATCCAACGATGCCAAATAAGTGACATTTCAAACGTCAATATTTTTTATAACATAATTTTTAGTTTTCCATTTAGGTGTGCCATGATGGTTCCGATTTATTCAAAATGACCTTTGTAATGGTAGAAAAATCGAAATCCCGTCAAAAATACTAAATTACGTGATTTATGAGCAAATAATGTTCATCAAAATGGTTTTTGGGACAAAACTCATTTTTTTCAAATGGACTATTATTGGTGCCGTGGTATCATTTATTAGTACTATTACTAAGAAACTTATTCATATGTCTTATTAAAATGTGCGATAAATACAAACAAAATTACAGCTAAAAGAAAATAAGAAAATACAATTTATTTATAATTATCTTGTTATACATAAGGTGGCTTTGGAATACCAAAAATTAACACAAAACATTACAACAGTTCTTCAAAATGCTGCCCATTAACGTCAATGTACTTCTGAACTCGTATCGCCGTTTCTCGAAGAACGTTCGCCAATTGCCGAGCCGTTATGCTATTAATTGCGCGTCTTACACGTAGCTCTAGGTCTTCACGGGTTAAAACGGCGGTTACGTAGAAAATATTTTTTAAACGACCCAAAACAAAGAAATCAAGGGGTGTTAAATCAGGTGACCTTGGAGGCCACCTCTCAGGACCATTAGTCGAAATTACGTTTTCTCGAATTATGGGGAGGAGCTCCATCTTGTTGGAAATAAATTCTCTATCTTAAATCTAAAGGTAACTCATCTAAAATGTACTCAATCTCATTTTTCAGGAATCTCAAGTATCTGTCACCAGTCAGGGGTCCTTCAAATATTATTGGAGCAATGATTCTACTACCGACGATTCCAAGCCAAATATTGAAACCGAACCGCAGTTGAAAGTTACCCTCCCTTAATAAATTTTGTATTTTGTCGGTTAAATAATCCCAAATTTGCAAACCTAGACTCGTCCGAAAACAAAATCATTCCCAAAACATCATTGTTTGGTTGCACGTTATTCTGCAAAATCCAATTGCAATATTCTATCCTTCGTTCGTAATCATTTTCGTACAGATGCTGGTCCAATTGCTATTTAAAAGATTTATAGTGATATTTGTGCAAAATTCGGCTTACCGTTTGGTGACTGATTTCCAATTCAAACCCAATTTGCCAAAACATTAATTTCCGTTCCTTCGTCAACAATGAAATTTTCTTCGGCATCATTGTTCTCCTCTCCTCGAAATTGATTTTCAAGACGTTTAAAATAATTTCCCGCTGGACATTGTCTATTAGGATATCGTTCGCCATACAGATTTTTAGCCTCTACAGCATTTTTTCTACATTCCCCATAAATAATTATCATGTCTGCTTTTTCATCTCTGTATCTGTTTATAAATTGGCGGCATTGTGAACACAATTAGCAAGAATTTTAAATTATTTTTAAAGACAATAAAAACACCGATAAACCAACAAATGTTTGATAAGCTATATTTTCATTGTTTTCAAAGCCACCTTAGTTAACTTCTTATCTTCCCTATAGAGAGTTATAATATTTAATTATAAATAAATTGTATTTTCTTATTTTCTTTTAGCTGTAATTTTGTTTGTCTTTATCGCACATTTTAGTAAGACATACCTATGAATAAGTTACTTACTAATAGTACAATGGCCCAGCAATTGGCGAACGTTCTTCCACAGCTTAAACACACACTGTGATTTTTCGAGAAACGACGAAACGAGCTCAGACGTGCATTGACGTTAATAGGCAGTATTAACAACTGTTGTAATGTTTTGTGTTCATTTTTTGTATTCCAAAGACAACTAATGTATAACAAAATGTTTATAAGTAAATTGAATTTTCTTATCTTCGTTTAGCTGTAATTTTGTTTGTATTTATCGCACTCTTTAATAAGAAATATGAATAAGTTCCTTAGTAATAGTACTAATAAATGGTACCACGGTACCAATATGGTTCCATTTGAAAAAAATGAGTTTTGTCACAAAAACCATTTTGATGAACATTATTTGCTCATAAATCACGTAATTTAGTATTTTTTACGGGATTTCGCTTTTTCTACCATTACACAGGTCATTTTGAATAAATCGGAACCATCATGGCACACCTAAATGGAAAACTAAAAATTATGTTATAAAAAATATTGACGTTTGAAATGTCACTTATTTGGCATCGTTGGATTCAGAAAATTATGCAGAATTCAAAAATGCAATAATATACAGGGTGTTCCATTTAAAAATCGAAAGTTAGTGTCACTTCCGGCGAAACCGGAAATGAAAAAAATCGCTTATTATGTCAAAAAGTGCCGCTTATTATGTATATAGGATACCCCAAGTTTCAATCGATTATCTTCAGAACGAAAGGAGAAAAGTAGGGTGTACCATGATCCTGTTACACCCTTTATATATATATATATATATATATATATATATACATATATATATATATATATATATATATATATATATATATATATATATATATATATATATATATATATATATATATATTGCGATGGTTAGAAATATGCATAATAAAGGGTTT
Source organism: Vesta saturnalis (assembly GCA_036346205.1). NCBI lineage: Eukaryota > Metazoa > Arthropoda > Insecta > Coleoptera > Lampyridae > Vesta > Vesta saturnalis. The sequence continues at coordinate 792,988 of JARFJB010001773.1, forward strand.
AGAGTTTATCGAGCTTAAATTCTATATAGTGTGCAAGTTTAAATAAAATTGAAGAAGTATACAGTTCGTTATGAGAAAAAAATGGTATACGAGTGTTAAAATATGGTTTTGGTGCAACAAACCAGGTTTTGTGGGGTATGCACAAGGTTGTTATATTCATAAAAGCAACGAGCTATACCAGTAGCATGTTAGAAAGATCAACACGATTCATACTAGTGTGTACGTTTAGTTTCGTTTAAGGTATATAAGTAATTTCACAGTTAAATCAATTTATTTAAGCAATTTAAACACGTGACAGATATTGATTACATGAAGTACGATAATTCTAATGCATAAACTCTGCGAACTATAAAAAAAGGTTATGGTACGAACAGAGTATATTGGTAAATCACGGACAAAGTGTTTAAAAAGTGCATAAATAGTGGTAGTGATTTAGAAACATAACTAAGAATATGAACAACATTTGTGCAATGTGATATTTAATATATAATGACAACCTGTATACAAAAATGTAAATATCAAATTAGAAAAGTTGGGTTAACTACCTAAAATTGAGGTATGGAATAGAAATTTTGTTAAAACTAGGTAAAATGGGTTGAAATATGTATATTCTAATACAGTTTTTTATGTAGAAGTTGAATATGTTTAGTTTAGTTGTAAAATATAAAATTTGTTAGATATTAGTAAATTTAGATATTAGTTTGTCAAAATGTAAATTCTTGAAGCAAAGTATGGCATGTGAGGTGTCTTTTTGTGCGGAAAGTTACCCTGATTTCAGAAATGTATTTATAAAGCAAATCCGAATTGATTTGAAAAAGTTATGGCATAATTTATGTTTTAGTTAATTTAACATTTTTGTTTAGACCAATCAGATTCCCGGTTCTTTTGTATGTAATGTAAACAAAAATTGAAAATTTGGTATCCATGAGAAAAGTATAAAAGGAATTTCTCCTGATTTCTCGCTCTCTTGCTTTTGTAATTTTTTGTGACTAATATGTAAGTTAAAATTTTCGTTAACATTATCGGATTTGAACCGTGATCAACGCAGAGTTGAGATTTCAGAAACAATTGTTTTAACCTATAACAAAATTTAAAACTCGATTATAATTGTCGATAATATTGTATTTGTTTCATTTCGAAATTGTGTTTAAACATCGGGAGATGTGCATCTTTTTATGTCAATAAAATCCTTCAGTTATTTTGGATGTGATGTTTATTTTTTTGAAATTGATGGAGGTTATAAAATAAATTTAACTTCATATCGGCATCTAAAATAAAAGTGCAAATAAATATAAAATTTCATAAAATACAAGTTAAACCCGAAAAATTATTAAATATTTGAATCAATATTTAAATATACATAAAAATAAAAGTGCTTGTCTGAAAGTATATGAGAATACTACATAAGTACATCGTATTTACCACGAGGAAGATTTATCGCAAGTTAATGGATTTGGATGAAGTTATGGAAATTAAGCAGCACCATTTTCAACAGCAAGGCAGTAACATCGATACATGGAAAGAATTCTACGTCCAATTTTTATATGGAACAAGCCTAATGTGACCATTCTTTGGAAATTGCAACAACACATGTGAGTTAAATTTTTCTATCATAACCGCACTATTGCATTGATTATTTTTTTTATGTCGTGTATTTATATTCTTTGTTTGTTTGTGTATAAATGTTTGTGCGACAACATGTATCAATATCTGAAAAGTCAATGAACAGGTATAATTATAAAAATAATAATGTTACTTTGAAGAAAATCAAAATTTTAGATCCTTTGGTGAAATTTTTGACAGGCTGCATCTATTTAAGTTAGCAAGGACGCAACGCATGCGTAATTTGTAAAAAATCCAACGAAGTCTGTTTCACATTGAAACTATTAATAACAAGTTACAATTTAATTATTAACAAGAATATTTCCATGTGTGAAATGAAATTTTTTTTGATTGCACGAAAAAGATTCGAATAGATTTAAATTTTTATAAGAATAATTAACAAGATTAAATATTTTTATTCTAATTCAATAATTATAATTAAAAACCATTAGAACTCTACCCCTGATAATATATATATATATATATATATATATATATATATATATATATATGCACAAACTGTCAATCATAAATTATATCACATTAAATATTAGTACTCTTTCAATGTTTTTAACTAATTTTTTTATTATTATGTATGTGAGTGTGTGTGTGCGTGTGCGTGTGCGTGTGCGTGTGCGTGTGCGTGTGCGTGTGCGTGTGCGTGTGCGTGTGCGTGTGCGTGTGTGTGTGCGTGTGCGTGTGCGTGTGCGTGTGCGTGTGCGTGTGCGTGTGTGTGTGCGTGCGCGTGCGCGTGCGTGTGCGCGTGCGTGTGCGCATGCGCGTGCGCGTGCGGTGCGTGTGCGTGTGCGTGTGCGTGTGCGTGTGCGTGTGCGTGTGCGTGTGCGTGTGTGTGTGTGTACAATGCGTTTTTCTTTAATCCCAACATCATATTGTACACAATGTAATTATCCATACGCTTAGTTTAAAAATAAGCTCGTCAATCTATAGGATATGCGCAATTCACTATTGAAACTGAACCAGCCTTTTCAGTATTTCTAGGTTACGTGCATTCTAAATCAATGTAACGCAGAAACTTTAATGTGAATGATGTGAAAATAATTACATTAAATGTTCGAAGTGTCTCCCATGACATTCTAAACAGTATCTTAAGCGGTTACGAAATTCTTGAACGGTATTTTGTAAAAAAAATGGGGTTCAACTCATTAAATGCAATAAGTATACGATTTTTTAATTCGTTGGCATTCTGTACGGGAGCTTCATTATAAATTTTAGATTTCGAATAACCCCAGAGAAAGAAATCATTTGGCGACAAGTTTGGTGATCGCGGTGGCCAAGTAAAATGATCAAATCTTCCTGTCCACCGGCCTGGAAATGTTGTATTAAGAAACTGTGTCACTGGTTTTGTAGAGTCTGGTGGAGCGCACCAGTTAGAATGAGGGGTCGTCAATATTCAACTCCTCTATTCGTAGAACAATATGAGATCGAAGTGGTTCTAAAATCTTGGTCGCATTCAAATTTCCATCAATAAAGTAAAGCCCGATTGTTGATTATTCCAGCCCAAACGATAACTCTAGCGTTACATTGTGTATGCCTCAGATTTTGTAAATGATAACTCGCTCGTCACCAATATCTGTTTCAGTAAAGAGGGTGATGTATTAGGAAGATAAAAATGGGTAATGGAGATAGGTGTGTACCGATAATTTTGTACGACTTTTTGAGTTCTTTAATTTTATGATGATTTTTACCTTTAATGCCTTTATAGACCCAGTATTCTCCCCGCCTTCGTCTGTAGATAGCCTCGTCTGTAATGAAAAATAAAGATTAGTTGATAGATCGAGAGACACTTCACAACTGTAAATTTTAAAGTGTAGAATAAGTGTGACTATTTGTGACCGTATAGTCTTATTAGGTCAACTGGTTTAGCTAAGCAAAAGCACAAAAATAACAATGTAACGGTACATAAATTAGCTTTAATACAAGATAATTTGCCATTCTCAACAATAAATGTGATTCAACAAATTGTGTTCAAACTAAATCCTTGTGTAATTCAGAAAATATTATTTTCACTACATAATGAGGTATAGGATTTCGTTTAACTTACCTGATTAATACCACCTGTTGTTGGGTTACCGTTAATATTGTTAATATACCCTGTACTAGATGTAGACGCTGAAGTTGAGGGCATGGTCAATGGTTCGGTTTTACTGCAGGTTTGATAGCCAGGTTGAAAATCATATTGACGATTCAAAGAAAGACAATCTGTTTGTTACATAATAGAGATTTAAATGATTTAATATTAGTTAATTTCAGAAGTAACGTGGGGTATCTTCATTACTACTGGAATTAAATGTTTTAATACATTACCACCTAAAATTCAAACTTTGTCAATTAGAAAATTCATTTTTGTCTTGAAAGAATATTTCTTGGAGAGGTTATTTTAATCCGTGCAGGTATTTTTAGAAGCAGATGAAATTGTTATTAATTCAGACTTACCGCCTTGTTAGAGCGTAAGAAACGGTCCATCGTGGAAGGTTCAAGAAATACTTAATTTAAAGCAAGGGAGTCTGTTGTATGTGTGGGCTTGACCAGCTACAATACCCCCACCACTTCCTGTAACAGTGGTACCACTGACGACTAACCCCATATTCCTTATAACAATCTCATGTGTTCCAGTTGGAATGCAATAATACTAAGAAATAACAATCAAAATAAGTTTCTGGGCATTCAAAGTTGAATAAACATGATTTCGATGCATGAAGAAATATGTTTTAATTATTACTAAAAAAATATTTGTGGCGAGGGAAAAAAGGGGAATTTTGCGGTTCGTAGAGGAAAACTTTGTTGAAACGGGACGGTTTGCCTAACAGATCTTAAAGTAGTTTTAATGATAGGTTGATTAAGATTAAAGTATTGTTCATTAAAATACTAATTTTAAACGAATAGCTTATGGCCTCCTTGAATTTTCATTGACGTTTTTGAGAATATTAAGAGAAAACCCAGACATTAATGTAAAATAATTTAGAAAATATTTTAATGTCGTATAAATGAATTTTATACAATAAATTCAAATTTTCAGATTGACATGTATACCATTTTAATGATTTCCGTGCATAAGTAATAGTAAGCGTTCCCGTAGTAAGAATCTATTGATAAAATCTATAGCTAACTTCACATCGGTATTAATTTCATTACTTTCAGATAAGTACTGTAGCATAAACCCAAAATAATTATTTAACAATATAAAAAGCACGTGTTTATAAAAAATATGCTTACACTAGATGAAATCAAAATAGCATTGCGGAATACTTCGGACAGGTTTTACAATAAATACGGTACTCACAATTAGATATACTTACAGCAGTACAATGTGCGATCGTCACATCTACTGATTCAATGTAAATGTCTGTATGTCTTTGAATACTTAATAAAATTTTTAAACACTCTGATGTGTTGATAACCTTGTCGAAATTAATAACACAAGTATACATAATTATGAGAAATATTCGAATAAGTGTGTTTATTATTTTGTTATTATTGTTATTATTTTATTTTTAACAAGATAAATTTAAATTCATATACCTTAGCTTCAAGTTGTTATTTCTAAATGCAAGATGCCTGCTTTAAAGTTTGGTTTCAAGTTAGATAAACTGATAAAAGAAAAACGTGTAACTGAAGAAGATGTATTAGAGATAAATAAATGGCAAACTACCACATCCTATCCAAAATTGGTGAAAGAGCAAATTGCCGTGTTTCTCATTTCGTGTGATAATGATCAAAATTTAGCAAAGAAAACGATTCAATACTATTTTGATATTAAAATGAGAGGACCCCAAATATTCTATAATAGAGATGTGGAAAATGAGAATTTGGTTAACTGTGCTAAAGTTGTGTAAGTATTTTGACATTTTTTACGATAAATTTTTGATAAAAAGGTTATTAGAATCTTTGGTGGAATTCCCAAGGAAATTACAGAACTTACAATCAGTTCAATTATAATATGCTTTGACCACTTCAGTAAATAAAATATCTATCGTGAAACAACTAATTTTCAATTATTATATTAGAATTTAATTAAAAATCCTAGAAAATTCTGTCAAATCAGATTTTTAAAAATACAGGAGTTAAATGACAAACAAATGTGTCACTAATCTCAATGCAATTCAACAGCTCTTTGTGAAAGTAACAATAGCGTGTAGATTTAAACAGATAATAATTTCTATATTTTACTTTACCTGCATTATATTATAGCACGTTAGAGAAGTTAACTTTAACAGGCTGGCTTCCGTCGGAAGAGATATACACCATTCTCCTCTGTGCCGCGATAAAAATAAATAAATAAATGTAAGGTAACTGAATTTTTATTAATTTTAGGCTTACAAAAAATGAATTCATACTTTTTTTTTACAAAAGTCACCGGTGATGCTCACGGCACTTAGGTAAAACAACATTCTTAGGAAACCATGAGCATCACTGGTGATATCGGCAAATAAAAATACATATGAAAACGTGCCTAATGTTTTTCAGTAAAACAACTCAAACATAAAAATATTGCACTTTGTATAAACCTTTTCGTTGTTTTTTGAGCTATTTCATGAACTTGTTCGTTTTATATTTTCTTGTAGCATCCAAAGCACTTGTTTCCTTTTTTCCTGTTTTGTGAGGTCTTTCCCTTTTCCTCTACCAGTTTATGTTTTTCGGCGTCTAATGTATTTTTGATTCGATTAGGAACTCCTGCAAGTCCAAGAATCAATTGTTCTCTGAATTCTGTTATTTGAATTTTTTTCTTTGTAAGATTTTTCCATATGATCCAAGCATTGACTACACTTGCATTTAGCAACAGTTCGAACACCGCTTTATGATACCACCTTATTGTCTTCCTAAGAGGTGAAAAATACCTTGCCATTTGGTCAATATTATCCACACCTTCCTTTCCACAATTATAGTCAATAATGACATCAGGATTTCTAATTTCCTTATTATTACGGTTTTCCTTCCCAGTAGCTTTCATATCAATTCCATGTTTTGCTGTCAGGAAACACACTTCTCTTTTATCCATCCATTTTCCAACAACAAATCCTGCATCACTTTCCCTGCCGATAATTTCTCCTTTTTTTAGTTTGGCTTTTGTAACTTCTTCTGGCAATCCTTTGCGATTTTTTCGCAATGTACCTAGAAGATGTGTATCACGATCTAATAATTTTACAGCTAATGGCACACTTGTATAATAACTATCGATTACCACTGTTCTTCCTGTATCTAGATATTTGTCGCAAAGTTTCATTACAACTTTTTCGCCTAAACCTTGGAAACTATCTTGGAAGTTTTTACCTGAATACAGTAACATTCTAAAAGTGTAACCTGTTGTATCACAAAGTTTGAACATTTTCAAACCATACTTATGGCTTTTACTTGGAATGTACTGCCGAAACAGAGGACGTCCACGAATGGGAATCATCGATTCATCCACCACTAAAATTTCACCAGGCACACAGTTACTAGCAAATCTTGTTTCCACCATTGTAAAAATATTTTGAATGTTGTGTAAACGATCATTTGGCTGGGCAGTTTTATTATCTGAAAAATGAATATTTCGCAACAATAGTTGAAACCTGTTCCTTCCCATAAGATCAGGAACAAATGCGTTTCTATACAAAATGGATTTACTCCAGTAATCGGAAATTTTTGGGTACCTTACTAGACCCATATATAGGACAATTGCCAAAAACTTACGCATTTCTTCCTTATTCGTAGGTTTCCATTTTTGGATCCTAGCATGTCGTGTGTGAACCTTGTTGTTTCTTTGTTCATCTGCATTTTTATTAGTTTCGCGAACTAATAATTCAAATATATCGTCATCAAGTAAGGCACTATACACTTAAACAGGAGTAAGCTCATTTTTATTTTCTGGATATTCGCTAACAGTATCATTATTATTATTTTTTTTTATGATTGTGGACCTGAACAGGCTAAACAAGGCCTATGGTGCTGAAGCACTCAGGAACACTTAGGAGGATGGATAGAGGGATAATGAATTGCCAATAGATGCCTATAAACAGCTACCTTAAATTTTCTCATATAAGTGAGAGGAAAGCAGCAACCAGGGAGATCATTCCAGAGTTTAGAAGCCGTGTAGAAAAATGTGGATTGCGCCCGTTTGGTTTCGACAAGTGGAGATTTTTACTGCATACTAATGATGTGAATGAGCGAATCGAGTGTTTCTATCAAAGATAGCCCGAGATGGTATTAAAGAATATAATTCAGCAGCACAATAGCCGTTGTAATAACGATAATACAAAGAAAGAACTGAAACCATCCTTCTATGCTCAAGGGACTGTATGTGACAAATTAAGGACGGGTCATTTATAAGCCTAATTGCTCCCTTTTGAATACGATCAACGATATCGAGAGCGTATTAGGGAGCACTAACCCAGAGGTGAGAATTATATTCCAGATGAGGCCGAATTTGGGCCTTATACAGCAGAAGGAGTTGTCGAGAGGTAAAGCACTACTTAGATCTGTACAAAAAGCCTATTTTGCGAGCAGCTGTTTTGATAGCTGGCATAAGATGATCAACCCATGAGAGATTTGAAGATACAGTCATACCCAACAGAGTAATAGAGTCTGAAAACATAAGAACTGAGCCATTCATACTTACAACAGGAAATGATCGATCTTTTTTGGCGGCCACAAGGCAACACTGAGTTTTACTAGCATTAATTTTAACTAGATTATTGCTTCTCCATTCGAGAATACGTTGAATGTCTTTGTTGATTGAATTTACCATTTCAGCCTTAATTTCTTGATTGACATGGAAGGTGGATTATCACTATGAGAAGACTGAGAAGAACTACAGTGAAGAGTGCTATCGTCAGCAAAGCAATGGATGGGGTTTGAAGAAATAAGGTCATTTATGTACAGCAGAAGAAGTGTAGGCGTTACAATGGATCCCTGCGGTACGCCCGCGTTAATGCTAACTTCTTTTGAAAAAAAACCATCAACTACGACACGTATTCGTCTTTTATCAAGGAAACTAGAAACCCAGTTGATCAGCGTATCATTTAACCCAAACGAGGTGAGTTTGGCAAGTAAGCACTTATGCCATACTTGGTCAAATGCCTTTGAGATATCTAAAGCGACTACAACTGTTTCACTGGACTGCTCTACTGTATTGTTCCAAACTTGGGTCACATATGAAAGAAGATCACCTGTTGAATGACTTTGCCTAAACCCATATTGGTGGTCACTAAATTGCTATGTCGTCTACGTGTAAGCAACGACCAATTTCAGGGTTTAATGTACGAGTTAGGTTGTTTACTGCTATAGCAGAATTACACTAATTGAGGAACCCTGTGGAATCCCATTAATGAATTACGCCATATTTCCCCTAATTTCCCAGTCGTGTATCTTTTGTAGCACAGAGTACCTCCAAACAGTACCATATGCCTTTTCGACATGAAAAAACTCAGCAGTGAGATGTTCCCTGTTAATAAAACTTTCCTGTATTTTTGTACCAAGGTTAACTAAATTATCATATGTTGAATAATTCTTACGGAACCCTGCTTGAAAATGGTTTATCCACTTATTGTCCTCTAGCAAGTTGACTAGCCTTTTATTGACTATCCTCTCTAGTAATTTCTCTACACAACTTGTTAATGATATTGGCCGGTAGTTCTCCGGTTTTAAATAGTGTTTATTTTTCTTTGCAAGTGGGAAAATTATTGCAGTTTTCCACATTTGTGGATAGTAACCCTCTTTCCATATTTTATTAAAAATAAATAATAAGTAATGTAGACGTATGGGAGGTAAGTTTTTTAACATTGCACTAGGAATATCATCTATGCCTGTTGCCGTGCTTCTAAGTTCCCTTAGTTCGTTTATTATTTCCGTTATATAAAGTAATTGTATTTTATTTCTTATATACATATATATATATATATATTTAAGAAATAAAATACAATTACTTTTTAGTGCGTTTCATCTAAGAGCTACATCCTTTTATACAAAATATATAACTAATATAAGTAATTTATTTCACAAATTACAAGTTAAATGTTATAAAACAATATCATCCTTATTGATCCATGATCTTTCATACAATCCCCACCACTTTACGAATAACTTCTTGGAGCGAAGCATTTTTTCTACTAGATAAACATCAGGATACTATGTTTTCTGTAATTCATGTTCATAAAACTCTCCTAGTACAGATTTTCCCTTCATGTCGTCCAGCATGTACGTAGTGGGGTTAGTTTCACAATCTTAAATAGTTCACTAGATCAATTAGGTGTGTTTCCTTTGGCGAAAATACTTTTAAATGTACTGATTCGTACTATCACCCACAGAATATCGATTCCTATCGAATATTTTTATGTGATTGTAAGCCTCTAGCTTTTCATGATTACCGACATCTTTGGGCTTCATACCGATAGTTCTATGATTACGATTGGTATAATCCATGGTTATGGTATCAATTGTATCAATCCATTTGTACTTACCTTGTAGGTTGAATGCTTATATATAGCACCCTTAATGGTTCTGATAACACGTTCCGAAATTGCAGCCTTCTTTGTGCTATAGGTGGAGTAATGATTGACTCCATAACGCCGCATTAGCTTAGTAAAATGCTCATTGTAGAATTCGTTTCCTGCATCTGTCTGCAAATTGGTAGGTTTCCGTCCTTCTTTGAAGATTGCTTGCATGGCCTTGGTAACTTCTTGACCTGTTTTCGTTTTTAATCCTTTAATCCATAAGTATTCAAAACAGTCGATAACCACTAATATATACTTATAGCCCTTATTTTGTTTGGCGTATGTGTTAAATTCAGCCAAATCTGCTTGCCAAATAAATAATTTTTTTCTTTAATATCATCTCATTGTTATCAATTGTAGCAAAACAGATTTATTGAACAGGTATCGATTTACCTTGAACCGATAGCTGTTAATACCTAAACAGATCAGTTACTACTAAACTACTGAAAGCAGTTTAAGGTGTTATATATTCATCAAACCTGTTCATATAGCGACCATTATTAATTTTAGCATCCTTGTTTATGACCATGAAACCAAACGGATCTACCCAGCACCTTGAACACATGTCCCGAAATAATTTCTTGCTTAGGGTGGGATTTACATGATCCTCATACACATGTTTTAGGTTTAATTCAAGGTTACTCAAATAATATAATTAGTTTCGCATTATCACGAATTAGTTGCTTTGGAATTTTAGTGTAAGTTTGGCACAAATAGAAACAATCAATATCGTTATGTCAACCCATAAAAAAATATGCCCTTAAGTTATTTTGCTTTCACAAACTATATCATCGAAGATTAAAATGGAGTTTGATTTTGCACAATTAGGATCAATCACATCCTGATTGTCACTAAAGGTAACCTATATCCTTCATTGGAAGCAAGATTTCCTGTAAAAGATTCTACTTGTTTTAATTCAATGACTTAGAGTATACGTATACATGTTTAAATTTCAAACCATTTTTCTCAGCAAGCAGACTAATCATTGTGTTTGTTTTACCACAATTGGATGGGTCGCATATGATTCCACGTATACTATTAGGAAGTTAATCACTATGTTTTAGAGTACTAGACTTTTCATCAAAGTCATGGTTTTGAATTGAGAGTTTTTGTTTTTGAGCAACTACTTTCATCGTTAGTGGATGAAATAAAACTAAGCGAATAATTATAACATTTTTATTTACATACTAGAAATATACAGTGTATATTCCGTTAATTATGATTTTTTCGCTTCTCCAGTGAGCGGGCTGTACTGCACAACAGCATCATGAAGAGTAAGACCAAAGGCAACGATTCCAATATCGAAAGGTGTCAGAGATTCCATTTCCAATTTGATGTCCGCTGTTAAGTTTTTTAGGGATTCATTTTGTTCAGAGTAGTCCATTACAAATACTGGACATGATTTGAATTCAGAATAGTTGAATAATACGTTGTTATTATCTTCACGGTAGTAATCACGTCGGAATTTCAAAAAAAATGTGATAGGCACGTATGTATTGGTTAGCACCAAAGTTCAAATGCATTGCTTCATATGGATAATATTCCGAATTCAGATGTGCTTTAAGGTTTCTGATGTTAATGTGATCAAAATTTCCTACCCTTGCTGACTTTGTGTACCTTTTACCTTGTTGGAATACAACAATCATCCAACGTGGTTTTTCCAGCTGTGTTGACGGTTTTATTGGCCATATGTCTGAGGTAGGTTGTTTTAAAGCAGATAATTCATATAACTCCTATTGACGAAATGGGACAGTAATAATAGTATTTTTATTGATTCCTTGAAACAGGTTAAGTTTCGCAGCATCCCTAAGTGTTAAGAGTAGTACTTTTGCTTTGCTTTTGCTTGCCGTATAAGAAATGTGTCCCTTAAAGCGTAGATGTTATACCTGGATTTCTGCAAACATCCAGTCTTTGATCGCCTAACTCATAACGAATTTCTTCGAAAAGAAATTTCGGGAAATTGTTGGCTAAGCTGTATGCTTTTGCTTTCAACTTCTTTTTTTGAGCTCAAGTTTACCTTCTATGTACAGAAAACTATCATAAGTAGCCGTAATTAGATCTTGACTTTGAATGAAGATGCGTATTCTTCGGAAGGTCCATATTTAGAAGATCCATACGGAACATAGTGGGAATATCTGGTTTAACTATAGTATTAACAAAATGTACGTTTTGGGAGACGTTTAACTATTCTGCCATTGTGGGTGAGAATTTTTAAAACAATTGACGTTAAAAAGTTTTTCTCTGCAGATGTTAACCTCAATGAAGGTTGATGCCTAATTAATGACTTACTGTAGGGATGATGTCTTTTATATGAATTTTTGAAATATGGAATAGGTCCTTGATTAATTCTCAGACCCATGTCTTTTAGTTCTAAGCGTACTGTAAATGGTTCACTTTCACCAAGGTCTATTAATTCACCCTTTTGATTAGTCAAATTAATAGTTATATTACTAATTATGTCAGTGTTTACTTCTAAATATTGAGTATTGCTTAGAGTTTTATCTAGACGATAACCTGGTGGAACTGAAACATCAATCTCATATAATACTTTATCAGGTTTCCCGTTTCGATAAGATCCCTTTATAATGCTGCACTCTACGTGTAGATTAGTGTGTTTAAGTATTTGGATGTCTAACGCAGATGTATGTAAAATACTTGGTTCTAATATTTTAAACTCAAATCTAGCTCTATCGGTGGGTGGAAGTTGTAGCTAGCTGTGTTACCCACACCTTCTAAACTGAATGTTATTGACATAACTGAGAAAATTTGATGTTGTGCTGATTATTTATATAAAAATTGTGGGCATAGGTGTCCGCAAATAATTGTATTAAATTCTTGATCTTGGTTATAATTATAATATATGTTACACCCCCGAAAGTGGTTGATCACTTCGATTGGTGGGTTATTGTCTCATTATATTCTTGTTCATTTTCTTCGGAAAAGTCAAATGGAACTTCACGCCTTTCCTTGTTTGCTATAAAATCTTGTTGATAATTGTCTGTGCTACTTACTTGTTCGTAATGTTCAGCAACCTCTAAAGGTTCAGTCACTATTTCCTGTTCTTTTCGTATTTTTGGTGAAGTACTGCCAATGTATTTTTCTGTAATTGCTCTTATTTTTTCCAAATTATTGAAGGTGGTGTGTTTAGAGTTATAGTATTCACAAAGGTTTTCCATGTCTTTTCTGTGCCTCTTTAATTTTCCTTCGTGCAATAGCGCGTAGCTTTTAGAATTCTATCAATTTATCTATTGTTGGATTTACCGTAAACGTTTTTAAAGCTTTTTTTCTATCGTTAATGGCTTTCTCAACATTTGGATTCCACCAAGATACTGTGAATTTATGTATTTTGTTGCTCACCTTCGGGATTGTTTCTGACGCAGAGTTTAGAATTGAATTGCTAAATTCTTGGACCATTGGCTCCAGTTCTAACTCTCGATTAATTGGCACAATTTTTTGTTTATATGCTTTCCAATCTGCTCGATGAATGTACCATTTGTTAAAACGTAACGGGAGAGTTTTTGTTTTATTGACTGTATGAGTATGGGATAATGGTTGCTTCCATGAAGGTCCATGTCCACGTATAATTTATAACTATTTTTGAGGTGCATATAGGTAAATCAATAGCAGTGAGTTCATTAGATTTAGAATAGAAAAATGTAGGTCTACCATCATTCAAAAGCGTAAGTGCTTCTGGATCGAGGAACTGCTTTACCATTTTTCCTTTAGCGTCGCGTTTTGTTGAGCCCCACAACGGGCTGTGAACATTAAAGTCCCTTATCAATAAAAATGGTTCTCGTAGTTGTGGAGTAAGGTCAACAAGGTCTTGTCGCCACCTGTTACTGTCAGGTAGGTAGACGTTACATATAGTGACTTTAAAAGTTCAACTGTCACAGCAACGGCTTGCAATGGAGAATTAAGCTTGATTGGATTGAACACGCATTCTTCATGAACAAAAATAGCTACGCCACCACTGGCTTTTTGGCGTGTGCTACATCATGACGGCAACAAATATACTGCTGCAACTCAAATTCTTCATTTACTTTGAAAAAATTAATTTTTCAACTTTGACAAAATTGTTTACAATATCTTTAACAATTTTTAACAAATATTACTACTGACGAAGATAACTGTAAGTGTTATCGAAACGTTTAGATTGTATAATTTAAAATACACCATTAAAAAAATCCAAAAAAGGTAAGTATTTTATCATAGAGATATGCCACATTTTCGTCAAGTAGTCAAATTCTCATTTGAGGGCTGACTATCGTGACGTGGCTTCTTAGGTCTACCTAGTTGCCAACCTCTCTTTTTCTGTACCCTCTGGGAAGGGTGTATGAACGAAGAATCTAAATCATCATCAATTGGGGGAATAACTGATAGTTCCCATTTTCTTTGAATTGGTATTTGGACTTTGTTCAAAATTGTGTGATTCCACATTTGTAGCGTGTACAATTTTCGAACCAATTAATTTTAATTCTTCTTTTACCGCTTCAGAAATCAGAGTTTTCAATTCTGGTATGATTTCCTTTAGTAGGCTTTTAATTTGTGATTCAGAGCTTAACGCTGCTTGTGCAAATGATTTTCGTGAGTTCACCGGTGAGAGTTTTAGTTTCTCTTTTGCTTCATAGTACGAAATTTTTTTCGTGATTCTAAGTTCTTATATTGATGTTTCTTTTTGGTACATTATACAGTTTCTAGAACGTGCCGGATGCGATCCTGCACAATTTAAATATTTTACTGGCTCCTCGCATAGACTACCTCCGTGCGGAATTTTGCTACATGCACACACTTGTTCTGTCGTGCACGTCATTGAAGTGTAACCAAACTTCTGACAACGGAAGCATCGAAATGGAGGAGGAATATATGCTTTTAATCGAAGAGGATGTATTGCACCTGTAATTTTTTGCGGTAGTATAGGCGTATTAAATGTTAGAATGTGATTTGGCGTATTTATCAATTGGCCATTTTTTCGTGTTTTTATACGTCTAACTGCAATTACTTTCACGTTCTGCAAGCCTTCTACTATTTCTTCGATGCTGCAATTTAAAAAGTCCGGACAGTAGGCAACGCCTTTAGAATAATTCAGCGACTGGTGTGGTGACACCGTAACTTCCATCTCGAATCGATTTATAGACAATAATTTTTTTGATTGAGGGTTCGATATTGTTTCAACCAATAAACCATCTTTAGCTTTTCGAATACTATTCGTGTTTCCAATTAGATCAAACATAGTCTTTGCAATTAAAAACGGAGAAACTTTAAAGAAATCTCCTTCATCTTTTTTTACAAGATGGAACCGAGGTAAGTCTACCGTTTTTTTCTTGTCTGTAGGAAAGACCTCCATCAATCGAGTCTTACTGGCTGGTTTTATAGGTGGATCATCCGACACCTCCATATTTAAAGAGCTGGCACTCTGTGAATTTTTTTTTATTGTTATTATTGTTATTATTATTATTATTATTATTATCTAGAACTAACTCAAACATAATTTTATTTAAGATAAACATTGTTAATTCCTTTTATAAAATTTTCCTCCTACAGTATGACAGTACTACGCTAAAACGGTATTTGCTAAGTTTCTATATACTATTTTATCTAAAATAGGTTTTCTTTAAATGTAATCATAATAGAATTCGACATACTTACACTCACTCAGTCCCATACGTACACATGCGCGAACTAGCGCACTTACAAACAAACACACACACACACACACACACACACACACACACACACACACACATACATACCTACTTATTCACTCATTTAGTCTCTTACTTACTTACACACACACACACACCCACACACCCACGCACCCATACTCACACCCACACCCAAACATTCAAACCCACATCCACACACTCACACACCCTGGCACCCACGCACCCACACCCAAACACCCAAATCCACACTCACACCCATACCCATACCCATACCCACACCCACATTCACATTCACACACATACAGGTTGCGGTATTAGTGGGTCGAAGTACGATATATCCGTTATTAAGTGAGATACCAAAAAAGCTATTTACAAAAATTTTAATATGCCCAATATTCATATTAAACAAATCTCAGAACAACATGTCATATGCTAGGGATAAATTCAAGTCTAAAAACTTTGCATATTTACAATCTACTCCATACGGGAGTAATAAGTAAGTTCTATAAATTAAATTATAGCATGAGGGGGTTCGGCCAATGCTTTAACCCCATATTAATTTATCTACTGCTAGGTGTCGTGATGAGGTAGGTTTTGTGGCCATTTTCTTATGAGTTGGTGACGGTCGATTGGTAAGACAGTTGTCCCACGAGCTGATTTTCATGCCTTGCCAATTTTCGGTATACGACTTTGAAAGCCTTTTGATCTCGTCCGGTCCATAGGGACTCCCTAGGTCGTTGTGAATGGTTCCATTTGATATGTTCCACGGAGCATATGTTATAGTTCTAAAAATTGTTGATTGGCATCTTTGCGGAATCTTAGTATGTGATGTCTTTGCGCACCCCCACAATTGGACTCTGTAGGTCCATATGGGCTTAAATATTACTTTATATAGGAGTAATTCGTTTTTAAAGTGAATTGGGATCGTCTCCCTATCAGCCAGTTCATCTGTTTCAGTTTTAGATCCATTTGTTTTATTTTCTTTTTACATGTGTGCTCCAGAGCAATTTTTGATGCAAATGTATTCCAAGGTATTTTATTTCGGTTTTCAGGGGTATTGGAGTGTTGTAGAATAATACAAGTACGCACGCGATGCGTATGTTGGTAAATGTGACATGGGCCGATTTACTGTCGTTCACTGTTATTCTGCATTTAACGGACCAATCTTAGAGTGTTGAGGTGATCTTGCAGGCGTGATGCAGCTATTTCCGGATTTTCACTGTTTGAGAGAACAGCCGTATCGTCGGCAAACGTTGCAATTATAGTGTTGTCTGCAGTACGGGTATCAGAAGTGTACAGTAAGTACAGTAAGGGTCCCAACACGCTACCTTGCGGAACTCCAGAGGTAATCTTGTGGTAGGTGAACACGGTGGTGTTGATCTTGACTTGAAAATTCTGTCGCTAAGGTATGACTGTAATGATAAGTATAATTGACTTGGGAAGTGGAGCTTAATTTTGTATAAGAGACCTACGTGCCATAAACTGTTGAATCACTGCTGGATGTCTAAAAAGGCGGATGTACAGATTCGATCTGTTTCGAGATTCTCTATAATTTGAGTTACGATTCGATGGGTTTGATTGATCGTAGTGTTGTTGGCGGAATCCAAATTTATAATGTGGTATTATGTGTTCCAGATCTACGACATTGTGTATTCTCATGAGGAGCAGTCGTTCGAACACCTTGGATATTAAGGGTAAGAGACTGGTTGGTCGGTGGGAAAAGGGTTGTGCAGGAAGTTTTCCCATAATTTGTGCAAAATTCCACTGGTTTGAGAAATGACATAGTTTGAGGATGCTGTTAGAGATAGTAGTGAGGAATACTATTGTTTTCCTGGAGAGATTTTGCAGGACTTCTCCCACAATCAGATCGTAATCTGGGACTTTACGGGTATTGGTGGCTAATATTTGTTGTCGGACTTCGCCTGGTGAGAAAGGTTTGGTTGACATTGACAATAGTCACGGAGCCTCTAGGAATGATGTGGTTTCGGTATCATCTGGGTTTGGTAGGGAGTTGTGTAGTGGTGTTGTGAATATGTTAGGAAAATGTTTAGCGAACGTTTCGACTTTGTCTTTTTTTACATATGTTTTTTTTTCTAATCCTCTAAGCATTAACACTAATTTAAAGACGGTACAATATTGTCTTATACAAGAGACACAAACCACAGACAGGCAGGCTTAACAATGCTAAGAATGGGGCGATATGAATTGTCCGCTAGCTCCTAGATCGCAGTCGGAGAGGGCGTGCGGTCCTTTTCGATAAGGAAAATTTTAGGATGTTAAAATCGGGGCGCCACTGACTCACTATTATACTCGCCCACCCTAGAGCCAGCAAGGGCTGAAGATCGAAGCTCACGATCCCAATAGCCGTTCTTACCTGTCGTCAATCGGCAACTGATTGCACTCGTATATGAACTTACATGCTTAAAACGATAATTAAACAATCATTTAACACCATGAATCAATTAAATTTATTTATAAACACAAACACCAAGATCCGGTAATCCCAAAACCAATTTAATTTTTACAACGATGGGACAATTCACGCTAAAGTCCAATTACAAATGATACAAAAATACACAAAGATAAATTAGTTGTAGTTATACATATATATCTTATCAGCCGCCTTGTACGTACAAGTTACAACTCGACTTCTGTAACTAAAATGGATGCTATCTGCAACTTCTCGCTTTATTTACGTTATTATAATCGATTCTGCAAAATAACTTGCGAGATCTTTAATTAATGATTAAACTTTACAATCCGGCAACACTGCTTTTAGATCTTATATTGCAGACAACATTGCTAACCTTTTATTTTGTTCTATACAACAATTATTACTATGACTACAATAAAAATAATAAAACGGTGCTGGTTGATTGGGTTTACACTGCTTTGTTTTGTTCATTAAACTGCATGAAATCTTAATTTAGCTAGGATGAATTTTAATTTTATTATTTATTATGCATGCGTTTCTAACCTTACAAATTTTGCTTTATCACTGGGTGTTTTTTTGTTTGCTTTACTAAAACTGAGTGAAATTTGAGTTGCACAGCTTGATGTAGGTATGACAGAAACAGTTTCACACTTATAATTCTCGACGAAAGGATTCTAATTTTGTAATTTCATAAATATTGAAACGGCCAGTAATAATGCTTGCATTGAATGAAAGCAGTACTCAGACGATAATGTAAGTATGAATCAACCATTCATCGGTAAACATGTATTCCTTATTGCAGCATGTACACGACAATAGACCTTACACACAATAAAGGCACTGATTGTACTTCCCTGATTACGACACTAACCTGCACAACTGTTGCGTTTGGTAACACTTCTACCGGTCTTCCAAGTCTCTGAATGACCCTCAATAACGAATGCTCGTACAATTCTGGAATAACCAGCTCGCACCCGAAATTGTAACTCGATATTGCGTTTGTGATTGCAATTTGCGATTAATAATAAAACTCAATACGGAAAAAAAACCCTGTAGGAGAAACGGTCAGTAAACAAATCAGATAACATAACAAAATTTACCTTCTTCGAAGGGTTTCAGAGATAGAAGCTGATGTAGGATATTGTTAACTTTCTTTTTTTTTATCCTCCTAAGGAGTGCACGAATTGAAATTAAATCAAATTATTGAACGGTAATCTTCCAAATCGTGTTATGAGTGTATGGACTTGATCCCTTATATAAAAAAAGGTAGCGGTTCACTGGTTAATTGCCCAATACACCTTGTTAACAAAAATTTTTATCGAAAATCTCAAGATGGCCGACGAAGGAAGAAGATAAAGAAAAAAGGTCACCAAAACTATTCAAAATTTTTCATTATCAGTAGATAATGTTTAAATTTGCGAAGTGGTGGAAAGAATGCTAAAAGATGCAGATTCCTTTATTTAATTACAGAAACCTGTATAGTTCATTGAAGTAGAAATCTGATTTTTGTTAATGATTTGTTTCTCCATAAGATGATGGTACTAACTCTTAAAATTATAATTTATATTTTGAATGGGTGTTTATGTGGTAATTTAAAACGTAACACTTTTTCTGATATGGTTTCTTGATGGGCGGTATAGTTTAGTTTACTTTGTTTAAAAAAACCTTAAGACTATTACAGTCGTCAAATATATAAATGTAACAATGTAACACGCATCACATACACACATTTAAATTGTTTCTCACACATCATTCAAAAACTCATCCGCAGTGCATTAGCATTGATCAGTTAGATAAGCTTTAACCCAAGCCTCAAATTTTATAGTAGCAATTGATCTTTTCAACCTTTTAGTTGCTTTCTACAGCGTGCGATCATCAGGTGAAAGATTGGTAATATAGTGGTGGAAGGTATTGTTCCTTGATTCTATTAACATGTTGCGTAGTTGGTGTGTAAGTCTGTTGAGCAAGGTTTTGCTGTCTCTATTTTTTTCATGCCTTCCGTTTCTGAGCAACGATATCCCGGATATGACGAGGATGTTGTGTATGTGTGTGGTCTGTTGGTTTGGGCGTGGCTTGCCAGCCAGCATCTTGTATCATTGTCGTCAAGTATTCAGTTACTTCATCAAGGTCTTTAGCGCTCTTGATTTCGATAGCTAGATTGAGATTCCTTTCTAGTAAATTCTTAAAGTGGGCCGAGTTAGTGTGTTTTGTACATAGTTTTATAGTGGGTTCTTTGTAGATGATTGTGGTACTTGAGTCGTGATTGGCTTCTACATGTCTGAATGTATTTGTTATGCCACGTGTTACTGCACAAACTAGTAGGTCTAGCTGTGCGTCTGTATCAGTGGACCAGTACGTTCGCTGCCCAGTTGGGAGCTAATTGCAGCTGAGAATTTCAGTGGCTCTTTGGATTATTCAGCCTGTACCCCCACGTTGTGTTTTTAGCGTTCCAGTCGCCTCCTATGATGAATGATTTATCAAATATTGCAGGAACTCTTCTTACTCTTCGGTAGGAGTGCAAGCGTAAACGTGCTTGTGCTTTGTATTTTGTTGATCTGATGAGTTACCCATTCGTTATGATTGATTGTATTTTTAATTATAACTGCTGATCCTCCGTGCACCGTACTATCTGGGTGGTTGGTAAGGTGTACGGTATAAAACAGAATTTTGATAACTGTTCTTGTCGTTGCGTGGGTTTCTGATTGAATTTAATTTAATAATATATCAATATTTTGCAATTGCAAAATGAGATCAGTTCTGGAATGTCGTTAGCAATACCATTAGCATTCCAGATTGCGATACGTAACTAAGTCGCCATTTTTATGTTAGTTTGTTGATGATTGTTGAGAGCATGTTTAATACCATGCTGTTCTAGCTAATTAACTGGGAGAACATTGATTTAAATTCAGCAAGAAAGTTAGCTAGCGTTTGGTTTATAGATAATGTTTGATCATTATTTGGATGGTTATCAGTTCTTCCTTCTGCTATTTGTGAGTAAGAAGATTTATTTTGAAAGGAACTTGCGGTGTCGTTGTTTATGTTGTGCATGTGGTTCCGAAGTGGGGGGAAGTCGTTCATGTTTGGTATCTGTTGAGAGCGCATTTTATTTGGTGCTCCTCTAAATGGTGCATTCCTGGCTCTCTGTAGGTCTTGGTACACTGAGCATCCCATGTAGCTAGCTAGGTGATTTCCGCTACAAAGTGCACATTTGCTTGGAGTATTTGGAGGTTTGTTACAGGCGGAGGTTTCATGGTGGCCACCGCATATAACGTATGCAAAGGGCCTGCTACAATAACTGTGTGACCATATTTCTGACAATGCAGGCACTGCGGTGTAGTATTCTTCTTCCTAGGCCGTTCGATTTAAACTTTGATATTGCTGATGTATTTTACGTCGAACATGGTTTTATAATCTTTAGGTTGGAATAGTGGTAGCGGTTGTTTGGTTAGCCTGTGTCAAATATTATTAATGTTGCGGACTACGTGTTCTAGTTTACCTAGTTCTGTTTTGATGACCTCCTCCGGAGTCGTATAGTGGAGATTTCGTGTAGCCACCCTATATGACCTTTCCTTCTTAAATTGGAAGGTGTGGTGAATGATGTTTTCGTCTTTGAGATACGTTTTGAGTTTTCTGTAGGAGTCTGTCGTGTTGGTGTAAGCTTAGCGCTTCCCCTTGCCTAAGTTCTTTTGTTCTAAACTCTTCGGATACGCAGTTTCCTCTTCGTATATGGCACCTTGTGAGCTAGTATAGACTTTTTATGGCTTTACGTGCATGAATATTTACCCAGATTGCTTTTAGGTTCCATATAAGTTTTCTTGGTATACTATCATATGTTTTTGCCTCCCATCAGAGCGTTGATCCACTCATTAATTTCTGCCAATGTTATTTCTTGTACGTCTTGACTTTAGTCTACTCGTTCGTCTTCGCAATTGTCGTCTGCTTGACATATTTGACCTGTATTTAGCATTACCTCGAAGTACTCCTTCCATCTCGTTATCACCTCTTCCCCGACGTGTATTATTTTTCCATTTTGGTTTTTTTATGCACTTGACTGTCATTTTCTCTCCTTTTCTCATACGTTTGAGTGCTCTGTAGAGCAACGTTTGATTTCCGTGTCTTCCTCTTTCTAGTTTCACTCTGAATTCTTCCCATGCTTCTTGTTTTGCCTATTTTAGCAATCCTTTCATTTTACGCATCTGTTCTTTATAATTATTGTACCTCCTAGTTGTTCTAGTTTATAAGTAGTTTTTCAATTTGTTTTTTTTTAATTTTCACCTCTGCTTTAAGTTCCTGGCTTCACCATCTTATTTGTTTCTTATTCTTGTTTATTTTAATACTTCTGCACATTTCTTTAGTAGTGTTATTTAATATTCCCTTTACCTCTCCCCATAGCCCTTTTGCATCTATTTCTTTTTCATTGTTTTATAACCAGTCCATTTTTTACGATTATTCTTTCGCCGTTGACACGTTGCCTTGGTATTGATCCGGGACACAACCAGAGTTCTTAGGAGCAGTTACTTGAATGTCTTCCATAGGATGTGTCAGGCCCCATACAACGCGATCTTCTGCATATTATAGGCACTCGGCGTCCCTGGCTTTGGTTCAGATACTTTCGTAGAACCTTGCTGACGGTACCTAAAGCTCCAATTACATCTGGGATTGTTTTCGTCTTTGCTTTCCATGACATACCGATGTCGATGTTTAGTCCCATGTGTTTGGAGATTTTTCGTTTCCCTTTTTTCTGACGTTATGGTCTGTTTGGAATAGAAATATCAATTTACATACACATTTTATCTACCGTATTATGGACAATGATATGGAGTGGATTAGCATTGATAGCTAAATCGGTTTGCATTCTTTTGTCCCATATAATGTGCCCTAGCCGGTATTAAGCGCAGGTTGCGGAGTATGTTGATACCATTGATCTAACGCTGTGACCCCTAGCTGTTTACATATCGTCCAATGAACATACCCGGCAGCTTTATTGTGTCAATCCATATAGTCTGTAACAACTAATGCGGAGCAGCTGGATATAACGTGACTTACCGTTTCTTCGGCTTCTCCACACATTCTGCATTTGCTCTCCACTTGGTGTTGAAGGATTCTCGTCTGGTGGTGCTTGTTGTTTAGGGCTTGAACCTGCGCCGTAATAATTGGGTTCTACGTCTCTCCTTTTAGCGCTGGGTTTTGTAGCCACGATAAACTGGTTTCGAAGTCTATGAATGGCTTACTCGCAACTGTCCATGTAGTGCTTTTTCTTTGACACGTGAATTCGCTTTCCTTCGATGTTTACTTTCAGTGTCTCTGCCTCTGATTTTTGCTCAGCCACATTATATTGAATGCAAGTTTCCCTTGCGGTTTTTGCCAGAGAGTATTTACGTTTTCTTATGTCGTGATCTTTAACCATTTTCATGAGCTTACCTTCACTTCGATCAAGGTAGTTGCTAAGACCTACGATGGCGGTATTGAAAGCAGATTCGAACTCCATTAGTCCTCGACCTCCATTACGTCTTATTATGTACAGACAGCCAGCGTCAGTCTTTGGGCGATCTTCTCAATTTCTGTTGTTGTACAGTTTATAATTTCAAAACTAAAGGAAGGGACAGGTACTGCTAAGCTATTAATGGCACTGATCTTATTCTTGGCGTTAGGCTTGCTTCTATTGGACATGTGGCTAATACTCCTGAGCAATCTTCTTCTGCATGACATCATGTTGGGTCCCATTCTCTTCATCAACTCCTGGGTATTTATAAACCTCCTTTTGCTCAAGGTTCTTGTTTTCATCCAGTAGAATGTGTTGATTGATGTTTCTCTTCCCATTTTTGACGATTATAGAAGCACACTTATCCTGATCGAACTCCATTTGGATGTCGTCAGTCAATGTATTCATAATATGCATCGCATGTCTCATCTCATGTTTGACGATGATCATAAGGATGTCCATGCGAAGTGGATGGCTAGAAGTATTGTGATCCACATACGTACACGCATGTATCCTCACGCACACGAACGCACATGGACGCACATGCACGCACGCCCACATACGCAAATAAACAGGAACGCATACGCAAGCACACGCACTCTCGCACTCACGCACACACACCTGCACACGTACGCACGCAAGCAAACACACACCCGCAGACGCACGCACGCACACGCACATATGCACACATGCACGCACGCACACAGGCACACACGCACACACGCACACACGCACACACACACACACACGACACACGCACACACCACACGACACACGCACAACACGCTACACGACACACACGCACACACGCACACACGCACGCACACGCACACACAGCACTACACACACACGCACACACGCACACGAACACCACACGCACACGCACACGACACACACAGCACACACGCACACACGCACACCACACACGCACACGCACACACGCACACACACACACACACACACGCACACACACACGCACACACGCACACACACACACACGCACACGCACACACGCACACACACGCACACATGCACACGCACAACACACACACACACACCACACACACACACACACACCACCACACGCACACACGCACACACCACACGCACACACCACACGCACACACACACCACCACACACCACACCACGACACACAGCACACACACGCACACACACGCACACCACGCACACGCACACACACCACACACACGACGACGACGCACACAGCACACACGCACCACAGCACACGCACGCACACGCACACCACACACGCACACACGCACCACGACACACGCACCACACGCACACGACACACACGACAACACACACACGACACACACGCCACACGCACAGCACACGCACACGCACAGACGCACACACACGCAAGCTACGCACGCCACCACGCACAGCACGCACGCACACGCACACACGCACAGACCACGCACACGCACGCACGCACGACACACGCACACAGCATCACGCACACGCACACGCCAGCACCACACGCACACACTACGCACAGCACACACGCACGCACACGCACACCGCACAATGCACAACAGCGCACACGCACACACGCACACACGCACACGCAACGACACGCATCGATCGCAAGCACACACACACACATACTCGACGCACATGCACTGCACAACGTACAGACACGTCACACGTCAGCACAACACGCACACGCCTCGTTATTTTCAACTGTGTCAAGTTCTAACGAATCGTTAGCACTGCACGGATCTTACAATATCACGCTATTTGCAGCAATACGCTCACGCTATACGCATTACTCGCGCATTTCGATGCACCACTCACGCATTTGCACGTCACATACACCTGCACGTCATCAACGAACTGTTCATTTTACGCAATCTAATCGATCGACACTTCACAAGTACAGACACGCAACGATCAGACGCAACGTATCACACGTACACGTCAAACGCACCTACGCACGCGACAGCTATACGACGACGCTGACACCACCGCACACGCACACGCACATCATCACGCACAGCATTGACACACGCACACACACATGCCACACGCAAATGCGATGCACATGCGCAGCTCACACATACGCGCAGCACATCGCGTGCAGCGTAGCAAACGTACACACACAAACGCACACACGCGCTCGTTTATTTTTCAACATGTTCAAGTTCTAAAGAAATTCGCTCTAGCCACTTGCCGGAATTCTTTTAAAATAATCTACGTTTCTATTTGTTTTGTTTAATTTCTTACCTCATATATCGATTTATTTCCTTTCGTGCCTCTAGAGTTTTACGTGTTTACATACCGCTTCGTTATAAAAATCTGTTCTTTTCAGAACATAAGTTTCGTTATATTCGATTTCGGGTTCATAATTATGTCTCGCAAACGGTTTGGTAGTAGAGGAAAAGAGATGATTGCATCTTTAATTTAATTTTTCGAAGCGGAACGTGATAATGGTGGCCCTCTTTACTTTCAACTGCTGTTAGAGAAGTAGATAGATTATTGTTTTAATTACGCTGCATTAAATGTCTTCTTTCAGAGTGTGGCAGCCGCATTAAATATTAGCATCTGTACGGTATGTTCAGTTTTTCAAACTGTGAAAAACAACGACGCGTTGAAATCACCGAAAAAACGACAAATTCATAAGTCAGTTACCGATGTTGAAACATTTCATACACTGTGTCCGAGATTCAGCATGCATGTATTGCTATATTCGTTAATATTGAAGATAGAATGTCGGTTAAATGGGGAAAGTTTTAGAGAATTTTATGGCTATCATCATGGTAAAGTCAGATTTGAAGTAACTGTTTTTGTTTTTGAAATAATTGAAGAAAACGAAAATTGTGCATTTTCTACTACCCCTTGTAGCTCTTTTATTTGAAGTTTGACAACATTTTGATTTGTACATTATTACGACACTTTTAAAAGACAATTTTAAAAAAAGTACCAAAATTTATCTACAGTCATTTGTTTTTGAAATGCATACACTAACTATTGTTTTTCATATGGACCCCATCTTGGATTTTTACATTATCGAATAGTATTTTTTATCACCTTTTCAGCGATGTATCACATGATACGAGAATTTACTTCCAACTATAAACCCTTGCTAATGTATCTGTTTTTACTTACAAAAGTTAATACATTTCTAACTTTTGTTTTTGGACGCTATTTGGATTTTTACATTATCGAATAGTGTATTTTAACACCTCTTCAACAATGTATTACATGATATGAAAATTTACCTTCAGCAACCAAACATTTAAACAAAATAAAATATGAGGCCATGGATAATAATTGCAAGGACTGACAATAAGATGACATACTTTATTTATTCGCGTAAATTATTCGCAATCTGTGGTAAGTACTTGGAAAAATAATTGTTCTTTTTGTCATTGTTAGTGTTTATTATTGTTGTTATTCTGTTATTCGTTTGTGTTGTTTTTATTGTTTGTCCCTGCGTTGTTATTATTGTTAATATTTATTCCTGTTTTGTATCTTGGTGCAAGATTTTTTGAAGTATGGCGTTAAGATATTCCAATGAAGAGAAGCTAGATATGCTTGAAATCTATTTCAAAGCAAATAGAAATGCAGATAATGCAATAAGAAATTATGAAGAAATATTTCCCGATCGGGTTCAACCGAATAAAAGACATTTCAGGACTTTAGTGATGAATTACGTGTATACAGTGTGTCCGAGATTCAGCATGCATGTATTGCTATATTCGTTAATATTGAAGATAGAATGTCGGTTAAATGGGGAAAGTTTTAGAGAATTTTATGGCTATCATCATGGTAAAGTCAGATTTGAAGTAACTTTTTTTGTTTTTGAAATAATTGAAGAAAACAAAAATTGTGCATTTTCTACTACCCCCTGTAGCTCTTTTATTTGAAGTCTGACAACATTTTGATTTGTAGATTATTATGACACTTTTAAAAGACAATTTTAAAAAGGTACCAAAATTTATCTACAGTCATTTGGTTTTGAAATGCATACACTAACTATTGTTTTTCATATGGACCCCATCTTGGATTTTTACATTATCGAATAGTATTTTTTCTCACCTTTTCAGCGATGTATCACATGATACGAGAATTTACTTCCAACTATTAAAAATTTAAAAAATATAAAATTGAAATAGTAGGCCTTGAGAAGGCATGGATTAATAAATGAAAAATTTATACAATTAGATTCCTAATTATTGTAATTTCTAATAACTAAAATAAAAACAAAACCGATAATAGTAACTATCATAAAACATGCTCGATATGTCCCCCTCTACACTCCACACATTTTCTACATTTTCATATCATGTAATACATTGTAGAAGAGGTGTTAAAATCCACTATTCGATAATGCAAAAATCCAAATAGCGTCCAAAAACAAAGGTTAGAAATGTATTAAATTTTGTAAGTAAAACAGATAAATTAGCAAGGGTTTAAATTTTGATAGTTCTCGTATCATGTGATACATCGCTGAAAAGGTGATAAAAAATACTATTCGATAATGTAAAAATCCAAGATGGCGTCCATATGAAAAACAATAGTTAGTGTATGTATTTCAAAACCAAATGACTGTAGATAAATTTTGGTACCTTTTTAAAATTGTCTTTTAAAAGTGTCATAATAATCTACAAATCAAAATGTTGTCAGACTTCAAATAAAAGAGCTACAGGGGGTAGTAGAAAATGCACAATTTTTGTTTTCTTCAATTATTTCAAAAACAAAAAAAGTTACTTCAAATCTGACTTTACCATGATGATAGCCATAAAATTCTCTAAAACTTTCCCCATTTAACCGACATTCTATCTTCAATATTAACGAATATAGCAATACATGCATGCTGAATCTCGGACACACTGTATACACGTAATTCGAAATACAGTACAGTAAGTTCTTTTGTATTTTACAATATTCATTAGTTATATTTGTTCTTTATTATTTTTAGACGAGCACATAACTGTGAAAATACTTGCGCAAAAATTGAGAAACGATAATTTTTTTCTGGTTGTTAGATATCTCTTCATACCGTTTTGGAAAATATAGGCTAGGCATGGAAAGAGATAATCCCAGAAGGGTTTGATGCAATTACCTGATATCGTTTTGAAACGATTGCGTTTTTTAAAATCATACATGTCAATTAAACGTGAATCTTTGTATCAATTTGTTTACCTTGAGGAAATGTGGATATTCCAAAATGGGACAATAGGTAGATCTTGGCAAGATAACGATTTAAAAACCGTAAAAAGTACAAAAGTAGATGGCAAAATTTATTTGTACTGTACATTTGTACTAATGTTGCTCATTTTGATCAAGTCGGCATTGCACCAATGATATTAGTCTTAACTAGAGATAGTGATTCTGAAAGCGATGTTGATATTTAATAATAAGTAATTAATTAAGGATCATTTAGTTTAATACAATTTAACATCACCTCTTAGTCTATAATTTACTCTAATTACAGTAATATTTTGGTATTTTAGTCTCGATGCGGCATTATTTTAGGTACATTTTGATTTCTAAGTGAATTTGTAAACACCTTCAGCAATATGTTTTTTTTACAATGTAACCATTGATAAATGATTTGTAAAAGAATGCGTATTATTTTAATATTTAAAATTTTTTTGTATAAAATAGAACAATCGTCGGGAGACAGAAACCGAACTTACGCCTACGATCAATGTATATTCGGATGGTCGATTTATTAGAATCTGGGTACAAAATTATTAGTGTATTTTAGTTTTGATTGTGAAATGTATCAACATAAGTTTGGAAAAAAACATAAAGAATTTTAATAACTTAACCTTTCTATTGAATGTAGACAAACATTTCACATCACTGTTTAAATTGGACGTCATGAAGTTTGATCACGTGCAATTGAAAAGATTTTACATAGATAGAATTGCATTATATTTAGTGGCGTTAATAATCTCTCTATGCTTAAGAAACTTACACTCTAACGCTACCTGCACTAAAAGTATATTAATATTAAAATTTTTAGCAATTTTGCGATAATGCCCAAAAGGTATGAAGGTTCAGCAATACTTATAATCAATTTAAAAGACACCAATTACCGAAACTACGATTTGCTGAGTTACTGTCAATTATCGACTATGACCGTAGAATCAATCCTTTATGATGACCCACCAAAAGACATTATTTCAGTTTATGACTTTGCAGGAGTATGTAAAAAAGGTATTAAACAAATTTTATAAATTCTTTTTCTAGCACTCCATAATGCATTTATCAAAATTTAAATTGAATGTTCTGAAAACATTTACAGAATATGATCAATATGGAATACCTCTTAAAATAAAACACTCTCACTTAATTAACGTGAATTATGTTGCGTATGCTGGTATGAAAATGGTAAAACCTTTCCTGAAATCTAGTGTTATGGAGCAGGTAGTACAAGACTAAAATCCGTGGTTCTACTATGATACTTTTATTTTAGATCATAATTCATAGGGATTGTAATATTTTTGATTGGATTCCAAAGGACTATCTTCCTAAGGAACTTGGAGGTGATTTGGAATCAGTTCAATTTTACAATGATGAACTTATGAAAAGATTATTTTTATTAAAGCCCTATTTTAAAGCATTAGAAGAACAAGTGTATGGAAAAAAAGTGTAGTTTTTATTTGTGTTTTTGTGACAGAAATATGTTAATAATATGGGTTCTGTTGTAATATTGTGATAAAAGTACTACAATAATAAAAATTCTTGCTGTTACTTGTGAATTTTCCTTCCTGACTGCGTCTAGTACAGGATATTTTATTTATACCCTCTAATTTGCTTAAAAGCTTTGGTATTTGACAATTTCGCTACCTACGGTGTGAATGAATTTGTTATAGATGGTCAACCAAAGGTTTACTGGTGTCGGTTATGGCGGAGATGTGTTGGTAATCCTACTAACAATATACTTGCTGTGTTTTCTTTGATAAACACGCGGCAAGAGGTTTTGGAGGTAAATAAATAGGGCCAGTTCCAGAAGGTTTGATAGATTTTTGACAAATTTGTATAATACTTATAAGTTATAATGAACCTTCAGCTTTACTTAAATCCTGTTTTAATTTTTCAAATTTGACAAAATTGTTTACTACATCTTTAACAATTTTTAACAAACATTACTACTGACGAAGATAACTGTAAGTGTTATCGAAACGTTTAGATTGTATAATTTAAAGTACACCATTAAAAAATCCCAAAAAAGATAAGTATTTTATTATGAGTGTTAATGGTGAAAGTTGCCATTTTCACATAAATAAGAAGTTTACCTCGAGTAGGATTTAAACCTATGACTTGTACTTTGCTAAAGTACCGCGCTAACCAACTGCGCCATCAAGGTTTTGTCTTTATGTATGCAGAACTGATGCAAATTCTGATGGCGCAGTTGGTTAGCGCGGTACTCGTAGATTCAAATCCTACTCGAGGTAAACTTTTTATTTATGTATTTAATAAAATTAATAATAATTTTTAATTACATATTTACCTTTGAACTTATTCGTTCATAACAAAACGTATAAAAATTTAATAACATATTGTTTAGGATAATTATGCAACCTCTTTTATAAGAAGTTCATTATGAAAATAAGGAAACATTGTAAACGCAAACAGACATTTAAAACTTTATGACAGACAGAGGCTAACAGACATAAATACATGTTAAGGGAGGCATCTTCTGATTTCTGTAAAACGCGCGTGGGATATCTAACATGTACCGGTTGGCCAACTAAGAACGGCCGTCAGCCATATCTCAGGGATGGATTATAGCACAGGTTCGAGAAAAAAAATTTTATAACAAAAGGGGCCTCGAGAAACGCCTGGAAATTATTTTCAGAATTGTAAGTCCACCGCTAGAGGGCGTATTTGACAGTTAAAATTCTAAAAAGCAAAATTTTTCAAAATTTACTCAATCAAGGGGCATATTAAATATTATAATCCTCGACAAAGTTTTAGTCTATCTCTTCAAATAAGGGGTGTGGAAAGTGGAACCTTGCTACGAAAAAATTCTTTTAATTCAGGTTCTGCTTGACCGATTTTAATAAACTTGATGTTGTTTGAAAGAGCTTTTGTTAAACAATAGAAAATTTGTAAATTTGAAGCAATCTAATTAATAACATAAATGCTAGAGGGCGCTGTTTAGTATTTTTTTAATATTGTGTTTTCTCTTTACAATTTTATATGGAAGCATAAATATTTAAGTAGGTCTTTAAAAAGTAGACTAAATTAGTAATAAAACAGAGAAAACCGCAAGTCGATATCTTTTTCCTATTCTGAGATATCGTAAGAAACAGGTAAATGGCGGGAATTGTTCTTCCAACGTCTAGTAGGCTAGTTCGCGTTAACGGAAATTATTAAATTTAGCCTGGATGAAAAGATCTTACATTGGTCTGTAGTAATTTAAACTGTTTCATACTAATGTTATGGTTGCCGCTAGATTACCTAAATGTAATGCTGTCGCTACTAACAATGAGAACAAATTATAAAATAATAATGTGATAAATCTAACATTTTTTTTAATTATATAAGAATGTTATATTTGTTTTCAAGATTAGTAAATCAAAAACATAAAATATCAATAAAAACCGATATTTGCCCAGCAACAATAAATACAGTTTAAAATATGGATTACGATTTACTGATGACAACAAAATTAGTAAAGAGGGCCATGTAGGATATAAATAAATTTCCTGTTGAAAACAAGCAAGCCATGATTTTCATGTATATGTCAAAAATTATTCATCGTGTTGTAACAACCTTTTTTTGTGGTTGTATTAAAAAATACGTTAATCTAAGATCATTAATTTATTTGGCGTAAAATTAGAGGAGTTTTTAATTATTTACATGTAAAATTGAGAAAGGCAACTTAAATTGCATTTCATAGAACATATATTTTGGGTGTAATATTATATATATAGTTATAGTTCCCTTTCTTTTAAAAATTGGACTCCGATCATTGTATTTCGCGCAATGTGTGTCACCTCTTGAGGGGGGGCATTTACAAAAGCGTTTCTGAAAGCCTCTATTTTTTACTTCACTTGCTGCTGAATGTTGAAGCAGAAGTCATTGTTATAATGGTTTTTACTTAATTTTTATTTTTGGTGCGATCAGAATTTTGGTGGTAAGTTATTTTTCAATTCCTTATATTTTAAAGCTTAAGCATTTGCTCTTTCCAGGCACTTACGTACACTTACGATACTCCTGGCACTTACGTACATTTACGTACACTTACGTACAATCATTGTAGTACTTATATTATTCCCTTATACTCACTTAACGCACTTATTTGCTTACTTACTTACTCATACTTATATTTATATTTTAAATGGCCCTTAAGTTACTTATTTACACAAGTTTCTCTTCATTCAAATAATATCATCTTAAAATGCAATTTTAATACAATAAAACATCAAGAATACAATAAGTTTAGTGGATCGAAAATTCCTTCAAATACCTAGTTGATCGCGTTGTTACAAGAATACGCAAGGAAGATGTAGAAACGCTTTCATACTGATTGACCGTTCCGCATCCATAATTAAACACAGGAAGCTGTCTATAGAAATCATTATACTGAGGAATTTATGTGGTAAATTTTATATTATTTTTAAAGCTAGCTTTAAAACCTTTTCTTACCTCTCCTTAACCATCCATATATTGGGTAAATAAACTTAATTGCACATTGTTAATTTTTGTTATTTATAGAAAATTATTATTGTTCATTATTTAGGGTTTTGTTATTTTCCTGGACAAAGATAACATGGCGCTCGAGCATGCATTTAATTATACATTGTTTTTTATTAATAAGAGAAGGGAAAATAATTAAGCAGGTGAGAAACAAGCCGCATTTCAGGTGTATTAAAAAGTCAATATAGTAGAACCCTCCCTATGTTTAATCAACCGATTGTGGACGACACGGCATATAATTAGTGGTGAAAGGTTAGTAATTCAATTTGTTAAAAATTTGTATTTAGAGATTACATTTGGCGTTTATTCAATGTACAAATTACATCACCATTTTGTTATTATTATTATTATGTTTATTGTTATTATACTGGCCATTTAAATTTTCTTAAACCTACCTCACCATTACAATTTTATTTTTATTATAGTGTTACATTTAATAGACTTTCTTTATCTTTTCGTACCAAAATGATTCTTACAAATGAAGAAGCATTTGATATGTTGGCAGTTTATTTTGAATGTATGAGAAATGCAACCGTTGCTGCTAGAGTGTATGCACTGCAGTACCCAAACAGACGGCATCACGGCAGAAAAGTTTTTCTCCGACTCGCACACCGTGTGCGTACTACTGGAAATGTGAATCTTCCTGTGTACTGAAGACAACGCAGAGGTAGATCAGAGGAAAATGTTATTGATGTTTTAGCTTATGTAAATGTTAACCCACATCAAGCACCAGAGCTATAGCTAGAGACTTGGGTATATGTCGAACCACCGTCCAAAATATTTTAAGAGAACACAGGTAGCTACTTTTTATTAATGCATGTTTTATTCGGTGTTGTAATGATAAAAATGTTTTAATTTTTTTCGTTTGTCGTTATATGTTTCTCATTTTTATCATACCGAAAATGTCATTACATCAAAGTTAACTTGTGACAACATGACTAATGTATTTGCAGCCATCTTATGTCCAGTTTCAATAAAACACCAAATTATTTAATGAAATTATCTTAGCTACGTGAATAGATTTTAACTAACAACATGATAATTAAGGGAGGTAAGTAAAAAGGTACCAATAATAAAAAATAATGAGAGGCCGGGCGAAAAAAATTCGTAATAACAATACGAGAGTTAATGCATTTAAAGTTCTTTTTCGTTTACTAACGAAGGACTTCAATGTGTCTTATTGATCTGATTACTTTATAATATATACTATTTTAGATTGCACCCATATCACATGGTCCTACACCATAGTTTGAATGCTCAAGATTTCGATACCAGGTTGGATTTTTGCAACTGACTCTCAAATACGATACACGACGACCCTGAAATACTTTCACGAACTATGTGGGCGGATGAGGCTACTTTTCATAGTGATGGTAGTGTAAATCAACATAATATGCACTACTGGTCTGAAACGAATCCCCATTGGATGCAGGAGGTCCAACATCAGGGTCGTTGGTCTGGAAATATGTGGTGCGGGATTCAAGGTGGAGAAATAATTGGGCCTTTTTTTTAATGAGACTGTTGATCTAGAAAGATATTTAGATTTTTAAGCAACGAATTGCCACTTCTTTTAGAAGACGTACCCTTGGCCATTCGTCGTGACAGGTTGTTGCAACATGATGGATGCCCGGCACATTATTCTAGAGATGTTCGGAATTTCTTAGATCAATCATACCCTGAAAGGTGGATGGGACGTGGAAGTTTATTTATTTGGCCACCAACGTCTCCAGACCTAACTTGTTTAGATTTTTATTTGTGGGGGTGAATAAAAGATCTCGTTTATGCCGATAGACCCACAACAAGAGCTGACGTGATTGAAAGAATACGACAGACAGTACGAAGTATTTCAAGGGCAGAAATTGGAACTGCTGTTCTCTCCACCCGTCAGAGATTGATTTCATGCATTGAAAATGATGGACGACATTTCGAACATCTAGAGCGACACTAATTACGTAGTTATTTATTTAAGGTTTTAATTGTTAGATTTATCACATTATTATTTTATAATTTGTTCTCATTGTTAGTAGCGACAGCATTGCATTTAGGTAATCTAGCGGCAACCATAACATTAATATGATAACAGTTTAAACTACTGGAGACCAATGTAAGATCTTTTCATCCAGGCTAAATTTAATCATTTCCGTTAACGCGAACTAGCCTACTTAGATGTTGGAAGAACAATTCCCGCCATTTACCTGTTTCTTACGATATCTCTGAATAGGAAAAAGATATCGACTTGCGGTTTTCACTGTTTTATTACTAATTTAGTTTACTTTTTAAAGACTTACTTAAATTTTTATGCTT
The DNA here is from genome assembly GCA_036346205.1 of Vesta saturnalis. Taxonomy (NCBI): domain Eukaryota; kingdom Metazoa; phylum Arthropoda; class Insecta; order Coleoptera; family Lampyridae; genus Vesta; species Vesta saturnalis. The sequence continues at coordinate 828,650 of JARFJB010001773.1, forward strand.
CCATTTGAAATTGTAAAGAGAAAAGACAATATTAAAAAAATATTAAACAGCGCCCTCTAGCATTTATGTCATTAATCAGATTGCTTCAAGTTTACAAATTTTCTTTTTTTTTTGTTTAACAAAAGCTCTTTCAAACAACATCAAGTTTATTAAAATCGGTCAAGTAGAACCTGAATTAAAGTCGTTGTTTCGTAACAAAGTTCCCACTCTACCCCGTCCCTTATTTGACGAGATAGACTAAAACTCGTCAAATAAAAAATATGCAGAATTTGTCGAGGAATCTGATTATAATATTTAATATGCCCCTTAATTGAGTAAATTTTGAAAAAATTAGCTTTTTAAAATTTTAACTGTCGGTGGACCTACAATTCTGAAAATAATTTCCAGGCGTTTCTCGAGGCCACTTTTGTTATAAAATTTTTTTCCCGAACCTGTGCTATAATCCATTCCTGAGATATGGCCGACGACCGTTCTTAGTTGGCCACCCGGTACTATTGCAACTTAGTGTTGGTATGGTAGATAAAAAATAAATAAATTACAAAAAAATCAAAAACAAAGTTATAATAAATTTTACATGAGTACAAATTCCAAACTTGATAGTATGCCAAAAGAGTGATTTGCAGTCATTTGCAGATTCTAGTGTTCCAAAAGTAAAGCACATGAATTCAATTTAGGAAAATTCAGTAAGTTTATGCTCAAATATTGTTCTTATTTCTCTAAATTACCGATTGCTATTTCATTTAAAGCACCGATGAGACTTTCCTGAATATGAATATAGGGATACTTTAATAAAGTACATTTATTTTCCAGAGAAATTTATGCAGTTATACAGTGCGTTTTTCTTATGATAAAGCTATGCAACTACATAGCGCTGTCGTCCCCCTTATCGTAAAAAAAAATTCCAAAGCCGTCCGCTGCTATAAAAATATCGATAATACAGCTTCAGTATTTTCAAATTTTTACATTTATTTCCTTTTACATTAAATAACGGTATAAAGAAAATGTATACGTATTATTAAAATACGTCTACACCTTTTCATATAAAATTAATCGATATTCAGATAATGAAAAAATTTGAACTAACACTTAAATTCTACCTTAGGAATTTTTTTGCCACTAAATTACGCGTCATTGAACATATCCAGGTATTTTTATATCTTTGAAATATGTAGCTGTTTTAGAAATATCTGATAAAAACCAAAAACTGCCTGTAATAAACCCCCCTCTCCACCGCTGGGTTGCTCCCATAATCGAATCGGCTCTAAGCCAAATGAAAACAAGCCTAAATACAAAATTTTAAGTACGTAGGTATTTTCGTTCTACAGTATCGTGGATACTAACATACTTCCACACAGACATACACACCGACACGCAGACATCCAGACGTAATAGCCGATCTTGACGAAACTTGACTAAAAGTTGTAAAATGAGCTAATAAGTCGATTTACCGACAGTGAAAAAAAAGTCGATTGCATAACCTTCCACACCAAAGTATGCACATGTATGTTGGAAGGTAAAAATATAATAATAGAGTTCAACACTTTGAATGGTTGAATGGTAGCTAGATGACAGTTATCAACTAATCTCTTAAACATTAATTCAAAACCCTAGGCGAATCAGGATTCCTTTGTAAGACAACTTTGTAAGATGACGTAATACTCAATTATTTTGCGAATCTAAATTAAAATGTGCCGAAACGTTTTTGAGGTTCGCTGAAGTTGAACATTAATTTCAACAATCAATATCTTGTGTGGAACAACACGCGACCTGCCAACCTACAAAATGGAAATTAGAACAAACGGAATAATTATAATAACAATTTTTCTAGGATAATTACGTAACCTCTTCTATAATAAATTCATTACGAAAATAGGCAACACTGTAAAAACAAAAACAATAATCTACGTCAAACAGACATTTAAAACTTCATATCAAATTGAGGTTAATAGACATCTAGATACTAACTTAAAAAAATTCCAAAGCCGCCCGCTTCTATAAAAATATCGATAATACAGTTTAAGCGTTTTCAATAATATTCGAGTAATTTTTACCTTCCAACCTACATATACAAATGTAGGTACAGAAGGTTATGCAATCACCTATTAGCTCAGTCCAATGATATAGGAATAATGTAGATACGCCATCCCTTATCCTTTCGATATACGCAAATGAAGTCGGTAATAGTGTGTCACTTTAAGAAGGGAATTTCATTTGAGGTCGTTTTTGTATACTTAACTCTGTAATTGTAATTTATTAATATGGTTGCAAGAATTCTAACAAAAACCCTTAGCCTCGGGCTACAGTAACTCGAGGGGTTGAAAGATTCCTTAGTATATATAACTGCGACGCGTTAAGCCATATATATATATATACAGGGTGGCCCACCTATCTGGTCTCGGAATATAGCTCCTAAATTAATAGAGATTTATAAAAAAAATCAACGGTATGTTACCAGTCTAGTAGACAAAATGTTAACTAAAACTTTTGTAAGTATTAAGTTTATAAAAAATATACAGGGTGTCCAGAACAAATCATCCAAATGCGTCATTTTCAAATAGCTAAAATTTTTACAAATAGAACACCCTGTATATAAATACATGATATTAAAGCTTATTTAATACGCTTTCTAATGATATCAAATTGTGGTAACTAGTACGACTTATTAATACGTAAAAACCTAAAAATAAAAAATATGTCGTTTTGGTTTCGTTTCCTTATTCATTTCAAGAGTAATTTAAAAATAAACAAAAATTTGTAAACCATTGGTTTACAGAATTAGCACTTTAACTAGAAAAATACCCAGTTAGTAGTATTAGTAGCCCTGTTTTCATGACTAGGAGTAGCATAGAGATACCATCCCCTCAACTTTTTTTACGTCACAAGTCCCGCCCCCTGGGACACCTCCCCCCTCCTTTGTACTCGCCCACGTGGGAGGCGTGTATTTTGAGGGTGGGGCGGCTTCTTGTCGGGGGCCTTTTTTAACCCTTGGGCGGAGTTGAGCCCGTAATTAAGATCCTTTTGGCCGTATTAAGAGCCTTTTTAGCTGTATACCCCTTGGAGGTTAGGCAATTGTGCGTACATGTAGTGTTCTATTGGAGGGATTAAAACTAGGCCACGTCCCACCTTTTAACTGATCGGTCGTGCGTGCACCCGCCTGTCTGGGTTCTGATTGGTCCTTAGCCCCACCACTCAGTCGCTGTGCTCTGATTGGAGGATTAAGTCTCTGAATTCTGATTGGTAATGGCGGGAAATTTGAAAATATTTTTTAGTAATAAAGAGGTTCCTGTAAGACAGTTGTAGGAGCTCTCACTGAGACCTGGTCCCAAGCGGGAAATTTGAAATTGTTTTCAATACTAAAGAGGTTCTTGCAAGACAAGTATAGGAACTACCATGTAGGTCTTCAAAACTTGTTCTCGGGCCTTCGCCCCCTGTCGCGGCCCCCTGGTTGGTAATGGTATGAGGCTCTTGCCTTTTATATAAGTGCCGAAACTAGCTTTTGGGCCTTGGCCCCTATCGTGGCCCCCTTTGTGCAATTGTATGTGGGTTCTAACCTAATCTTACAGTTGTAGGCCTTCGCCCCCGTCATAGAGAAATTGTATTCTAGTAAGGTGGCCCTAGTCTTGTAAGAGAGGATTTGTATCAGGGTCTGCGCCCTGGCCCCCTTTGAGTTAAAATTAAGTTTTAGCGCCATCTAGTGACGTATAGTCTAATGAACATTTTCTGTAATAGAAGTTGATCATGTACGTCTTTCTCCTTCTCTCTCGTTTACCCGTTTCTCTCTATCTCTCTTTCCCTCTTTCGGCTCTTTCTCACACTCAAACAAATCAATTAATTAATTAATCTCAAACAAATCATGCTCGATCAAACCAATCAGATCAATCTCAACCAAAATCAATAAACCATGCCTTGCAATTTGCGGAACCAGCTTACAGTTCAAAACTCAATACATTAAAGTCTAAGTTAAATATTCCGTGAAATAATAAATAATTTCTACTCTAATGCAATGGTGCTTTTTATAAAGGCAGCTTCTCTTTCTAAACAGTCACCACCTATACATTCGAAAAATTATGTCTGATTTATTTGTTTGTATACACACAAAATTGTTCTATAGAAACCCGTTCATTAACTGTTAAAAAAACCTCATTAAAAGGACTGGAAAATAATAATAAATTAAATTAACATGTTTTAAAAATATCAAATTGATATAATGGAAATAAAAGACAAAATGTTTTAATGGTTTATTATTATTATTATATACGAATCAATAACTACAAGTTTAAAGTCTACGAATACGTACCAGCTATTGTAGATCTGATTTTATAACGTCATCCTATAAGAGTAATAATACATTTAAAATCTTTATCAACATTTTTGTTAGCAATATCAAGTAAAAACGTATATTAAAAATAATACGCATACCTTCAGAAATGTTTTTCTTTCTTTTAACTCTTCTAATAATAACCATATGTTGAACGGAAATATTTTTCCGTATCCACATGTAGCCTCACTAAACATTTTTTCTACTCATGAATGGTTAGAAATAAACTGGCTATTGCTTTCCCATCATTATCTAATTTAGAAAGTAATACACAAAACCTGATTACTGCAACTCGTATTTAGCATTTATATAAAATTTGGTGTTGTAAAAAACATTCAGGTCCAGTATTAGATGAAATAATAATCATTTCCTTCATCCGCTTCATCTTAAGCAATTATAGCTTATTAACTAGTAAAAACATCTAATACCCTAATGCTGCTGCATAATAATATTCACTCGTTAGTAATTGTACTTTAAATACACGCAAGCGCAAGCGTCTAATATTTTATTTTACCATTAGTATTACACAGATATGGGGTTATTCTTAAAAAAATTGGCTAAATTCCTCACGCTACCTTGAAATACTACATAGGCTTTCAATTCTTCTTCGCCCCTGAAGCTGTACCGCATACATCTTTCTTTATTCAACTCCGGATCAGTAGCATGTTTTCTAATACACACAAGACAGCATCTTCAATATAGTGGTGTATACGCCGAAAAAATGGCTTGTGCTTGTTGCCTCTATACAGCATACAAGCTCTATTCTAGCTGAATTACCTCTGTCAAAAAAAAAGGGTTATAATCAAATTAAGTATACCGGCCTCTTTTAATTTTTGAATTTTTACCGATAAGGGCCTGTCATGCTATCACATAAGACGACTTTACATTCAGATTCTGTCTCGGATGAACTGTCGAAAAAGGGCTTTTTAGATTTATAAACATGCCGCTAGGGAAAATATTAGAGTGTAGTTACGGAAACATTTTGAGTTATGACCCGCAGATCTTTGCGATATCATATCGCATATAGGTAAAATTCCGCGACGCGAAGCTTTCGGCGAAGACTGTTTCGTCGATCCCACTCCAATTCTCCCCGAGCATAACGGAGGTTGTAAGACAGGTGTAGGGTGTCGCAACTTGTTCTCGGGTCTTTTCCCCTTGTCTTGATAGCAGGCCTTCGTGTATGTCGTGGTGTACTTGCTGGAAAATTTGAATTTGTATTATAATAATAATGAGCCTAATGCTAACTTATAAGACAGGTGCAGGGCTGCGAAACTTGCTCTCGGGGCTTTGTCCTTTGTCAAGGCCCCAATGGCGGAAAATTTGAATTTGTATTTGTATTTAAGTCTCTGCAACTTATGTCTGGAAATATGAATCTGTATTATAATAAGGGGTATAATGCTAACTTGTAAGACGGATGTAGGGCTTAGCAACTTACTTTGAGACCCTCGCTCCTCGACCAAAAAATTTGAATTTGTTTGTGACGTCATCTATAAGGGGAAATCTGAACATATATTATAATAATAAGGAGGCTTAATGCTAACTTATAAGACAGACATAGGGCTTCGCAACCTACTTACTTTCGGGTCTTAGCCCCTGGCCCCTTGGCGGGAAATTTGAATTTGGATTTGTAGTTAAGTATTTACATTCTGATCACTTATTGCGAGATTTTTGAACTTGCATTCTAATAAGGGACCTATTGTTAGCTTATAAGACATAACATAAGAAACTGTGTTAGGGCCTGCGCCCTCCTGTCGTGGCGCTTGTGTGGAAATTTGAATTTGTCTCGTCATCTAGTTGTGTATGGCTTAATGAATATTTTCTGTAACAAAGGTGGCACCATTTAGCGTTATATTTCTAGGACTAATCAGGGTTTTGTTTGAGGCACCATCTAGTGGTATATTTTTAAACTAGCGAATGTTTTCTGTAATAGAGGCGGCGCCACCTAGCGGTATATTTCTAGGACTAATTAGGGTTGCTTGTGGTGCAATATAGTGGTGTAAAGGCTAATCAATGTTTTCTGTAATAGAGGTTGATCGTGTTCGTCTCTCCCTCGTCTCTTTCTCAAACATACAAATCAATTAATCAAATCAAATCAATTAAATACCAAACTGATTTAACTTAATCATACAAAATCACCTCTCAATTCAAAAGCAAGGCCAATCTCACGCTTATTGTAGCTGATCTAACCGCTCTTGCGCATTAACTGCAGCATTGTTAGTGCAGGTCAAACACCGTTAGGAAAAACGAGTTTATTAACAAAATTGAAGGAAAGCTTAGCGTTTGAAAATATATTATTATTATTATAAACAACAATAGATCATTTATTTAATCACATCCTTTATCGGTCTTCATCTTCTTGATTCGTCGTTATCATCACCATGGTTTCGAGACTCGTCCTTCTCCTCTACCTCATCGCTCTTCTTCTTCTTCTGTGAATCATCACCATCACCCTGGATGTGAAATACACTCAGCTCATCCACGTCATCGTTTCCATCATCATCTTGAACGGTTATGTTGTAATAGTTCATTACCAAGTCAGTAAAATCCCTAATGAGCCAACATCAGCGGACAGGGTATTAGATGTTTTTACTAGTTAAGAAGCTATGATTGCTCAAGATGAAGTGGATGAAGAAAATGATTATTATTTCACCTGATACTGGACCTTAATGTTTTTTACAACACCAAATTTTTTAAATTATTTGTAAACACATAAAATTAACACGACGCAACTTTCCAATTATAATGAAGTTGTATGTCTGTTAAATAACAAAATGCATTCCATAAAAGCAGTTTTATCAAATAGGTGAAATCTTTTGAATGTATGTTGTAAATAACCATCGTTTGTGAATGTAAATTTATAAGTACAATATAAATGCTAAATACGAGTTGCAGTAATCAGGTTCTGTGTATTACTTCCTAAATTAGATAATGATGGGAAAGCAATAGCCAGTTTATATCCAACCATTCATAAGTCGAAAACGTGTTTAGTGAGGCTACATGTGGATACGTTGTATAAGAAAAATATTTCAGTTCAATATATGGTTATTATTAGAAGAGTTGAAAGAAAGAAAAACACTTCTGAAGGTATGCGTATTATTTTTAATATATGTTTTTACTTGATATTGCTAACAATAGTGTTGATAAAGATTTTTAAATGTATCATAACTCTTATAAGATGACGTCATAAAATCAGATCTGCAATAGCTGGTACGTATTCGTGGACTTTAAATTTGTTGTTATTGATTCGTATATAATAATAATAAACCATTATAACCTTTCGTCTTTTATTTCCATTATATCAATTTGATATTTTTAAAACATGTTATACATATATATATATATATATATATATATATATATATATATATATATATATATATATATATAGTATATATGTAATTATTACTTTCCAGTCCTTTTAATGAGGATTTTATAACTGTTAATGAACGCGTTTCTATAAAACAATTTTGTGTGTATGTAATTGAACAAGCAAATAAATCAGACATAATTTTTCGAATGTGTAGGTGGTGACTGTTTAGAAAGAGGATAGAATCTGTCTGTATAGACTTTAATGAATTCAGTTTTGAACTGTAAGCTGGTTTACGCAAATTGTAAGGCATGGTATATTGATTTTGGTAGATTGATTGAGATTGATCTGATTGATTTGATCGAGCATGATTTGTTTGAGATTAATTGATTAATTAATTAATTGATTTGTTTGTGTGAGAAAGAGCCGAAAGAGAGAGAGAGAGAGAGAGAGAAAGAGAAAGGGGAGAGACGTACATGATAAACTTTTATTACAGAAAATGTTCATTAGTCTATACGTCAGTAGATGGCGCTAAAATTCAATTTTAACTGAAAGGCGGCCAGGGCGCAGACCTTGATACAAGTCCTCTCTTACAAGGCTAGGGCTACCTTATTAGAGTACAATTTTTTTATGACGGGGGCGAAGGCCTATAACTGTAAGATTAGGTTAGAACCCACATACAATTGCACCAAGGGGGCACGATAGGGGCCAAGGCCCAAAAGCTAGTTTCTGCATAAAAGGTAGGGGCCCCATACCATTACCAACCAGAGGTCCGCGACAGGGGGCGAAGTCCCGAGACTAAGTTTTGAAGAACTACATGGTAGTTCCTATACTTGTCTTACAGGAACTTCTTTATTATTAAAAACAATTTTAAATTTCCCGCGCAGGACCTGGTCTCAGTGATAGTTCCTACACTTGTCTTACAAGAACCTCTTTATTACTAAAAAATATTTTCAAATTTCCCGCCATAACCAATCAGAATACAGAGACTTAATTCTCCAATCAGAGCACAGCGGCTGAGTGGTGGGGGGGCTAAGGATCAATCAGAAGCCAGAGAGGCGGGTGCACGCACGACCAATCAGTTAAAAGGTCGGGCGTGGCCTAGTTTTAATTCCTCCGATAGAACACTGCATGCACGCGCAATTGCTTAACCTCCAAAGGGTATACAGCCAAAAAGGCTCTTAATACTGCCAAAACGACCTTAATTAGGGGATGAACTCTTCCCAAGGGTTGAAAAAGGCCCCCGAAAAAAAGCCGACCCCACCCTAAAAATATACGCCTCCCACGTGGGCGAGTACAAAAGGGGGAGGTGGTGTCCCAGGGGGCGGGGATTATGTCGTAAAAAAAGTGGAGGGAATGATGTCTCTCTACTACTACTAGGTACTACTTTAATTATAAAATACATAGGTACCTGACTAAATTATGCATAAAGCAATGGTATAATAGGAAACACAAGGTAATCACTGAAAACAAAACACAATCTTGACAGTTTTCAGGATAAACAACAATCGCCAATAATTATTTCTGAAGCTATTATAAAATTATTGTTTTTTAAAGAATATTTGGAAAAGTTTGAAATGAATTATTCTAGTGAAGAACTAATTGAAATGATTTGTATTTTGGGAGAATGTCAGAAAAACTGTTTTTAGCAAGGGGAGTGTACGCTCAACGATATCCGCAGAGAAGACATCCCACTGGCACATGTTTTAAAAAAGTAGCAGCGAGATTCAATACTACCGGTTCTATAAAATATACTACACATAGTCGAAAATCGAAATATAAGTACACGGCGATTAAGTTAATACGTAGAAATTTCACGAATTTCATACATTTCATTATCAGTTACATCAAGAACTCCTACCCCCAGATTATAATCACAGAATGGAACACTGCAAATGGATAAATAATAAGATTAATACTGAACGGAATTTTTTGAGGAAACTACTTTACACGGATGTATGTACTTTTCATAAAAATGGCACGGTAAATTGTCATAATTTTTATTATTATGCAAATGAAAATCTTCATTTGTTTAGAACCACTTCCTAATAGAAATGGCTAATAAACGTCTGGGGTGGTATTATCGACAATTATGTTATCGGTCCCTACTTTTTTAAGAGGATATCAACTGTTGCTGTGATCTAGATTTTCTTCAAAATTATTTAAGGCAATTTTTGCAAAATGTACCACAATATGTTTTAAATAATGTGCGGTACCAACACGACGGTGTTTCGGTGCATTATGTGTTACCTGTTCGTCAGTGGTTGAGTGAACAGTTCCAACATAGATGGATAGGTAGTGGACGATCGGTACATTGGCCTGTCAGATCACCGGACCTGACTCCCTGAAATTTTTTCTATGGGGATATGTTAAAAACAAAGTGTAAAACCAACCAGCGACTAGTAAAGAAGATATGCAAGTGAGAATAACAGAAGCATTAGCTCCGTTTCACTAAATATGCTGGCACAAGTTAGGGATTCGATGAGGAATTGGGCACTAAAATGCATCGAACAAATTGGGAGGCATTTCGAACATTTATTGAAATAATTATTTTTTTCAAGATCAATTAATTTGTTTATTTTGGTTTTATGTTTATTAAATATTAAATGCAGGTACTTACATATTTATTCATTATTACGCATGACCATGGACATATTTTTTATTTTTAGGTTTTTACCTATTAGTATGTAATACTAGTTACCGCAATTATGATATCATTAGAAAGCTTATTAAATAAGCTTTCATTTCAGCATTTATATACAGGGTGTTCTATTTGAAAAAAAATAGTTTTAGCTATTTGAAAATGACGTATATGGATGATCTGTTCTGGACACCCTGTATATTTTTTATAAATTTAATACTTATAAAAGTTTTAGTTAACATTTTGTCTACTAGACTGGTAATTTTTGTCGTTCCGATTATAAAAACAAAAAAACACTGATTCTTTTTACCAATATGATTTTTCCGCAAATTTTACTAAAACGTGAATAACTTGGCAACGCTGCATCCGATAACTAAAAACGAGGTATCGTGGTAAAGCTTACAAAGACAGTTTCTAAAAATGGAAAAATATACAGGGTGTTACGTTTAAAACAATGCCGAAATTTTTTGCCACGTATTTATAGAGCACCCTGTACACACAAAAATAATTTTAAAAAGTAGCTATCTTAGTCTCCAATAACATACCGTTGGAATTTGTTTTAATCTCCATTGATTTAGTAGCTATATTCCAGGACCAGATGGGTGGGCCACCTTGTGTATATATATATATATATATAACGTAATTTTTTAGTATAACAGGGATGCAGCCTAAATTAAATTGACAACTATTTATACATCAATTTGAAAGCTTTCGGAAATATTTATTCCTTCTTCAGTCAAAACTAAAATGATAAATACAATACTAAATAAATATAACATTATTGCTTACTGTATGTTAGATTATAATAAGATTGGCAAACACAAAAAATTAAATATCATTGAAATGTAATAAATTATGACAACTAAAACTGTAACTATAACGATTAACAACAAGGGAATACGTATAAAATTTTTGTTAACAATGCAATCTGTTGTTAATTGTTAAAATATTTGAATATATAACAGAATATACAAATATTTTAACAATTAACAACAGATTGTTAACAATTTATATATTATTATATTTCATATGTTATTAATATAATTAATTTTGTATTATTATATTTATATGAAGAATAAATTTCATTGATAAATATGTATCATATATAAAAATACGTTAAACTTACCGTTATTAACTTCTTATATATATATATATATATATATATATATATATATATATATATGAGAGAGAGAGAGAGAGAGAAAGCTCAAATATGCAAAATGCATATAAAGTGCATATAAGCATACTTTGACAAAATTTTATAAATGCATATGCATTTATTAAAAGTGCACATTTTGAGCGATTTTCGGAACGAAATCGCAAAAAAAATTTTAATTGCGCTTATGTCTTTGTGAGCAGGTAAAGTAAGTACATCCTGCTAAGTAATAAGCCGGATGTCGCCGTAAAAGTAATATTATGGATTGTTGCAGGAGGCTTAATAAAGGAATTTTCGTGATTTACATTATTAAAACCGTCCTTGATTTTTATGAAGGGAAATCTAATTGATTTTAGCCAATAAAATCATTTGCTGCCAGCCCCATTTAAGTTTAAGGTTCGAAGAAAAAATAGTTTTATTCCAATTTTCTTCACTGAAGTGTTTATCAAAAGTTTGTGAAAATGTCAAAACAAAGTGTCAATAAATCTGTTCTTCTCAAGAAGTTGATTAATAATAAAACCGATTTTAAACAAATTTCGTTCATATTGCTTCATCAATTACTAAATTAGAAGAACGTAATATTTCACTGGACCAAAGCATTGAAATCATTAACTCAGTTGACAATAAAAGTAAACATATTGGAAGAAATATAATAAAATTTACGAAAAATTTTGCAGCGTGTTAAAAAAAATGAAGGTTATCAAACACTTCACATATAAATTGTAATATTAAAGGGAATTTTTGCGGTGATGCCAAGTTTAATATACAGTTAGAACACTCTTTAATAAATAAATTTAAATTTGGTCCATTGGTATCTTGTGAAGTCGAATGCACTTTTGCCGCCTACAAATTAGTGTTAACAGATAGCCGGCAAAATTTCACTTTAAACAACTTAGAAAAACACTTAATAGTATGTTTTAACAGAAATAAATAAAGGTAATATAATAAAGGGTTATAATTTAAAATATAGTAATTATTATTTATTAATAAATAAATAAAATAATGTATTATACTTATTTTTTGAGTATTTTTTGTACATGCAGTTCTTACAATAAATAATATATAAAAATAAGGTAAAATGAGTATATATTTCGTTGTTTTATTATATATACTAACATGCACAAAAGCATATTTTAGTGCTTATTTTGACTGTTTTTGGTGCATACTTGCATGCATATAAGCATATTTTGACAAAATTTTATAAATGCATATGCATATAGATATATATATATATATATATATATATATATATATATATTGTAATGATTAAAATTAAATTATTGGAAATTAATAATTAAATAATCGAATATGGGGATAGGGATCAATGTATTTAGTAGGAAATTAAATTTATTCTGGATGTATGTATATGAATTACACTTTATAAAATTATCACAAATGTATAAGAATGAGTCTGAATATAATTTACTTCCAACGCATGCGTTGTAACGTAATTGAGTGAAATTAACAATGTCAAAATTGTCAAATAATAATTTGAAAATTTATTGTTTACGTCCACAATTAAATTTAGAATATGAAGATAATTTAAAATTTTGTTTCCTTTACAGGTGTTTATACAAGTAATGTTTGAAATTCTATACCAATACATATACCTAATAAATAATAATTTGCAGGAATTTTAACACAACAATGTCCACAATAAATAGGGTTATATAAAAAAATTGTGACTCACATATACTGTTCCCAATGCAAATTGATGTCTTCGAGTTGTTCCAATTTGATGCAGGCACTTTGCACTTGATTCCAGCTGTTACCATACGCCCATATGCTGCTGACCGGTACTCGGGTTGTCGATGACACCAACTTCCAAAAACTAATAATGTTTTCTTCCAAATCGGCAACACTCCATTCACTAATTTTATCTTGGTAAGTTTTTTTATTTAAATAAATTAAAGCTTATTGATTGGTATCGTTTAAAAAAGTGTTTAAATGTTGTCCAAAATTTTGTTATAATTTCACTTTTATTTTTAGATGCCGGATCAAATTTAAATTATTTAGAGGAAATTGTACCCAGAAATAAAACACAGATAACCAAATAAATGTGTTTTTAATTTGGTAGAATGGAATCAAATCACGTTTGATTAAACGAAAACTTTTAACAAAATCGTAACACAAATTAACTCGTACAATATTTTCCGAAAACTAACAGGTATCGGAGACCGAATTATTTAATTTAATCGCCGGTATAAAAACAATTGCTCTCGAATATTTTCTTCGTTAATTATAACTTTCTTTACGATAATTAAATTAGGTTATGAAAACTTACTTATTACACAAATGCACAACACTGCTTTAACCTTTTTTTAAACTTTGAACAAATTCTAGAGAGATTAGCACTTCCAGGGCAATTCCTTTTATACCTTTTTGGTTGTTACTAAAAATTCAATTTTTTTTCAGCCATTTTACCTATG